>OX376154.1:27203337-27803337 GCA_947363495.1 Euzophera pinguis
ATTTTGTATGAGATTGCCCAGAAGTAATTAGGAAAGTTCAATGTATGACGATAATCTTTATAGTATACTAGCTGTTTCCCGCAGCCCCGCCTGCGTCCAAAAGTAGCCTATGTTTTACCGCGGGTCTTCAACAATATTCATTATAAATTTCATCAATATCCGTTCAGCGGTTTGGCCGTGAAAGCGTAACAGATAGTCGGACAGAGAGATAGACAGACATACAGACTTTCGCACGTATAATATCAGTATGATTATATTGGCCGAAATCGTTCATAGTTCATCATCATTGATTATGATATGAAGTATAAATATGAATAGATATTAGTATGGAAGTATGGATTTTATAATCTGTGGTAATAGATACCTTTGACCCTTTATGTACGGCCTCTCAGGACTTGACCTTAAAGGATAACTTGAAATAATCTTTGATATCCGCTGTCCCCAGTTAGGGCTATAAAGGCTTCAG
Source organism: Euzophera pinguis (assembly GCA_947363495.1). Lineage (NCBI taxonomy): Eukaryota > Metazoa > Arthropoda > Insecta > Lepidoptera > Pyralidae > Euzophera > Euzophera pinguis. The sequence continues at coordinate 27,203,804 of OX376154.1, forward strand.
AATGCAAGCTTAGGCCTTCATAACGAAGTTACACCATAGTAGGAGACTCAGAAGGTCATCTTAGATGTTTGACAACATTTGTTACGTAATGGTCGACAGGCATGTCTGCTAATCTGGGTAAATTTATAAATATTGTGCAAAATGTTGTAAAACATGTGAATTCGTTCATTTAACTAGTTATTTGAAAAGTTTTTTTTCTTATTTGTAAATTGACGTTTTGAAGAACATGCTGCAGTGGAGTTTGTGGCGCCGCTTCTTCTTGCGCTTTGGAAGTGGTGGTAAACTTAAGATAGTAAATTGACGTCAATAAGTGATATAATTACATTCGATAATACTTGATACATGAAGCCTTAACTAAGATATTTCCACTAAATAGCAAGTAATCTAATACAGGGCCCGAATCGCGATAACTAAATACGTATTTACCGAAAGCAAGAAACGTTCGTTATGACTATTTTCGAGTATGTAATATCGGTGAGTCGAATGATTCTCGTTCGACATAATAGGCGAGTCGAACTATTTTTAAACGACTAAATAGTGGCCGTTTCCCAAATAGAGATTTGAGAACCCTCTCTCTCATTGGTAAAAAAAAATATATTTTTTTTTATAAACTTAATAATCTATTTATATTATATTGCAATAATATTAAATTCAAAATAATTCAAATTTAAACTGAATTTTAACGAATTAATTTTTATTTTTTTATTTTAGTTATTTATTTAATAATAAAAACAAACATCTTATATATACGTTACAGTACACTACAAACTTAAATTAAGTTTTTCCCGGCACTGCTTATTCATCTCATTCTATTTGGGAGATTATAACAACACATATACATATAAAGACTTAACAAATTAACGCTTAGATGATTGAATAAGTACATCGATGAATTGTATCGCCAACACTCGACTCGCCACCATGCGCTTCTCTGTCGGAACCTGTTAGTAAGTAGTTAGTTGACAAATAAAAAAACTAATCAAAATTAATGAAATTCAACAAGGCCGACATCGGTTTGGAAGACAAGTAGCGACGCCAATGCAGGGTTTTTATTTTCCTGGTCGGTCTATACTTACTGTACACAAACATATGCCATGACATCGCCTCACACTACATTAGCGGTCTGAGAACAACTAAGTGAGGTGTAACTTGGTTATGTGTAACCAAGTTAAGTTTGTTACAGTAATTGTAGGTACTTAGAATTAACAATTAGAGTCAAGTTATGGTCCTGTCTTTAACCATTTATGTCTACACAGCTGAACAATCAGAATAGTCTAGTTTCCAGGGTCAAAAGACTAACATTAAAATTAGTCCGTCTTTTAGGGAATCAAAATATATTAGTGACGTATTTTTTCTTTTGTCAATTGAGCGATAAATTATAAAGATATAACGCATCAAAGTTTAGGAGTGGGGGCTCGTGACGTCACATATTGCGAAAAAGTGTAGCACACTGTGACGTCACACGGAACTTTAACGCGCCATATCTTTACCATTCTTTGTTTAATTTTCAAAAGAAAAAATACGTCGCCAATATTTTTTGATTATCTAACTGACGGACTAATTATATTTTTTAGGAAACTAGCCTATTGTCTTAATTTTAGTGTCTTGTGCAAAAAAAATTATGATGATTATGTATGTATGATTTTATTGTGAGAGGTGTTGTTAATTTCGTATTTACTGTGAGAGTGACACTGGGTATACATACTTCCATACTAATATTATAAATGCGAAAGTCTGTCTATCTGCCTGTTTGTCAACCAAACCGCTGAACGGATTTTAATGAAAATTGGTATGAATATAGTTGAAGACCCGGGGTCAAACATCAGCGGGAAAAAGCTAGTACTTACTTAATCCATACTTCCGCCCATATCCATACTAATATTATAAATGCGAAAGTGTGTCTGCCTTTCTGTCTGTCTATTACGCTTTCACGGCCAAATAGCTAAACGGATTTTGATGAAATTTGATATGTATGTATGACAACTTTTAAAAGTAGTCTAAAAGTACTTTCGGTTATAGATAAACGTAACTTTACGATATATTTTTTTAGACACACGTTGATTTATTTAAAAAACACACTACATACATTATAATCAATGTTAGCAAATGTTTTAATGTTAGAAAATGTTTGTAAACATTTCCTAACGGCAGTGTGCGGCCTATATCTCTATTAATAATTAAGCATGGGGTCCCATTGCCTAATAAAAAGAATAAGTTCCGCTATTTGATGTAAGATGGCGCGTTAAAAAGAAAAATATTTAATTAAATACTGATCTCGCTTATTTTTGGCGAAAAAAGAACTGACTTTTGGAAACAATATTTTTTTACATCTTTAAATTGTATAACAAATTGTTTAAGTGCTGAGTTTCAAAAGTTATAAATCTTAATTTGTAACTTCTTATATTTTCGATAGAGGGAGTAACAATTACTTTGTATTTGGAGTAACCAGTGGTAATCAGGAAAGTTGGCGCGTTTCAATGTATGGCGATTGAATATCTATATAGCATATATTCTGTAATCTGTACTATTAGTTAAAAAAAGAGTAAGGACACAGTCGAAAATATTATTTTAAACGAAGAGGAATAATATTAATATCCTGTCTTATCTAATCTAATTTTATAAATGCAAAACTGTGTTTGTATATTTGTTTGTACGCTCTTCGCGCTTCATCTACTGAACCATCTTCCTGAAATTTCACGTACACATAGCCAGTACTAAGAAGGACATTGGGTACCACGCGGTAAAAAGATAGTCTAATCAATTTTTATTATCCATACTAATCCATACTAATATTATAAATGCGAAAGTTTGTCTGTCTTTCTGTCTGTCTGTTACGCTTTCACGGCCAAACCGCTGAACGGATTTTGATGAAATTTGGTATGAATATAGTTGAAGACCCGGGGTCAAACATAGGCTACTTTTTGAAGCAGGCGGAGCTGCGGGAAACAGTTAGTATTTCTACAAAACGAATAATTTTATTACTAAAACTATCAATATTCCCGTCATGTTATGATTTTTTTACGGTCTTCGATAACTTTGTGTCATAAAACTAGAATTTATTACCCCGAAGATAGATGAAAAAAGTGGAGATTCGCCGTCATTCATTACTAAAGAGTAAATGGACCCTGTATACCCTGTGTACTTCAATATAGCGATTTCAAAAATATGTTTTCGATGTTAAGTTAGTTGAGAATGGTCTCGTAAAAATAATGTATAAAATTATCTAGTTATAGATTATCCATCTGACTATAAAAAGTTAGACATCTGTTCAAAAGGTGTCTAAAAAAGTGATATAGTATAGTTACTTTTATATAAAACCTAAAGTACTTTTAGACTACTGTTTAACCAAGCTTAAAACCATGTCTATACCGTGTTTAACTTTAGACTATAGAAAAACGTAGTTTAATAGTAGCAGTTTTTAGACACATGTTGAACAGTTGTCTAAATTTTATTTAGTAAGATTGTAAGCCGTACTTTTTGTATTAAACAAAGTTATTTAAATACACAATTTTCAATACAAATTTTTAGTTAATTTGTTTTAATACTTAGGAAAATTGTGTTTTAATTATGTAATCGGTGAGCGTATAATAATATTAGGATGAGAATAATGAGCGTAGATGAAGCGAGGGAAGTCTGTAAGGATCGTAGCAAATGGAAATCCGTAGTCTCTGCCTACCACGGAGGGAAACAAGCGTGATGATATCATCATCATCATCATTTCAGCCGCAGTCAGTCCACTGCTGGACATAGGCCTCTCCCAATGATTTCCAAAATGATCGGTTGGCAGCAGTCTGCATCCAGCGTTTGCCTGCGACCTTTATCAGGTCATCTGACCATCTGGTCGGTGGATGTCCAACGCTGCGCTTACCGGTACGTGGTCGCCATTCGAGAACCTTTCTGCCCCATCGGCCATCGGTTCTCCGCGCTACGTGCCCCGCCCACTGCCACTTCAAAGAACTAATCCGCTGGGCGATGTCGGTGACTTTGGATCTCTTCATTTCTGATTCGATCTCGTAGGGAAACACCGAGCATCGCCCTCTCCATAGCTCTCTGGGCGACCTTGAGCTTTCTTATGAGGCCCATAGTCAAAGACCACGTTTCGGACCCGTATGTCATCACTGGTAACACACACTGGTCGAAGACCTTAGTTTTACGAGACTGTATTGAGGTGATGATATGTATGTATGTAAATAGTGTTTTTTTTACAACAAATGCTATTATTTGTATAGGTAGAGATAATATAGAAGTATATATTGCTTTTGATTATTTATATTATTGTTTTCTCACCATGAGGTGGTTTTTAAAACTAATCGTGTAAAAAGAAAAAACTTACCTTTTACTTTTCCAAGGTTCTCTCTCGTATATTAGATTTACCTGTAAAAAACAGAAAAATAAATTATTTCAACTGGACACTGTTGCGGCTGCCACGTTTTTGTAGCGCATCAGGGATGTTTGCAGATGCCCACACTGATGATTATCATGGTGTGATGCGTGAAAAGGTGCACTTCCTGATGGGCAGGATGCGTGGCAGCGGCAAAACCATTCTGAGAGCGCTGTCAGAGAGATGGGGCGGGCGTATGCAGTGTCACTGGGCGCTGTTCTAAAATCACAATCTAGTTATGTAAGGAACGATATAGTATTAGCATGTAATTGCATGTATTACTAAGAGACTACGGTCTGAAATAAATGATTTTTATTAAATTAAACTATTTTAATACGGTTTTATCGCGTTTATTACTTATTTATTTACACCTGACGTTTCAAACACTTTACAGCGTTCATGGTCGCAGGCAGACTAAGTTAACATTTGTCTTTGATGTCATAAGATTACAAACCGATTCACGCAGTATTGGCTCACAGTATCTAAGGGTCTTGCAGTCTGCTTCCGAGTTTGCGATTCGCAATAGTTCCCGATAAAATTTCAGGCGGTAGTTTGTAATCTTATGACATCAAAGACAAATGTTAACTTAGTCTGCCTGCGACCATGAACGCTGTAAAGTGTTTGAAACGTCAGGTGTAAATAAATAAGTAATAAACGCGATAAAACCGTATTAAAATAGTTTAATTTAATTAATAACAATCGCGAAAACATAAGAAATCATTAAATGATTTTTTCTTTAAACAGACTACATTTAAAAATACCCAATCGTTACAATCAACTAAGATTTCTTTGGAATTATGCAGCTCCCTTGTACTGTTATTTTTCCTTTTATATAAAATTATTTGTATTTTTATTGTATCTATAAATAAACAATTCAGTAAAACAATTAATTGCACCATAAAAAATTATATACAAAGATGATGTTGTCTGTAAAAATGTACGCGTAGAGAACGTATGAAGGCGGCCTTATCGCTAATGCAATGTCTTCCAGGGCCCGTAGACAAGAAGAAGCGAGGGAAGTCTGTAAGGATCGTAGCAAATGGAAATCCGTAGTCTCTGCCTGCCACGGAGGGAATAAGGCGTGATGGTATTTATGTATACATAAATGTTTGAAGAATATCTATAGAAGTTTTAAGCTGAGATTCAGAGTAAGTAAGTTACAAATTTTATAGACTTTACTATTGATTTTTACTAAACTTGATTCCCAATAGGTTAAACTAACTGTTGTATAACGGAACTGCATCTAAATTTAAACTAGAGGTAACATAAATATAGTTTGTTATGGATTTACCTCACGTTATTGTGATGAAAGTGATAAAAACTACAACTATATTTCTTAGGCTTCAGGGAGTATGAGATAAGGTATTGAGGTAAATGCAAATTACATTAAATTATACTAGCTGTTTCCCGCAGCTCCGCCTGCGTCAAGAAGTAGCCTATGTTTGACCCCGGGTTATCAACTAAATTCATACCAAATTTGATCGAAATTCGCTCAGGTTTGACCGTGAAAGCGTGACAGACAGACTTTCGCGCTTGTAATATTAAGTATTGACTAGCTATTTCCCGCAGCTCCGCCTGCGTCAAGAAGTAGCCTATGTTTGACCCCGGGTTTTCAACTATATTCAAAACAAATTTAATCAAAATCCGCTGAGGTTTGGCCGTGAAAGCGTGACAGACAGACAGACTTTCGCACTTATAATATTAGTATGAAAATAACGGATAATACGCGAACTATTTTTGAGTATGTTAAATCGGTGAGTCGAATGATTTTGTTCGATTTTGATTTATTTTCGTTCGAAATAATAGGGCAGAAAGATTCCCGAATGGCGGCAGACACCCACCTACCAGATGGTTACATAACCTGGAAAAAGGTCACACGAAAATGAAATGATGTCATCCAAATAAAGTAAATATTAGTAAATACATTTTTTGATTTGAAAAACATGTTAAAGTTTGTTTTAAAGGTTAATTAATGATTTCGATTACAGCCTTTTTGATTATTTAGGTCAATTACATTAAGGAGATACTTTCTAAGCTAATTTTTCAAGACTAGCTTTTCCAAGACAGCTTTAAGACCTAGTTAATGAGGTCACGTGTTAAGAGACGACTAGAAACTTACTAAGGGTAACTAAAGTTAAGGTCAGTGGCCTCAAACAAGGGTCAAAAGGTTTATTCTACAGTACTTTCAATTCAAGAGGTATGAGGAGCTCGTTAGTCGAGCGCGACCCGCGTATCCGTAGTGAATGCGCGTGTCAAGTGACGACGTGATGCGACCACTATTGGATTGGTCGTCATTTAGTGGCATTTTCTATTTTGAGCTCCTCAGTGCTTCGGAAGGCACGTTAAGTCTTTGGTACCGGTTGTTACCCATGGATAGCAGTCGTGAGGCTGTGTCAGATGCCTTAGGGCAGCCTGAAAAATTCTGACAGTGTTGGCCACTAACACACCTCGGATCATGTTCCTGTTGGTCTGGTTTCCCTGTAAAAAGGGTTACGGAGGTCAGACGGCAGTCGCTCTATTGTAATTACAAGTTTCGCCAAATCTAGAACCATGACACAGCGTACCCTAGGCTCCGAAGCGTAAGCTGACGACGCAACTAGGAATACACGCTAGAATGATGATGATGACTTTCAATTCAAGAAGTATGCGAAAACCAAGGGGAAAAAATCAACCTCCCAAATGTGGTGATTAGCTGACAGGATTTTTTATTGTAAGAACTTTTGGTCTATGTACTTAAAGCACTGTAAAAAAATTAAATTGTTTTAAGATACCTCAATAAATTGTACCAAAACCTTCACTCTCAAAACTTTACGTAAATAAATATTAGTAACCTAAAAAAAAAAAAAGAGAGTACAGGAGTACCCGTAATCCACGAGCGTGTATGACGAGAGTGATGAGCGTAGAAGAAGCGAGGGAAGTCTGTAAGGATCGTAGCAAATGGAAATCCGTGGTATCTGATTACCACGGACGGAAAAAGGCGGTCTCTAGGAAGGTCAAATAAGCACTTTTATTATACTTATAATATTAATAAATTCTTATGTTTTTGCGATTTTCACACATTAAATTAAACTATTGTGCCGTTATCAGCTCTTTATTCACAAAAAATAGTAAGTCTCTTTCTGCCTTACCTTTATTTGACGCGAAAGAAAGAGACGAAACATGTTTAAGTTAAATTTTTATGAATATCGGCGATAATATCTTAGGTAAATCCTACTTTTGCGGTTACGGGAGCAAATTTAGGCAGTTAAACATGAGCAAATTTTGAGTTGCTGCTATTATTTCGTTGACATAACTCTTAAAATTAACTGTATTTTGTATTTGTATTTTATCGTATATATGTAAGTGCCATAAGTAAGTTTATTATCATTCAAACTTTTTGTATTTATAGCTATATATTTTTAATACCCACATGACGATATCTGTTTAACCCAAAGGTTGACTGTTAGATAATGCTTTTAGCATTAAGTTCGCCTATTGTGCTATACAATTGTATTATGTACAATAAAGTTTAAATAAATAAATATATAAAAATCAATTGCTGTTCGTTAGTCTCGCTAAAACTCGAGAACGGCTGGACCGATTTGGCTATTTTTGGTTTTGAATTATTTGTGGAAGTCCAGGGAAGGTTTAAAAGGTGAATATATTCGGAGGCGGCACGAAGTTTGCCGGGTCAGCTAGTGTAAATAAGTAACCAACGCGATAAAAGCCGTATTAAAACAGTTTGATTAAAGTGCTTTATGAAAAACGTTTCATGCTTGTGTATGTAAATTATTTGTTTTATTTTGTACAATAAAGATATTACAAACAAACAAACAAACGTGTTATGAACCATTCGATAACACTTAATGGAATTTGACAGATGTGGATTTCAAAAATCGATCCCTACATTTTTCGCGGAGAACCAATTTTTTAGAGTTTCACGGGCTACCGAAATTAGGGGAAAGATATCTACGAAAGCAGTATGGATATATTCATAACATAGATGCACTGTTCCATAGACTAAATAAATGTAGACGTACAAAATGTTACATTTCGATAAATCCATAGATATAGAAGATGGATAGGTTCATTCATATCCATCCATACTTCCATACTTAATATTATAAATGCGAAAGTCTATCTGTCTTTCTATCTGTCTGTTACGCTTTCACGGCCGAGTCGCTGAACAGATTTTGATGTTTGAAGACCCGGAGTCAAACATAGGCTACTTTTTGAAACAGGCGGAGCTGCGGGAAACAGCTAGTCTCTTGTTAAAATTAATCTTTATTTCCCTTGTTCATCGCATTACACGTGATTATTAATACAAAATAATGAACAATTACGATGATAAGTACTTTTTTATTTTTTGTCGTGTTTATAATTTATTTATTATTTATTTATTAAAACTTCATTGTTCCACAAAGTACACATATACTTATAACAATTGGCGGACTTAATGCTAAGAGCATAATTGTCAGGAGAAGGTTCATACGACAGAAAAAAAAGTTGAGTAGAACATTCGAAAATTTATGAAAAGTTAATACAGGACAACGTCAAATATTAACATTACAATAAAAAATAATAAAAGAGAAAAAAAAAACAAAGAAAAAAATGCCCCAAAAGTACGCATAACGCCAGCAGCATTCCCCCTTTGGATTGCTATCACTGAGTATCTTTGGTATTTACAAATATGCGACCGAGTTTTAACTAATCTTTACAACACTATTTGTAAATGGAAAAACTAAAACTGTAAGAAGTGAAAGCATTTCTTTATTGCACAAGTGTGTGTAATCTGTTTTCCCATAAAACAAAAACCGCCATTCATTTACTAGGCCTAACTTACTCGACGAATTAGACTGGTAGAGAAAGGAGGATTTGATGATTTCTTCAGTTTTCCGGATTGCTACACATTTAATTAAACTATTTCAATACGGATTTTATTATCGCGTTTATTACTAACTAGCTGTGCCCGCGGCTTCCGTTTGTGTCTCAGAAAAAAAGCCTATGTCACTCTCCAGGTCTCCAACTATCTCCACACAAAAAAATCACATCAATCCGTTGCTCCGTTTTAACGTGAATAAAGGACAAACGAACACACTTTCACGTTTATAATATTACTAGCTGTGCCCGCGACTTCGTTCGCGTGGAATAGTTATTTTGGGAATCATATTTATTTTTTGTTTACAAACCTACCTCCTCAGCTTTATTATAAATTACCTATAGCTGTTACCCACGACTTATTTTAGACGATTTAGTTACATAATTAATAGAATATATAATATTTAAGGTAGTTTTGTTTTTTAAGGTACTTCTGCGTAAATTATATTTTTAGTTTTATTTTCTTGTGGCAGAATCAATGACACATTTATTTGGATAAAGATTAATATTATTTAGTTGATACAACTCTGACAAATAATTTGTAATAATGCATTAATTTCGACCAAATTTGATTATCATAAAAACTGTTATTGTAAGTTAATCTTAAAAGATAGGCATATACTGTCGCGGACATTTTTTTAGATCATTTAAAGAGGAATAATTCTTTCATACATATTTTTTGGGTATCTCGAACTGTTTTCGCAGCGCACGCAACGGAAGCCCTCAAAGATGAATATTTTTTCCCGTTTTTTCCACATTTTCGACTGTTTCTTCGCTCCTATTAGTCGCAACGTGATGTTATATAGCCTAAAGCCTTCCTCGATAAATGATCTATCCAACACAAAAATATTTTTTTAATTCGAACCAGTAGTTCCTGAGATTAGCGCGTTCAAACAAACAAACAAACAAACTCTTCAGCTTTATAATATTAGTATAGATAGTATGGATTTATTTACACCTGACGTTTCAAACACTTTACAGAGTTCATGGTCGCAGGTAGACTTGGTAAGGAAGTATTCAGTTAGTCTTCCATAAGTAAAAGATTCAAAACGGCTCACTCGATCTTCCTAAACATAAAGAAGACTTCCGAATGTCCAATTGGTCTCCTGGGAAAAGATCTCGGAATGTCTCGTCTGTTAATCTTAAAGTCTATGACCTTAAAAGGTTTTTCGCGTTGAGTACAAAAAGGGTTTTTGTGTCTGCACTGTTGACCCAAAACTGGAAATATGTAGGTTATTATAAAAGTATACATTTAAGAGGCTTCTTTTTGAAATTTATGACATAGGTATATGTCGGATGGAAATCGTGCGATATCTTTTTTTTATACTACTAAGTAGAAAAACAGGCGTACGGCTCACCTGATGGTAAGTGGTTACCGTATGACTTACTCCTTATAAAATGTCCTACCTCTCTTGATAGACTAGTATGAAACAATCGAGCATGTCAAGCGCCTACGAACGCGACCTGACCTTGGATTAGTCGCCACGGTAATTTCTATATCTTAACTATCACTGTGGTTTGCATGACGACCCCGGAGTCATCAGTTCGATTCCCACGGGAAGCATACTTTGTTTAGTTGTTTCCAGTTCGGTTAGGACATTGCAGGCTTGAATCACCTGATTGTCTGATAATAATGATGATTCCGTGCTTCGGAAGGCACGTCAAGCCGTTGGTCCCGGCTGCTATTTGGTGGTAGTTGAAGAAACCACGTCTGAGGCCAAAAGCCGGTTCCAAAAACTCCGACACCAGGGTGTGCAGAGTCGATTGACTCTGTAGACACCAATTTAATCACAAACCCCACGAATGAATGAATAGTAACAAAGTCATATTTGTTTGTTATATGTTCTCTTACTTATCTAAGCTCTTAGCCAGTCGTGTCCTATATTTTTCTATTTTTTAAGATCCCTCTCGCGTGTTCCACTAATGACACTTCAACCGGTGCAGTAAGAAGCACATGAGTAAATATCTGTACAGAGAGAGACAGATAGACAGTCCTCTGGATTTATGACTATAACATTTGCTTTTACGAAACATTCACATGTTTATAATGTCAAGTTTAGCACCCTAATACAAGGCCAGTTGGAAACAGTTAATCTTAAACTTCTTAGTTTGGACGAAAATACATTATTAAATCAAAAAAAAATATATTTCTACCTAGCAGCTTTGTGTAATAAAATTAAATTTGTAAGGTTAAATTTTTTATGGCGCAATCGTGCTTTTAGTTTGGAGTGTAATTTGACATTTATTCAATAAATCTGACTCAAAAACGGACTTTTCAGCAGTTCGTAAAAACTACTCAACAAAATTGTACCGCATTATTTATTTATTTAAATTATAGACGCACACGACAAAAAATACAAAGGATAACATACGAGGAAAAGACAGACCAAGGGAGGTGCTTATTTAAAAAAAAATCTTTCAGCATACTCGAGAGACGAAATGAGAAGTTTCGTGGCGTGTACAAAAAAAAAGAAAGGAAAGATGCTACTAGTGCTGCCTCTAGCGGCTTTTTCCCAATTACTCCAAATTTGCTTTTCCTCTGTACGTTTATCTACTCATGTGGTAAGTGCAAGGCGCCATTTTGGAAGGTCAAACCACTAACTCTAAAGCAGCTATAAAATTATATGACTATGTCTAACTAAAATACTTTGTTTTATGGTTCCGCACTCAATGGGAGGAAACGAGAATTAACAAAGAGATAATACTTTCTTAATATCTTAGAGTTTTTCCTCTAATCAAATTTAACGATTCAGTAATTTCGACATCATAATCATCATTTCAGCCGCAGTCAGTCCACTGCTGGACATAGGCCTCTCCCAATGATTTCCAAAATGATCGGTTGGCAGCAGTCTGCATCCAGCGTTTGCCTGCGAACTTTTTCAGGTAATTTTTTTTTATACAATTAAGTAGTTAAAAAGGCATACGGCCCACCTGATGGTAAGTGGTCACCGTAGCCCATGAACGCCCGCAACACCAGGGGCATCATGGTATTGCCGACCCTTGAGAAATCTTTTAACGCCCTGTTTTTCATCTGACCTGGTCGGTGAACACATCAAGAATACTTTTTTTTTATCCGCATAGTTTTCACGTCATCTCAACACATTCCTCTCTCAAGAGCAAGAGCTCATTTCTATTTTGTGTTTTATTGTTTTTATATACCTAACCTCAGTTATAATAATTGATTAATGTGTGGAAATCAAGCACTGCCTCATATTCTCATTATTTTTCTGTTCAAGCAGTCAGGTTATGGAATACTTTACCACCTAGCGTTCAGGAGTCCCAAACTCTGTCCACATTTAAGAAGCGAGTAAGAGATCATTATTTCTCCTTAAACTCATAAATCGTATTATATTATATATATATATTATTTATATATATTAGTAGGTATATTTATTGTATTTATTATTTAGTTTATAATACATATAGTATCATAAAATAGGTTTAGATTGAACCTATTACTTTTGTATTTTTTTTTTCTTCTTTTCTCGTACGCCACTTTGCCTCTTTCTTTCGTAGTTCCTGTCGCGGGTCTGCTGGAAGAAATTTCTTTAGAAATAAGTAGAACCCTTGTACACAGTTTTCCTAATGTTAAGTTTCCAATGTATATTTAAAGCGTGTACATGAAATAAATAAATGAATAAAATAATTCTGTGAAGTCTCGGATTTGTGCATTTTCACTGAAGATACCACCACAACACTTCTATTCATCTACTTCGTGTGGCCCCCATATATTAGTCTCATGGCGAGATATCCGAGCTGAGGAGCTGCCACAAACTAAACAAAGTATGCTTCTCGTGGGAATCGAACCCACGACCTCAAACACAGAGTTAGTATGCCTACGGAAACGCAGACCTATATTTTTCGTCGAGTCGAGACTAAATAAACAACGTGCTTGAAAAGACACTCAAATTTATATTTTTTTGAAAAAAAAACACTCAAGTTTCTATTTTTTGAAAAAAAAAAACACTCAAATTTATATTTTTGAAAAGAACTCAAGAGAAATCGGCGAGTCAATTTCTTCGATATCGAATAATTTTCGTTCTGCCAAATCTAGGACCATGACTTTCAGCGTACCCTAGCCTCAGAAGCGTAAGCTGACGATGCAACTAGGAAACACTTGGGTGAAGTAGATATCGAATGATTTTTGTTCGATTTTGTTTGTTGAACGTTTTCAATTCGACATAATACGAATCATATATTTCAAAAATAGGACTCCAGCGAAACAATCTTCGTAAAACCTTATAACCAATGTGTCACTTCCAATTTTGCGTATTGAATAATTTATTCATCAAATTCGTCCCTCAAGGCTTGGGACTTCTTAAATTTACAACTTTAAGTTGGAAAGAATAAAAGCTAAAATCCAACATAGTTTTTTGGACGTACAGTCGACATTTTTAGACGTAGGGTCGAGACGAGACGTCTTTCAGTTGAAAGGAATAAAAACCAAATTCCTTCTTAAAATTGTTTTTAGACTTGATAGGGTCATATGATCCGTAAAAAAATAGGTGAGATTTGGATATCAGAGTGGAGCATTACTTTATTAAATATATTTTTTGTGAAAAATAGATTTGTATAAATCCGCAATTAGGGTATGTTACTCAATTTATTTTAATCTTACAGGTCAATAATTTTAGTACCAAAATTTTATTGATTATTCATTTATAAATAAATAATGAGCCGATGAGTGTTAGTGGACAAATTTTGTTACATTTTTCAGACTGCCTAAGGCATCGGACACAGCGTTACGATTGTCATCTATCACAACAGGGACCGACGGCTTAACGTGCCTTCCGAAGCACGGATTCATATTTATTAGACAATCAGGTGATTCAAGCCTGCAATGTTCTTCAGCGACCCTCCGAAATGAGATAGCATTAGAGTTCTGTTCCGCGCGATGTCTGGCAGTTGTCAGCTCACCCCATCTCTTGCAGATCAGCACTGCATAGTTCCAGCGGTATCTGGATATATAACTAAGTCTCAAGCTAACGGCATGTTAGTGTGTTATGTGATTCAGCTGGCAGTATGGAGCTGTAGATATTCCGAGCCAGTCGTTCCGTGGCCACGGCCGTTGTAACACGGTTGTAACGTCGGAAGTATGAAGGTATTTTACGCACTTAATATTGTTATTATTATATGTTTTAAATTTGCAGTTTAAAAGTTATTATTTTTAAGTCTCAGTGACTTGATCATTTAGAGAGAATGAGTGAGGATAGCAGGCAGAAAACCAGTCAGCAATGTCTTCTTCATCATCCTAGCGTGTATTCCTAGTTGCGTCGTCAGCTTACGCTTCGGAGTCTAGGGTACGCTGTAAGTCATGGCCCTAGATTTGGCGGCACTGGTTATTACAATGGAGCGACTGCCGTCTGACCGTACCTGAACCTTTTCACAGGGAAACCAGTCCAATAATAAATGTGCACTCAGTTTCTCTTAGAACCGCGGATCCATTTTGAGGTTAGACATTTTATGAACTTTGTTTAAAAGTTTCCTTTGTTGCAAATTATTGACTTTGTTACAACTTGTTACTTACAAGTCCGCTGAAGATGAAATGGGTTTTGGAACAAAGATAACATCAAAGAAAGTTAAGTTTATTTAACAGACTTGAATAAAAGAGGTTCTCAATTAAGCTAAACTACTCTAAGGTTGCCTTGAAGAGACTGCTTATGCGATAAGGCCGCCTTTTGTGTACGTAATTTATTCATGCTTTTTGTTACACTAGCTGTTTCCGCTCCGCCTGCGTCAAGAAGTAGCCTATGTTTGACCCCCGAGTCTTCAACTATATTCATACCAAATTTCATCAAAATCCGTTTAGCGGTTTGACCGTGAAAGCGTAACAGACAGACCGACAGCCAGACTTTCGCATTTATAATATTAGTATGGATATATGTTATTGTACAGTGTGTAGAATAGAAGTGTTAATTATATAAGCATGTACAATATAAATAATCTCTATTATATTCACAGACGTTAAAGAAATCCACTGACCAAATGGTGGATTTTGATGAAACTTGGTACGGGCAGAGCCGCGGGAAACAGCTAGTTTTAAAACACATGCGTAAATAGTAAGAAATCACATTATACTCGTATCAATGTTATATCCCTACCTAAAGGTTGATTGGAAGAGATTGCTTAGCAGTGAATCAGTCTTCGCTACATTATATAAGTTGTTATTGTGACTAATGTTTTGTGTTTTTTCGAGAGAAATAAAGATATTTTATTGTATATTAATTATTTTATTGAAAATATATGAATAGAACGGAATTCAAAAGGTGTAATGTAATCAAAATAGAATGATAACGTTATCATATTCAAAGTTAACAAAAGACCCCGGCTGCGTGATTCGCATCGTTAAAATTTTTCAGGATAATATGTCAAATAGCTTGTTAAAAGAACAGGATTCGTAAATGGCATTTTCTCAAAAGGAAATTCGTAACCATTTACTATCAACAAAAATGTGGAAATGCTTGTTTGTTTGTAATAACTTTATTGCACAGAAAAATTGTGTTTGTTTTACAATCTTTTACGTCAAAATAAAGATATATTACTATGTTTTTGAAGGTTGTTTTACACAAACAAAGCCACAGGCAATAGTTAGTGATAAAATACTGTTTGTTTGTTCAAATGAAATCAGGGAAGAAAAAAACCATTTTCCACCGCCTAAGGTAAAAAGCATTACAAAGGGGCTGTATTTAAAATACTTAGAAGGCACCTCACGGATCCCAGTCAAATATAAACTTTTGTTAGAATACAAAGCTTACGAAATCCATTTGAAATTAACACATATTCCTATTAGCATAAGATCGGAAATCCAACTTTAACTTACACTGAAAAAAAAATCGCACAATTTAAGTAAACGAAAGTACTCACCGTGTTTCACAAAGTGTTATTTTGAAAAATAAATTTTTATATTGTCAAAATAATGTATTTGGCGCGAATTATTATTACGTATGACAAGACGCGAGGTCTCCCGGACGCGTGCGCTCGGCTCGGCTCCCGAGCGATTACTGGCGTGGAGAGCGATGAGACGGAGGTTGTAATAGTGCTGTGGGGAGCGGAGAGGGGGTAAAAGGTTTCAGGGATCCGTAGGTAGAAAAACCTCTCGTTTGTATTTTCAACCGATTACGCTGAAAATTGATTTGGCCGCCTTTTTTATAATTACTTGTATTTGACAATGTATCCTTCTTGTGCAAAAAAATGTTTTGTATTGTATGTTTTCCTTGAAGCTGAACATATTTTTTTACCGATTTCGCGTAGTTTTATTATAAAATATTGAACGAGTTAGCCCCAAAGTAAGTTCGAGACTTCTGTTATGGAATAATTACTTAATGATTTTATACATTAAAGATCCAAGACCTAGGCAAATCAGAAGGATTTTCTTTCATTAAATATTTTTGTGAAATCAGTATCGTTTTTCCGAATTCTCGTGAGAAATATTTTAATTACGGGAACCGAATCAAGCTACAAATTAACATTTTGAAAATATCTATCAAAATATCTCATTAAAATTATTCTTATAGGTACCAATTTTGAGGTCGAACATCAGAAAGAGAGTGCTACGTCCAGCGTTGGACATGTTATTTAAAACGATAAATATAATCCAGTTTTTTTTTATTTATTTATGAAACTTATTTTAAATAACTATGTACAGAGTAGAACGTCTACGAAGATTCGTAGATATGCTACGCCGTAGACAGCGCTCATAGCGGTAGCTACGATGCTTTAGAAACTTTTGTAGGTGGATTTAATTTTGTGTAAAAGCTCAATAGCCTAGCAGGGCATGCGTATTTGTAACAATCGCATAAAGCTATGCCGAGTGTGGCCTAATATGATTGGTCGTTATTAGTGGTATTTTCTATTCCTAGTTCCATCGTGCTTCGAAACGCACGTAAAGCTGTTGGCCCAGGTTGTTATCGATAAATGTTTTTTGCTGTAAACTGTTTACATTTCCTTCTTACAACCTGCGTCTCCTCAAAGCTAGAGTAAATAGTCTATTAATGAGCCAGAGAGCTCCATCATAGACCACATCTGCACTCAACATCATGTGGGATCATGGTCAATCGCTGGGCATACAACATTAAAAAAAAAAGTCAGACGGCAGTCGCTCCATTGTAACTACATTACCGCCAAATATCTAGAATACCGCTTGACGAATTTTGAAAACAATCTTCAAATCAACATTCAAAAAGGGTTGCTTTCAAGAGCAAGAGGGTAAACATTCTTACGTTTTCGCGATTCTTGTAGACAGAAGCAAGGAAGACATGTTCAGGTGGCTACTGGTCGGAGGTGGCCTGCCAGTGCGGTGTCTCTCCCCAAACCATGTCGCATCTCCTGTCCTGTTCTGCGTGCCCCCGGCCAGCCACCTGCACGCTCAGGGACCTCTACGAAGCCAGCGACAATGCCTTGACGGTGGCGGAGTTTTGCTCCTCTGGAGTTTGATAAAAGCCAGAGACGACTCGCAAAGAAGATTGTAACACATTAAATTAAAACTCATTTAATTTTTTTATCGCGTTTATTACTTACTAGCTGTTTCCAGCAGCTCCGCCTGCGTCAAAAAGTAGCCTATGTTGGACCTCGGGTCTTCAACTATATTCATAGCAAATTTAATTAAAATCCATTCAGCGGGTTACCCGTGAAATCTTAACAGACAGACAGACAGACTTTCGCATTTATAATATTAGTATAGATTTATTTACACCTGACGTTTCAAACACTTTACAGCGTTCATGGTCGCAGGCAGACTAAGTTAACATTTGTTTGTACAAACAAATGTTAAATAAAATATTGTTTGTTTGTTTGTAATGACTATGTTGCACAGAAAATAACATTACAATAATACAAAAACTAAAAAATAAATGCAAGCTCGGACTTATCCCATAAAGAGATCTCTTCCAGTCAACCGGCACGTTACAGAAATCTACAAGAAGATAGTCGAAGAAAATAGTTTAATTAGATGTACTGAACCCCACAATGATTACCTCTCCGCGCTTGCCACAAGAGTCCTGAAGCGTGTTGTTCTAAGAGTGACCGCTAGAGGGCGCTAGTACAAGTAAATGTTAAATTAGTTTATGAGTTATGAAACTAATGTTTTGTGGTTTTATCCCACTGCAACTGAGGGAAGTTATGTTTTTTTTACATTATTCTATATAAAGATAACAGTAGGTCCTTTTTTTGTAAATTCAATAATTCTTTTCTCCGCTTTTGTTAACTATAGTTTATCCATCAATACTAATATTAACAAGTGCGAAAATTTGTCTATCTATCAGTCTGTCTGTAATGCTTTTACAGCCGAACTCTTGAACTGATTTTAATGGCTCTGGGAAATAGCTGTTTGTATACTTGTGTAAGTAGAAAGTATCTTTCTACATCACAGCGTAAAACAAACGAAGTGGTCTTTGTAAATTCAATTATTGAATATCTTAACAGATCAATTATAATAGACTAGTTTCCTAAAAAAATATAATTAGCCCGTCAGTTAGATAATCAAAAAATATTGGAGACGTATTTTTTCTTTTGAAAATTAAACAAAGAATGTCAAAGATATGGCGTGTTAAACTTCCGTGTGACGTCACAGTGTGCTACACGTTTTCGCAATATGTGACGTCACGAGCCCCAACTCCTAAACTTTGATGCGTTATATCTTTATGATCTATCGCTCAATTGAGAAAAGAAAAAATACGTCACTAATATATTTTGATTCCATAAATGACGGACTTATTTTAATGTTTGTCTTTTGACCCTGGAAACTAGCCTATAGCAACTTCGTTGAGCGTCAGCGTCTGGGTAAGTGCTGAATATTTCAGGTTATAAGTTCTCGTTTTGCATAGCTTTTCCCGTAGCAAGTATAAGTTTTTCTTCATTATAAAGCAAATTTACTAGGAAAATCTACTGCAACTTAGTATAAAAAAAAATTCGCTTCTCAGACTATTCTAAGATCAATACAATCTCCACAATGATTTAAACTCAAAATCTGACAGTGTTGGCCACTGACACAGCTCGGGTCATGTTCCTATAGGGCTGGTTTCCCTGTAAAAGATTACGAAAGTCAGACAGCAGTCGCTCCATTGTACTCCTTTAAACCAGTACGGCCATGATTAAAATGTACCCTGGGCAAGGGTGTCATAGTATATCTGTCTGTTTAGCTAAACCTCTGTATCGATTTTGATAAAATTTGGTATGAATATAGTTGAGGACCCGGTGTCAAACATAGGCTACTTTTCGACGCAGGCGGAGATACGGGAAACGGCTAGTTTGAAATAAGTAGCACTTTTGTTCCAAGTTATATCCAATACATAGTATCTTGATTTAATTTTGGGTACATAAATAAATAAATATATTTTAGAACAAGTAAATATCCAAATCCCAGGCGAATCAGAAAAAGACAATTGGCCTGACCGGGGCTAGAACCAGGGGTCTCCTAAATAGCGGGTCGGCATTTTAACCACTACGCAGAGGTTGACATCCATACTAATATTATAAATGCAAAAGTCTGTCTGTCTGTCTGTTACGCTTTCACGGCCAAACCGCTAAACGGATTTTGATGAAATTTGGTATGAATATAGCTAAAGATCCGGGATCAAACATAGGCTACTTTTTGTCGCAGACGGAGCTGCGGGAAACAGCTAGTATATTATAACAGAGACTGGTATATATAATTATTTGGAACGCTCTGCAGTCTGAACGGCTCGAAAGATTTTAACTTGAGATTTGTCTTTAAATTCGTATTTACTGTGAGACCTATTTCAAAATAATAATAAAAAACATGGCGGATTCTTTTTGGGATTTTGATTTAAAAATTACAGCAGTGGGATCTTTTGTTTTTTTTTTTTTAATTATTGTTATCTTGTTTGTTGATGTGTAAAGTCGGAGTGCCTCCCTCCTGGGCATGACCTGCCATGGCGTACATGGAAGTCTTTGAACAGACTCCGGACTCTCGTAGGCCGAAGCAAGGAAAACATGTTTAGGTGGGGCTACTGCTCGGAGGCGGCCTGCCAGTGCGGTGTCTCTCCCCAAACCATGACGCATCTCCTGTCCTGTCCTGCGTGCCCATGGCTGCAGCCAACTGCACGCTCAGGGACCTCTACAAGGCATTGTCGGTGGCGGAAATTTGATCCTCTGAAGTTTGATAACGGGTAGAGTCGACTCGCAAAGAAGAAGATGTGTAAAGTATTCGTTTGTATTGTAAAATTATGTTAAAACTGCCATTTAAGGTTTGTTCCATCCATTAACTCTACCCCGCTCTCCGTGACGTAGTTAACTTTAACTGAGCAGTTATCAATATTTAGCTTGCTAACTCAGTTAAAACTTCGGTTCAGGGGATTTAATTAACGTTGTGACGGACAGTTTGCGATGTATTAGTTAACGTTAATTTTGATCTCACTTATTCATCTTAGCTGTTGAAGTTTTGTTTATGAAGAAAAATATGTTATTTGTTATTAGACCAGGCGGGCGAAGCCGCTGGCAGAAGCTAGTTTTTATATAAATGATAACATTATGTAAAATGTTGTTTAGAATTGAAATATTTCTATGGATAGTAAACATTATACGCTCAACTTAAACCAGGGTTCAGGGTATACACAACACAGAGCAACAACCTACAGAGGTAAAGCCTCTCATAATCACGTAGTGGCGACACTTCTTCACCCAAGCGTGTTTATTTATTTATTATAAGGAAGACAACAGCTCATATCTATACAATAGGTAACTAACTTAAGCAATTAAAAAGCCAATTATAGGTCCTCACAAATAGAACTAGAATAGTACATCTAAAGAACCAAACATAGCATACACACTGCATTTTAATAAAAAAAATTAACGTATAAATAATTGAAATTAAATATTGTCGTTGTGTTTTTTTAGTTGAGTCGTCAGCTTACGCTTCGGAGCCTAGGAAACGCTGTAAGTCATGATCTTAGATTTGGCGGCACTGGTTATTACAATGGAGCGACTGCCGTCTGACCTCCGTAACTCTTTTTACAGGAAAACCAGACCAACAGGAACATGACCCGAGGTGTGTTAGTGGCCAACATTGTCAGTTTTTTTCAGGCTGCCAAAAGGCATCTGACACAGTCTAACGACTGCGATCTATCGATAACAACCGGGACCAACGGCTTAACGTGCCTGCCGAAGCACGGAGGAGCTCGAAATTGAAAATATCACTAAATATGTCATGTAATAAAGTTAAATAAATAAAAATTAAATGCATCTAATACGGGTCGCGTCGCTTGACACACACATTCGGCCATCAAGCTCCTAATGTTGTGGTTACACAAGCAAATAACTACAACACAACGCAACAGATGGCACTAAAAGCAAAATAGAAGCTTAGTAAATCGCGACACCAAAGTTTTCAAGGATTGAAGCATAAATACAAGTTTTGAGTAGACATCGTTGGACGCCACCGATAGGTTCTCAGTAGGCCCTTCAGGCACAATAGTGTCGGCCCTTATGGCATCGAGCGTTTGCTACCGCTCGCGAGTTTGCATCGCTCGCTTGATCAAAGGCAAAGCCCATGGCCGAGGTTCGTCCCAACAGGGAGCCCCTTGTGCATTTGCCGAAAAGGCTAAGTGGTTAATAGCCCTCGCCTCAAACTGTCCCGCTGTAAATTTAAAAGCTCACAGGAGCTAAAATTGTAGGTCCGTTCAAAAAAAAAAAAAAGACATCGTAGGAGCTCCGGTTCCTTAGTCATACCACCAAGTTTGGCGGGAATATCTTCCCTTTGTGGTAGTCGAGCATATCCCTGTCGCTCCTGCCGTATCTACAAAGTGTCATTCTTTATGTTCTGAGATGGAGATGCCTTAAGGCTTCTGTCACTGCCTTACGACTGCTATTTATCGATAACAACAAACACGGAAGAGCTTGTGATAGAAAATAGGTAGGTAGCGACCAATTCAAAACTAATCGCGTCTCGCCGCCGTCGTTTCACATGCGTATTCGTTTAGATACGCGCTTCATGCTCGGCTATCGAACTCCACTCATCATCGTCATTTCGTGTAGGTTACATTGTCTATCGACTATGTACAACCTGGTGTTAGAGTTATTCGGGACCGCCTGTCAGCCTCTGACGGTGTTCCTTTAACGGCTATCAAATGGTAGCCGGAACCAACGGCTTATCGTGCCTTCCGAAGCACGGAATCATCATTATTATCAGACAATCAGGTGATTCAAGCGTGCAATGTCCTAACCAAACTGGAAACAACTAAACAAAGTATGCTTTCAGTGGGAATCGAAACCACCACCCGCGGGTCAAAGGCGAACCTTAACCACTGGACCACGAAGGCAGTTATCGAGCTCCAGTATTTTTAATTGTAACGTTAAAATTTTGCGCAATGGCCTCACTTCTATACCGTACAGTATTCCCACAACGCATGTGCGCGCGACTCATCACTCGGAAAGTGATCAAAGTGACAGATCAGCTCACTGAACTTAACTCAAAGGTTTCTTGTTCATTAAGTTACATTTTTTTAATCGTGTTCGAATTTTCGAAATCTAATTGCCTGCCAGTTTTGATATGTGGGTTTTTTTTTTATAATAAATAAGGAGCATTTCATTTCCGTGACTAAAAAAACTTTATAACCTGCCAGTATCATTCGCTTATGTTTAAAACTAAAGACTGAATAGAAACCTACTGCTATAGATACCTACTTTAAAAAATATAATATTAAAAGACCTTAGCCCCTTAATGCTAAGATCTTCGACCAGTGTGTGTTACCAGTGATGTTATACGTCCGAAACGTGGTCCTTGATTGTAGGCCTCATAATAAAGCTCATGGTCACCAAAAAAGCTATGCTCGGTGTTTCTCTAAGACATCGAATTAGATATGAGGAGATCCGTAGGAGAACAAAAGTCACCGACTTAGTCCAGCGGATCAGTTCTTTGAAGTGGCAGTGGGCGGGGTGCATAGCGCAGAAAACCGATGGCAGACGGAGCAGAAAATTTAATGTTCTTGAATAGCGATCACGCAGACACGCAAAGGCGGCTGGTCCTAAAAATGTCCTTTAAAGTGAAGAGTCTCATCATTATCATCATTTCGTGTAGGTTACATTGTCTATCGACCATGTACACCCTGGTGTCAGAGTTGTTCGGAATCGCCTCTCGGCCTCTGACGGAGAAGAAATTCTAAAGTCAAAGACTTAAGACGCCATTTTATTTTAAAACCGATCCGACTTCGTCTGGGTTATATAAATTATTTACGGGATATAATTAACCGGTCGAATAAAAATGTATTTACCGACTGATAATGATATACTGTTTTAATGACTTGAGCGGAATTAATTTAACTCAGCTACTAAATTACTAAACTGACGTCTAACATTGATCAGTAAAAATATCCGAAATGAGCTGATGACTGTGAGAGGTAAATAATCTTAATAAGTAACTAAATTACTAAATTAGCGACAAAATTACTAAATGAGCGACTAAATCTCTAAATGAGGGACTACATTAATAAATGAACGTCTAAATTACTACATTAGATAGTGAAATAAACTACTGTATTCTAAAATACGACTTTTTAACAGAAAGTTGAAATCGCCTCTCGACCTTTGACGTGGTTCCTTTAACGACTACTAAATGGCAGCCAGAACCAACGGGTTAGCGTGACTTCCGAAGAGCTTCATCTTTATTATTTCAAAAGAAAATCAAAATTCACCTCACTAGCATAATATCACCCTAAATCGTCATCTTTTTCCGTTTTCATCTCTTCTTTTATGTATGTATATGTATAGGTAGTTATGAATATTGTATGTAAATCTATGTATGTTTATTTAGCAGTTAAGTGTTTTGTTTCTCTCATTGTATTTTTAAAATAATTCACGCCGCACATAACTTTTCTGTTTTTCCTAATGGTTGACTGGGAGAGAATGCATTTAGCATTAAGTCCGCCAATTGTAAACTTGTGGTACAATAAAGATTTATAAATAAATAAATTCAGACAATCAGGTAATTCAAGCCTACAAAGTCCTAACTAAACTGTAAACAACTAAACAAAGTATGCTTCCGGTGGGAATCGAACCCACCACCCCCGGGTCGAAGCGCAGAAGGCAGTGTAACAGTGAGCGAGCGACAGAGCTTGTGGCAGAAACGATGGTGTTTCAAAAGACGACTTGGGACAGAAAATAGGTTATAGTGTTACAGTGATCGTAAAAGTGAGCGATTTTTGTTCAAACATCAGTAATCCGCAGTTTGCCAAATTGTTACTGTTCTGTAAATGACTTCTTCCTTGATAATTCCAATAATTTGTCATTTTAATAATGGTATATTTGTGAGCTGGTGTCTGTCAGCAAAATCACAGTGAATCTGAATTGCTGCTCTAACACTAACACCTTTATGTACTACCTATGTTTTCACAAATAAATAATTTGATTGATTGATTGATCGATTGTAAATAATATCAGTACCTTAGTTTGTCATTCAACAAATTTTGTGGTCGCTCAAATTGAATAATGCTGCTCGGGTTATATTTTAAACAGCTTAAATAAATTAAATCAGTCTCTAATATGTAGATTTCTCGTCACTCGACGTCAATCGCTCCACTCAGTAATAAGCTAGTTTCCTAAAAAATATAATTAGACCGTCAGTTAGATAATCAAAAAATATTGGAGACGTATTTTTTCTTTTGAAAATTAAACAAAGAATGGTAAAGATATGGCGCGTTAAAGTTCCGTGTGACGTCACAGTGTGCTACACTTTTTCGCAATTTGTGACGTCACGAGCCCCCACTCCTAAACTTTGATGCGTTATATCTTTATTTGTTATTTTTTATTTGTTATTTGTAAGTTTATTCTTATTATTTATTTATGTAAGTTTATTATATGCGTCTTAATATAAGCATGTACATTTAAGCTTTCTGCACCGCTCACGCAAGTGTTTTTCTACCGCAGCTCATTTCTACCCTAAGGTGGGCTGGAAGAAATTGCATTAGCCATAAGTCCGCCTTTGTACCCATTTAGTTGTATGGGTTTTAACTATGTGCTTCCTTTTTTTGTAAATGGTGCAATAAAGTGTTCATTCATTTATTAATTCATCTTTATAATTTATCGCTCAATTGACAAAAGAAAAAATATGTCACTAAATATATTTTGATTCCCTATATGACGGACTAATTTTAATGTTAATCTTTTGACCCTGGAAACTAGCCCATTTTTTAATAGGTCAAAGATAATGTCATTATGCATCTCTTCTTCGTTTGACGGCTACATAGATCTCCTTGAGGCCGAGTGGTTTCTTTGAGCCTAGTAATAAAACCGTAAAGCATATATTTTATTATTAATTAATAATGCTTTTCCCTAGTGACTAATAACATGGGAGCCTTCAAAAAGGGCGTGAAAAAATTCCTTCAGGGTCGGCAACGCGCTCGTGACATCTCCGGTGTTGCAGGCGGTCATAGGCTACGGTAACCACTTACGATCAGGTGGGCCGTACGCCTGTTTGCCTACTTAATTGTATATAAAAAAATATATATATTTCCAAGGAAGATCAAACCATAAAAGAATCGGTCTTTACGGCTCTATGGGCCTAAGGCCTCATTGGTTGGCGTCAAGTGTCTTGTCTACATAAAATCAAACTCTTGATAATCCAATCTATTTACTTCACAACAAAAATTCTTAGCACACTCCCAGTTTCGTCCTCAGCTCCTTCAAATTGTTTCCATTCCTTTTTGGCATGTTTTTACGACTGGCCGCCTGCCTTACGTCAACCCTCCTTGGGAACGCAGAATACGTCCTCAGCTACCGCTTCTATGACGCTTTCCTGTCTTAGTGTTTCCATTCTAATTATTATTTTGGCATGTTTTACGACTGGCCGCCTGCCTAACGTCAACCTGCCATGGGAACGCAGAAGGTACAGTTAGGTTGATAACACTAGTTTTCCCCTTATCATATTTGACGACACCCATGCCACACGGGTAGAAAGCGGTCCTAACTTCGTACCGCTTCATCCGGGTTCTGCGGTCCGCGGCACGCCAAGAGATTGAAACTCAAAACAAAATCCGTAATATCTGTATATAATTAAATACCTATTTTTGGACTGGAATGTCCGATTTCATTCATTCAAAGAGTAATCTACAGGTATTAAAACAGTCTTAAATATGAAATGATTTATTTGGATAAGGATCAATACACTGAAATGAAAAACGTGGCCTAGTTTGTACCGGCGCTATTATTGCAAAGTTTTAACCCAAAAAGTAGTTGTTGTGACGTAACTGCAATAGTTAGACATATGGTCTCGCAGACTTTTTTATAGACCTTTGTAAAATGTACAATTTTGATATATTTCATAGGATTAAGCCAGCGTTTGCAATGTAAGCGCCAAAAATGTGTTAATTTACGACTACTCATTAAAAACCTCTAAAATTATCAGTGTTTCTCTACTATTTGATGAATGTTTTATACATTCTCGTTCCTCTTGAAACACTCTGTCTATTAAAGAAAACCGCATCAAAATCCGTTGCGTGGTTTTAAAGATTTAAGCATACATAGGGACAATACAGTGGGAAGCAACTTTGTTTTATACTAAACTAGCTGTTTCCCGCAGCTCCGCCTGCGTCAAAAAATAATCCCGGGTCTTCTACTATATTCATACCAAATTTCATCAAAATATTTCAGCGGTTTGGCCGTGAAAGCGTAACAGACAGACAGACGAATAGACTTTCGCATTTATAATATTAGTACGGATAATGATGATGAATATTGGAACAGTCTTTTCTGCTAATTTTTTTCTAAAAACTTCGAAATTGTTACTCACTTTTAAGTTAGTCAGTCAAACACTTTAATATAATACCAAAGAAAACCAATCGAAATTATGTAGTTTATAAACTAAACTTAATTTATTAAAAAGTAAAATTGATATCTACCGAGTAAAAATCTTAACTTTTCTCTATTAATATCTCTGTATTGCCATCTCTTTCTAACGTATATCGCTGTCTCCTTTGCCCAACCATGTAGAATAATTTTGAAAAGGGTGATATCTAGTTAATTCTATGAAAACCATAATGGAGTATATTAATACCGAGACCAAACCTTAATAAATGATTTATTGAAACTTTATTGTACAAATATGTAGCGAAAATTTCAAAGTAAAGAAATATCTAAAAATATTTGAGTAATCCTGCATACAAGTAAGCTTCACGAAAATCACAAAAAAAAAAAAAAAATAAGTAAAAAATACGTTGCGAATTTTTCGACATTTTCAGCGGCAACAATCTAATTATTGTAGCAGATTGTTCATTGATGTAAAGAATATCATTGCAACTGTAAAAGATTCCATATAATTTTTTATCAAGTCGTCAGATTTAACTTTTTAAATCTGGTAAAGGTAGGACATTTTGTAAGGCGTAGTCCCTCTGGGGAAGTACATTCACCCTACAGAAGACCGCAGCCAAATAACACTGTGATGCAGTGTTGTGTTCCTGCTGGTGAGTAGGGTCGCCAGGCTCCAGAGGGGTCGCTGTACTGACAGCGGACAGGTCGGCAAAGCGTTCGTGACATCTCCGGTGTCGCAGACGTTCATAGGCTACGGCAACGACACTCACCATCAGGTGGGCCGTTGAAGTTTGGGTAGTTTGAATCTGGGTTAATATCATAGAAATTCGGGCACCTGCCACGATCATGATTACTGACCGTGGTGGTGACTCGACACACAGCGAATAGGCCCCGAAATAGTCGCCGCGTTTGGCAACAGAGGGGCAACATTGGAATGAGCGGCTAAGGGTGCCGAGGTTTCGCCATCGCGAATTGCCTCGTGAGCGGGTTTCCCCGTTATTACCTATTTATTCATATTATTATTAAGTTTATTTATGCATAGTATGCACTCTGTGATATACCTCCTCTGTACACTTAAAAGACATAATCTCACTGAGGGATTAAACACATGATATGTTACAGGATTTACAAGGGATCGTCTGAATTCCATTTACGTTGCTACTAACCAATGATTTGATTTATTTTGCGTTACGGTATCTTTAGTGGTATCATTACAAGCATTTAAGCATAGCTGAAGCAAAGCGTTTACTTTATGAACATTTACTCCAGTAGCATAGCTATTTCTGTTGTGTTTTCATTTATTTTTATTATTCTTTTTCTATTTTGACCATAGCAATGTTGCGACTAATGTTTTATTAGATCTCATACTTGTTATGTAGCTGTCTCACAATTGTGGCGTGTGTGTGATTACTATTCAACTTTTGTTAAGCTATTTTGGATCTATCTGTGAGTACCTGTAGTGGCTTTATATAATTTTTACCTTACTACTTTAATACAAAAGACGCTGTTGGTCTTCCTAAAAAATAAACAAATTACTCCTCGTCTAAAGGCGTTCGCCTTCAACCCGGAGGTCGTGGGTTCGCTTCCCACGGGAAGTATACTTTGTTTAGTTGTTTCCAGTTTGGTTAGGACATTGCAAGCTTAAATCACCTGATTGTCTGTTAATATTGAAAATTCCTTGCTTCAAAAGGCACGTTAAGTTGTCCTAGCTGCAATTAGGTGTTTGATAAAGGAACCACATCAAAGGCCGAAAGGCGATACCCTATACACGCAAGTATTTATTTTAAGTAACACTTTGGAAAATATTAAACGAACTCGAAAATCTATTTTTCACAGTATAAAAACACTCAAAAATAACCAAATTTTTTAACACCGTACCCTTTCACCCCAAAAAAATCATTGAGGCATTTGACCTAAAAAAAAATATATACACACTGGCCTAATACACTTCGCTACCTCCTTTGTGAAATTAAAAAGTAAGTGAAGTGGAAATACATCAAAGGCTGTCTATGGTCTGTCGAAGACACAAGGCGATTAGTCTATGAGTACCCCTGACCAATCACCGCACCGTTCGCTCGTTTAAATATGGAACTTCGTCGGTTATTTGCGCTTCAGTCGTCGAAGAGTTAACACCCATGTGATCATACGATTTTTCGCTCTAATAAAAAATGCAAGGGCTTAGTATGTTAGCGCGTTGACCATTATTTTGCGGTCTATTTAATTTTTCTCGTTAATAGATGTAATGAAGCTTTTAATTGGTCCTTGAAGCTTTTTCTCAGGGAAAATATCCTGGATATTCTATATATAGGGTGGTTTTTTAAACAACTGTGAAATCAACAAAATATCAACCTCTTATACAAAATCCTGTCAATTGATCACTGATTTTTATGGGAGTTGGATTTTTTTTTTATAAGAGACAACGTCTGTACTTCTTTTAAGTCTGAGGTCTTGAAAGGTTGTTTTCTCATTTTGGGACTCTTTGGGCAGTACAACTTGGATGAAAACAACGATTTATTTAGGGGTAAATCTAGAATATAGCAAATTACCGAGCAATAGAGGCGGCAAAGTTTTTTTTTTATATACAACTAAGTACGCATACAGGCGTACGGCCCACCTGATGGTAAGTGGTTACCGTAGCCTATGAACGCCTGCAATACCGGAGATGTCACGAGCGCGTTGCCGACCTGCCCGCTGGACAGCGGCCCCACTGGAGCCTGGCGACCCTACTCACCAGCAGGAACACAACACTGCGTCACAGTGATATTTGGCTGCGGTCTTCTGTAGGGTGGAGGTACTTCCCGAGACGGACTACTCCTTACAAAATGTCCTACCTCTCTTATAAGACATTCTCAAAGTATTGGGAAAATTTAATATAGTGCAGTCAATACCCATTTTGGCTCGAAAAGATTATGAGGTTAATAAAAAAAAATACGGCATTCATAGTATATTGATTTATTTATGCTTAAAATATAATTATAATACATATTTATCATACTGTTTATAAAAGGACCAAGAACCCTATCTTTGAAATGTATGACATTTATGTCACACATTCCAAAAATAGGGCTCCAGGGGGAGTATCTTAACTCTATGAGTATAAACTCTATAAGCACCATAGAAAATACATAAATTAAATATCTATTTATTAGTTTACTAGCTGTTTCCCGCTGCTCCGCCTGCATCAAAAAGTAGCCTATGTCTGACCCCGGGTCTTCAACTATATTCATACCAAATTTCATCAAAATCCGTTCAGCGGTTTGGCCGTGAAAGCGTAACAGACAGACAGACTTTTGCATTTATAATATTAGTATGGAAGTATGGATTGTTAACTGTTATAATAAACAAAGAACTATTAATACAGTAAGTAAAAAGGCAGCCTTATCGCACAAGCAAAGGCTACCTTTTTGTTTTTGATGAAATGAATTTTCTTTCAAATGTACCTGTGATCATACTGTGTTCTAGACGCTATTCGTGCACACGCAAAAAAATGTTTAGACCAAAATATTCTAATACCCAGTCATATTAATAATATTAATATATTTTTACTATCAAACACACTAAGTCACATAATTTGACTGTTTGGTGAAATATATTTTACCGCACCTAGAGACGTTAATAATTATATAAGCAAATTTTTCAGATTAGAGAAAAATATCTTTAAAAGCTGTATTTTTAAATATAAACTTAGGAGTTGCATAAGTCTAATCTAAACTAATGAGAATACAATTATAGTTTATTCCTGGGGAAGTACCTCCACCCTACAGAAGACCGCAGCCAAATAACACTGTGATGCAGTGTTGTGTTCCTGCTGGCGAGTAGGCTCGCCAGGCTCCAGAGCGGACAGGTCGGCGACGCGCTAGTGACATCTCCGGTATTGCAGGCGTTCATAGGCTACGGTAACCACTTACCATCAGGTGGACCGTACGCCTGTTTGCCTACTTAGTTATATAAAAAAACTGTAAGGTTTTTTTTATAAGTGTAAATATTAACGTCTCTAAGCCCGCCAGTAGTATAAAAACGTATTTATTTAATTATTATTGTCATCATCTACACTAATATTATAAAGAGGAAAGATTTGTATTTTTGTGTGTATGTTTGTAATGAATAAATTTAAAAACTACTGTGCCGATTTCAAAAATTATTTCACCATTGGAAAGCTACATTCACCCTGAGTAACATAGGCTATATACCGCAGGTGGAGCTGCGGGATACAGCTAGTCATAAATATAAGGGCTGGGAACGACAAGAGCCGCCTCTTGTTGTTGGAGCTTCTTCCATTCTTCTCGATTATTCTTTAATGAACCACACATAAAATTGTAAAGTAAAATAGATCTTCTCCATCGAGAAGAAATATCTTTTACATATTTTGTTTTGAACGCACAAATCGCGACTACACGACAAAAGCATTATGTGATTCTTTTTTTGAACGCACGAGTCGCGACTACACGACAAAAGCATTTTGTGATTCTTTTTTTGAACGCACGAGTATCGACTAAACGACAAAGGCATATGTGATTCTTTTTTTTAAAGGCCGAATCGCGACTACACGACGAAGACATTTGTGATTCTTTTTTTGAAAGCACCAGTCGCGACCAACTATTACCATCACTCAACACACATATGCATAATATACGTGTGTGTAATCTAGCATGATGGTATAATCTCACCCACACATTCACCACATAAGCTACTCATATATATGCTAGGTAATAATATGATTATATCAGATCCTTGGTAGTAAACGTCGATATTCGTTCTTGACGATATTTTGATGATGTCGTTGTGACTTCGAATGCTGAAAAATAATAAAAATATATGTTCATAAATCTTGTTGTTTTACTACTTGCATCACCCGGAGGTCGTAGGTTCGATTCTCATGAGAAACCTACTTTGTTAAGTTGGGTTTCAGTTTAGGACATTGAAACCTGATTGTCACCTGATTGTCTGATAATAATGACGATTCCGTCTGACCTCCGTACCCTTTTTAATAGGGAAACTAAACCAATAGGCCCATGATGTACTTTATCGATCACTAAATAGCAGTCGGGACCAATGGCTTAACGTTCCTTCCGAAGCACGGAATCATCTTTATTATCAAACAAGCACGTGATTCAAGCCTGCAATGTCCTTATTAAACTGGAACTTCAAGAGAGGTAGGACATTTTGTAAGGAGTAGTCCGTCTAGGGAAGAACCTCCACCCTACAGAAGACCGCAGCCAAATAACACTGTGATGCAGTTTTGTGTTCCTGCTGGTGAGTAGGGTCGCTATGCTGACAGCCGACAGGTCGGCAAAGCGCTAGTGTCATCTCCGGTGTTGCAGGCGTTCATAGGCTATGGTAACCACTTACCATCAGGTGGGTCGTATCGTATGCCTGTTTGCCTACTTAGTTGTATAAAAAAATAAACTACAAAATATGGTTCCCATGGGAATCGAACCCGCGACCTCTTGGGCCTTAACCACTGGACCACAGAGGCTGTTAACTAATATACTTACTCCAAAAATCCTGTATCATTTGTAGCCATATTTCTAAGAGTGTTCCACTTTAACTTGTGCCTGTCAAAGGTCAAGTCCACATGGTGACCGCCAGCGAAGATCCTAAACCCTTCCTTTATCCTCAGTACAGCGAACCTTGAAGAAGAAAGATAATATGAAAAATTAATGTATCGACATGATAATGATGTTGAGATGACATGAGTAAATATTATTAAAAAAAAAATTAAAAAAATTTTTTTTACAAATTAATGTCGTACAAAATGTCTTAAATTATGAGGAAATAGGTACAATATAAGTTATAAACACAAATTTATCATATGTAATGTAGAGAAAAGACTAGTTTCTGAGAAAAAAATTAACATTAAAATTAGTCCGTCGTTTAGGGAATCAAAATATATTAGTGGCGTATTTTTTCTTTTGTCAATTGAGCGATAAATTATAAAGATATACCTAACTAATCAAAGTTTAGGAGTGGGGGCTCGTGACGTCACATATTGCGAAAAAGTGTAGCACGCTGTGACGTCACACGGAACTTTAACGCGCCATATCTTTACCATTCTTTGTTTAATTTTCAAAAGAAAAAATACGTCTTCAATATTTTTTGATTATCTAACTGACGGACTAATTATATTATTTTTAGGAAACTAGCTTATTATTCAGAACCGCCTTTTAACGTGTGACGTGATCTTTAACGACCACGGATTGCGGATGGAACCAACGGCTTAAGGTTCCTTCTGAAGCACGTAATCATCATTATTATCAGGCAGGTGATTCAAGCCAGCAATATCCTAATCCTAACCAAACTGGAAAGAAATAAATAGTTTATTTGCAATGAGAGTGGTACAGTCTTTAACAGAAATACTTGCGTTAATTCAATGTGTAAGTGATAATTTATCGATCATACCTTACTGCAGGATGAAGAGATTAGTTTGCACTTTATTTTATCTTCCAAAGCGCACTATTTTTCTTTTAGTTTTTTTTTATTTTCACTAGGAACAGTATTTACTTGTATCTTAGTTGACAGTCTGATGTTAAATAACAACATGGCCGCACAATCAACCTTGTTAGGTATGCATAGAAAATTAAAACAATTCAATTCACATTAAAGTCGGTAAGGGCCGGCCTCGGAAAACATACTGTGACCAAATCGCAGTCATATTAAAAAAGGGAGATGTCAGGAGTACCCGTAATCGACGAGCGTGTATGATGAGCGTAGAAGAAGCGAGGGAAGTCTGTAAGGATCGTAGCAAATGGAAAACCGTAGTCTCTGCCTACCCCTACGGGAAAAAAGCGTGATGGTATGTATGTATGTCAATTCACATTACACATATCAACAACTAAATATATGCATAGATTTAAGACTAACGTCGTAACTACTCGACCACTTCATGTCCAGCTGTGGACAGACTAGGGCTGAAATGATAATGATGATGACTTACTTTGGCTTACTGGTACAGTCGGCTAACACGACATTCTGGGGACACTCCATAGGCTCTACGCGTTCGACTGTACCTTGTAAGGTATTTACAATGGATTCCCGAACATTGATGCGGCATTCCTCTGAAATTAAAAAAAAGAGGTCATCTTGTTGTCATTTTACTCATCATTATCAGAATTTCGTGTCAATCGACCATGTCCATCTTGGTGTTAGAGTTGTTCGGAACCGCCTCTCGGCCTCTTACGTGATCCCTTTAACGACCACCAAATGGTAGCCGGGTACCAACGGATTGACGTGCCTTCCAAAGCACGGAATCATCTTTATTATCAGACAATCAGGTGATTCAAGCCTGCAATGTCCTAACCAAACTGGAAACTACTAAAGTATGCTTCCGGTGGGAATCGAACCCACGACCCCCGGGTCGAAGGCGAACGCCTTAACCACTGGACCACGGAGGCAGTTAATAAAAGGTAGTCATTTTACTAATTGTAAAATTTTGGCGGGAAGCTGAGAAGAGCAATATCAGCGCTTGTATTTTATTTTCCAAAATTTTCTGTTTTTTTTTTTTTTAGTTTTGAATGGTGGATTATTATTCGCACTATTCGAGAACAAGCGCGAGTGTTAGTAAGTGATACAGTGTTTGATTAATGTAATTTTTTCGCTTGTTGCCAGAAGCTCCTAGAAATCGCTTAGTGCAGTTTTTCTACCACTTCACTTAGCCTGATTCTTCTGACTCGACTTGACATGCTTGACAAAAGAAAAAACTTTGTTAAAAAATCTTTTTTGTCACTGGCTAAATGCGAAAGTAAAAGCCATTATTGAAAAAAGGTAATTTAAACTCACTATATAATCCAATTTTCTTCAACCGCTGTATTGTAGAAAAGCTGTCCAAATAATTAAAAATACTTGGTTTTGGCGACTCAAATACGGATTTTATTTTATCATTACTTATTGACATGACGTCTTTAGACTTTTCCTGAAAAAAATATAAAAAAAATTATATCAAATAAATAAAATAAAATTTATTGGTTTATCTATTTATTTACTTTATTCATGTACACAATAAAAATGCAAAGGATTATACACAAGAGGAAAAGAAAGTACAAGGAAGCTGCTTATTTCTAAAGAAATTTCTTCCAGCAGACCCAAGAGAGGAAATGACAAGAACAGGGTAATTAGCGACACAAATAACTATTACAAATAATACATCCATACTAATATTATAAATACGAAAGTCGGTCCATCTATCTGTGTTTCTGTCTGTCTGTCTGTTACGCTTTTACGGCCAAACCGCTGAACGGATTTTGCTGAAATTTGGTATGGATATAGTTGAAGACCCGGGGTCAAACATAGGCTTTTTGACGCAGGCGGAGCTGCGGGAAAAAGCTAGTACTTAATAAACTTACATATAAAATACATACATAAATATCTTTTGTGCTAAGGACAGATACTCCTAAACTAGTTTCATAAATATTGAGATAGTTTTCGAGTCTCGTATATCAGATGGCAATGAATTCCACAATCTTACCGCTTGGACTGAAAAGTAGTGACTGTAAGAATCGGAATTGGTTATCAAGTTAGTGTTAAAATTTAACGTGGTCGGAGATCCCTTTAAGACAAGATGTGCCAGGGTTCTCCACTCTTTTGTACTAGAGATAACTTATAAAGTACCTAACATAATTACGTTATGTACATACATACATACCATCACGCCTTTTTCCCTCCGTGGCAGGCAGAGACTACGGATTTCCATTTGCTACGATCCTTACAGACTTCCCTCGCTTCTTCTACGCTCATCACTCTCTATTAAGTAATTAATGCAAGTTTTTTCTTTTATATGGCAAAAACACTAGTGAATTTCAATTGTTTTGTTGACACTTTGTGCAAATGTTATATAGTTGAACTATTTATCTAAATCGAGTTAGACAGAATTCTAGTGTTTCCGCCATTTACAAAATAATTCGAAGCATTATTAGCTAATGATAAACAGAATAAGAAAAAAAGAATTAAAAAATAAAGAGCTTTTCCATTGGTGAATCAATAGTTAAAGAAAAATCAACAGAGAGGTAGGACATTTTGTATTATTTTTTTATTTATTTATTTAACATTTTCCAAAAATTGATACAAACAAATTAACATAAGATGCATTTCACAAAACCACTGAGGTTTGTTTAGAAATAGCAGGTACATTCAAATCAAGCTAATTCAAAATCTATGATATTCATATAATAATAATAATAAAATGAAGTAAATCTTACAGTGAGCCGGGCAATCAATCCTGATAAGAACCACAGAAATGAAGAGGAGGAATGTAAGGAGTAGTCCGTCTAGGGAAGTATGTGCCTCCACCCTACAGAAGACCGCAGCCAAATAACACTGTGATGCAGTGTTTGACACAAACAGGCGTACGGTGATGGTAAGTGATTACCGTACCCTATGAACCTATGAGATGTCACGAGCGCGTTGCCGGCCTGTCCGCTGTCAGCACAGCGACCCCTCTGAAGCCTGGCGACCCTACTCACCAGCAGGAACACAACACTGCATCACAGTGTTATTTGGCTGCGGTCTTCTGTAGGGTGGAGGTACTTCCCAAGACGGACTACTCCTTACAAAATGTCCTACATACCTACTTAGTTGTATTTAAATATAACCTTTATTTCAAGCACATCGTAGCGCTTTCCCGGATGCATTCTCAAATCTCTTGGGAAACCATAGTGCACTCGCAATGTACGTAGGTGATGACGCCTTCGCACACTTGTAATTCATAAAGTACTATTAATCGATGTATTTATTTATTTAACCTAACTATATTATAACAAAATACAAAAGGTGTACTTAATGTCTTCAAGTTATTCAACAGATATTGGCGTACATATTTTCAATTCGATTTATTTATTTATATAACCTTCATTGTACAAATTACAATTTGTAAAGCACAATACGCGGACTTAATGCTAAAAGCATTATCTAACAGTCAACCTTTGGGTATAGCAGAGAGCTTAAATGTAGGTGTACTGAAAATACCACGGGAAAGGCTTGTAAAATCTATACTTATACGAATAAACCTACACAACCATACATTTTATAATACAATAAACATACATAAACAATACATATAGTTAATATATAGTAAATTCATATAATATAATGTTACATAAAATACAGATGCAATGTAAGACATTAAACCAATGGTTAATTACATTTAATCAGTTGCTTTGCTGAGCGAGAAAATGTCCGAATACCAGAGCTTTGAAACCATCGCGGCTAGAGGCACTCCTAATAGATTCGGGAAGCGCGTTCCAGAGTCTGACAGCCGTAACGGCGAAAGAGTTGGAGTAGAACCTGGTATTATTATTTATTTGTATGTAATGGCCAGTTTCTCACACTTGTATCATAATGTAGTATTATTTGATGTGTTACAGTTATTCGACAGTTAAAGGCGTAAATCTTTACTCTCCATTTCATTTAAGATTAAAACATAAACAAAAGTATGTATTTTTTACAATGGTATTTGTGTATTAAAATAAGTATGTTTTGTATTACAATGATTTTATTAAATTTGTACCTCGGTAATTAGGTATAGTCTTCACTTTTCTTTTCTTTTTTGTACACGCTAATTACCCTTTTCTTGTCATATCCTCTCTCGGGTCTGCTGGAAGAAATTTCTTTAGAAATGAGCAGCTCCCTTGTCTTTTCCTCTTATGTATCCTTTGCATTTTTATTGTGTACATGAATAAAGTAAATAAATTAATATAAATCAGATAAATTTAATAATATTACCGTGATAGTAAAAGAACGTAGTGGCCCAATATAATCAGATTTGTCAATGATCATCATTCTATCCAATAATGCCTCAGAAACTAAAGAACTCAATATGATAGCTCCAGACTTTACTAATTCTGGCATCTGTGAAAAAAAAATCAATCAATCAATCAAAAGGTACATAATATTCGATTATAAATTAAATAACAATACAATACATATAACTTTATTGCCCACACCTGGGAAATCACAAAACTGAAATTATAACACTGTTAACAATATGGAGCAAAGGCGGACTTGCCAAGCAACCTCTTCCAGCCAACCTTTGTACAATAAGAGAACATGATGTAAGGGTGGGCCCAGTAGAATTAAAATAATGTCCACTGTATAGATAAATCAACACAGACAGATATAATTTGGGAATAAGGGACAGTCACTAATAAGAAATACATGTAATATATATTCTATACACCTTGAAGGTAATAATTTGCAGGTAATTTGCAGGTAAATATTAATAAAACAAGGTATCTTCGCTTTTTTAATAGAAAAAAGAAGACAAATATATTGGACATAGCAACAAATAATGGACCTATTATGGAAGCAAACGAGATGCTCTTTTTAGGTATCTTAATTGATAACCAGTGTAGCTGGAAACTGCACATTAATAAAGTATGTGCTAAAATAAATAGATTTGTGTTTGCCCTCTTTAAACTAGCGAGGCAAGTAAACTTAAAGACTGCGTTAACAGCCTACCACGGTTATGTTAACTCAATCCTAAAATATGGCTTACTTTTGTGGGGAAACTCAGTTGACATTAACCGTGTCTTTATATCGCAGAAGCAATGCATTCGAGCTATGTTTGGTGTAACACCACTAACTTCTTGCCAACCACTGTTCCGCAAATTGAATGTACTAACGCTCCCATCAATGTACATCTATGAATGTTGTGTATTTGTAAAGACCTATCCTGACTTATTTGACCAGAGAGATAATTATATTGGCAGACCATCTAGACGCAAAAATAGACTAGTTGTACCAAGTAAAAGCACTGCATATTTTAATAGGAATTGCTATAATAGTTGTGTAACATTTTACAATAGACTGCCAGATACTTTAAAGGAGCTCGAGTTAAATTCTTTTAAGTCGCAACTATATGAAAAACTTGTAAAAAAATGCTACTATTCTGTTAAAGAGTTTTTTAACAGTAAACTTACTTAAATTATTTTTGTGACATTGATAATAATAAATACTGACATTTCATTTTATTCTGTAAATTTCTTAACGTGTTTGTATCTTATTTGACTATTAATGTGTGCTAATAATTTAAATGACTTGCGAAATAAATTTGCATGCTGTTCAAAATGGCTAAATAGGATTGCTACTTAAATTTATGTACCACCTATTGCATTGTAAACTTACCCTATTTTATGCAAATAAATGATTTGATTTGATTTGATTTGATTTGAAGGGACAGATAGTGCTCCTTAACCTGGCTCTTAAAACTATGAATAGTTTGATCCATGCGTACATTAACAGGCAAAGCATTCCACAGGCAAACAGCCCGTACCGTAAACGACTTGGAGTAAAACGCAGAAGAGTGAATAGTAAACCTCATTTTTTCACCAATCAACAAGCTCTCGACAAATAATCCATATTCATATTATAAGTGCAAAAGTTTGTCTATATGTTACGCTTTCGAGGCCAAACCGATGAAAGGCTTTTGATGAAATTCGGTATGAATATAGTTGAAGACCCGGAGTTACTACAACACAAATTTTTGACGCAAACGGTGCTGCTGGGAACAATAATGAATGCGATAAAAACCGTATTAATATTTACCTTTTTATCCATAACAATATCAACTTTAATTCCTTTTTCAGATCTGGCTGGCAAGTAAATAAACTTGGCATTGATACTTTTAGTTAGTGTGTTGATATCATCACTGCTGTATACCAATGATGCAGTTCCGTTGTATTGTAGACAATGATTTGATATATCTTGGTCATTACTTGGATGATAATCTATGAGGTGGTTGATGTGTAGCTGAAAATAAATAGATTATGATAGGTTAGGTTAAGTTAGGTTGGGGTGCAGGGGGGGTGCAGGGCAGGGAACCTCCTCGAGTGCCCGGTCCTTTGAAAGCTTTGCATTCTCACTTGATCCCAAGGATCCGGTGAGAGGGCGGGCTGACAAGGGACTCGGGACGGTGCACCCTGGGTGACAGTTAATAACTCCCTGGTAGTCGGGGTCTTGTTGACTGTCGGCCAATTTCTGCCAACAGCCCACTCCACCGCCGTCTATGATGAGACGGCGAATGGATGTGGGTCTGGGAGACGGGCGTGGTCCATTTATGGGCCACTGCCCGATTTGGGGGGGGCCGAAAGGCAAAATGAGGGGGCCGAAAGGCCATGGCTGGAGGGCGTCGTGGTAGAATGCTAACGCGACCCCATGGCGCCCTCAACAGCCGGTGCGGAAAAGCCGGAGGGGTTTTAGTGGGTAGTCCAGGCACTCTGCCTGGGAGTCCCACACTTTGTGCGTAAATGCATTTCCCCTCCGTTAACAAAAAAAAAAAAAAGGTTGGGGTGCAGGGCAGGGAACCTCCTCGGGTGCCCGGTCCTTTGAAAGCTTTGCATTCTCACTTGATCCCAAGGATCCGGTGAGAGGGCGGGCTGACAAGGGACTCGGGACGGCGCACCCTGGGCGACAGTTAATAACTCCCTGGTAGTCGGGGTCTTATTAGCTGTCGGCCAATTTCTGCCAACAGCCCACTCCACCGCCGTCTATGATGAGACGGCGAATGGATGTGGGTCTGGGGGACGGGCGTGGTCCATTTATGGGCCACTGCCCGATTTGGGGGGGGGGGGGGCGAAAGGCCATCTGAGGGGGCCGAAAGGCCATGGCTAGAGGGCGTCGTGGTAGAATGCTTTTCCATAATGTTTTATTTGTACTTACTTTTAAATCAATTGGATATTTTAAGTTGTGTATATCACGTCCATCATTATCGATAAGAATCGAGAAATTAAATAGGTTTGGCGTCATATTTATATCAACTTTCGAAGTAGATTTCAAGTATGAATTCGGCTTGCCAATTCTGTGAAAAACAAATCTTATATATAAAAATCAATTGCTGTTCGTTAGTCTCGCTAAAACTCGAGAACGGCTGGACCGATTTGGCTGTTTTTGGTTTTGAATTATTTGTGGAAGTCCAGGGAAGGTTTAAAAGGTGAATTTATTCGGAGGCGGTACGAAGTTTGCCGGGTCAGCTAGGATTTAATAGTTAACTTATTAATTCTTATTGAGTGAATCACATGGTCAATCGACCTTGTACAGGGTGTCAGAGTATTTCGACGATTCAATGACTATATTTTTTTTATGTTTTCGATGTTGAGAGCTTGTCCAGTGTGGTCTGTGATCACACAAATAGGATGACGACAAGGTACAACAATTTTAAAAGTAATAATATTTCATAATAGCATACATGTATTTAAAATTTATTGTTAAATTTTTGCACAGGAGATTTTTAATAATAATTTAAAAAATCTATGGGAAAGTCCATTTTAAAAATATAAAATTACTTAAAAAAATATATTATAATCGATGAACACATAAAAAAACTTTCCTTTTGGAACTATTTACATAAACGCAATATTTAAGGTAGTTGTCGAACAAAATTTTGTCTCACCCTTGTAATTTACTAAGGCGTGACGTCACCGCTAGGTCACTAGTATGGAGCGTTTGGTATCGTCCAAAATACACGTGTGAGTTTAACTGCGTCATATCTCAGTTAGTTTAAGTTTTATCGACGTGTATTTTTACCAGTGTGCCTATTATAGTGAGGTCTTTCATTTGAACACGAAATCGAAAATTATTCGTCATGCCTATAACATACAAGAGAGGTAGAACATTTTGTAAGAAGTAGTCCGTCTGGGGAAGTACCTCCACCCTACAGAAGACCGCAGCCAAATAACACTGTGATGCAGTGTTGTGTTCCTGCTGGTGAGTAGGGTCGCCAGGCTCCAGAGGGGACAGGTCGGCAAAGCGCTCGTGACATCTCCGGTGTTGCAGGCGTTCATAGGCTACGGTAACCACTTATCATCAGGGCCGTACGCCTGTTTGCCTGCTTACTTGTACGAAACAAATCATTTAACTTCATTTCTCTCCATAGCTCTTTGGGCCACCTTGAGCTTTCTTTAAGGCCCTTAAGAACTACTAGATAATGTGAAAAGGTAAGGAAAATGATAATGCTAGATGCAGGCTGCTGCCAACCGGTCATTTTGGAAATCATTATATCCTGCAGTGGACTGACTGCGGCTGAAATGATGATGAATGATAATACTTACTCAAAATACTTGATTTCCGGTTCAAAATGCAAGTTATAATCAATATAATCCCGATGCGATATGTTCAGTTTTAAGGTTATGATTTTCTCCACTTCCCCTGTCTGGATTGGCAGGACCAACCCGCAGGAATCTGTGGTCGGGACTGATGACAAGACCATGTTTTTCAGGAAGAAAAGTAGCTTCAGGATTGGATCTAAAAAGCTGCGAAAAATTATTCTTATTATTATAAATAATATATTATATCTTGTTTTTACTTGAGGAGCTCGTTAGTCGAGCGCGACCCGACGTCGGCGTGACGCGACCACTATTTGGATTGGTCGACATTTTAGCGGCATTCTCTATCTTGAGCTCCTTCGTGCTTCGGAAGGCACGTGAAACCGTTGGTCCCAGTTGTTATCGATAGATAGCAGTCGTGATGCTGAGTCAAATGCCTTAGGGCAGCCTGAAAAATTCTGCCAGGTTGGCCACTAACACACCTTCAGGTCATGTTAGTTTGATGGAAAAGTTAACATTGTTTCCTGCAAATATACTCAATATGATGATGATGATGAATATATTATTTACCTGACATCTCCTTTGACTTTGATTCCAAATAACTTTTCCATCAAACTAACGAATGAACTTTCCAATTTGCAGTCAGAGAAATGTCCAGACGCACCATCCTGCAAATATAAAGCAATACTTAAATTCAAAAAGTTCCAGACAAGGATTGCAATATCGCAATATATATGCTTACAACAGATAACAGTAATAATATTATTAAATAAT
This sequence comes from Euzophera pinguis, assembly GCA_947363495.1. Taxonomy (NCBI): domain Eukaryota; kingdom Metazoa; phylum Arthropoda; class Insecta; order Lepidoptera; family Pyralidae; genus Euzophera; species Euzophera pinguis. The sequence continues at coordinate 27,246,599 of OX376154.1, forward strand.
GTCAGAACAAATGTTGTAAATAGTATAAGTACCTATATAAATAAGAGTAAATATACAAAGAGAGGGGTCGATAAAATACTACCCTGTGGAACTACACAACATAAATACGCATGAACAAAGCAAATAATCCTCATCTAAACATACTACTGTCACCTAGATGCATAAGAATCAAAGAACTTGTTTACTTATGGACATGTATTGAGAAAATATAAGTTAACCAACTAATACTAAAATCAATTGTATCAAACGCGTTGGTAAAATCAAAAGATATTTCTTACCCATCTATTTTCTCCTCCCACAGTTTGTATATGTTGAACATCTTCTGTAATTATTGCTATCTCTTTTCTACTGTGCATTGCTATACCGCCCTTTCTAGAATGAAATGAGCTGACCAAATCATGGGCATTCCTGAAAATGAATAAATATCATATATAAATGTCTTTAGTCGCTACAAATGTACTGAAATGTAGGTCGTACTTTAGGATAGTAAATTTAACACAATAACATAACATGAAGTCCATCTAATCCATACTAATATTATGAATGCAAAAGTATGTCTGTCCGTCTGTCTGTTACGCTGTCACGGCTAAACCTCTGGACCGATTTTGATGAAAATTGAAGAATCAAGGGGAGAGCCGCGTGAATCTGCTAGTAGATCATAAGGAACGCAATAAATACATAAGGATAAATCATTTAACTAGATTCAAATCACAGGTAACTTAATTATACAAAGCGAGATTAGAATCCATACTAATGATATAAATGCGAAAGTCTGTCTGTCTGTTACGCTTTCACTGCCAAGCCGCTGAACGGATTTTCATAAAATTTGGTATGAATATAGTTGAAGACCCGGTGTCAAACATAGGCTACAATTTTTGAACGCAGGCGGAGCTGCGGGAAATAACTAGTAGATTATATAATTATGCATTCTTTACAATAAATGTTAAATGTATGACACAGTTGCACAATATAGGATGAATATTATAGATTCAGGTATACTCACTCTAATCCCAAAGAAATATTGAACTTCATAGGAAGATGGGCTACCACTGAGCTCTGTATCCGAGCGACATGCTCAGACTTGAGAAGTAAACCGTCAGTGGATAGCGACGTGAGAGCAATGCCTTGATATCTATAAAATAAAAGAAGTTAGTTTAGAAGCACTTATCAAATTATTAAGCGTGCTTCCGCCACAAGTTCATGCAAATATTGCCGGCGGGAACTAAATGGTGGCGGAAGCACGGAAAAAAATTTGCTAAATACTTGTAACTTTAACATTCGCAAAGTAACGCCTGAATCAGAAATAAGTTTATATACAGATAATAAAATGAAGACTAAGAACATCACATTAAGACAAGTCTTCATTTAGAGACTACTTTTTACTTTTGTGAGAATACCACGAAATTTGTCTTTAGAAGTCGCATTTCTGAACGGATTCTTACGAAATTTAGCACACTGGTTTCTTGATTTATTTGAATTTTCTAGTTATCAGTTTCTTTTTAGACAGAAAAATGAGGGGAAAAAGTGTAGATTGAGAATTTTTTTGACTACAAAAATAGTGATATTTATAAACGGATATTAAAATCATAATTGCAGAAAACATAATTTATTAGATTCCGCACAGTATGCTATGAAATAAAAGTGTAAATATTGGATCATCGTTGCGTTTTATGAGCTTATTTCAAACGATAGAGTTTTCATAGTAGACTGATCGCGAGGTCCTATTCACAACGTTGCTAACTAGTCAATTGAAGATTTAAAATAATATAGTACCTTACATGCAGATCATTTCGAATAAGCAGGTTTTCTAAAGCCGACAGATTCCCTCGAATTGACGCGAAAGACATGCTTGTCGCGTGCAGTCTTATTGGTATACCTGTATCAGAACAAAATACAGGAAAAAATCATTTCAAATTCGTGCTTCCAGGTATTAAATATCATTCCCGTCAATGTTAATGCCAACTCATAATGTATGGTGGTGAAAGTTAGGTCTGGCAGAAAAATAATGAAAGCAGAGTGAATGCAGTTGAAATGAGAGCTTTACGGAGTATATGTGGCGTACGTCTGAGCGATAAAATTAAAAATAGTGAGAAAAGGTGTGGTGTGAATAAGGATGTAGCGACAAAAATAGAAAAAGGGATGTTAAGATGGTTTGGGCATGTATAAAACATGGTTGAAAGGAGACTTACGAAAGGTATTTACAAATCAAAGGTGACAGTAAAAGTCGGAAGGACAGAAAACATAGAAGAAAACATACTGCGACCAAATCGCAGATATATTAAAACAGGGAGATGTCAGGAGTACCCGTAACCGACGAGCGTGTCTGACGAGAGTGATGAGCGTAGAGGAAGCGAGGGAAGTCTGTAAGGATCGTAGCAAATGGAAATCCGTAGTCTCTGCCTACCCCTACGGGAAAAAGGCGTGATGGTATGTATGTATGTATTACTCCCATCAGATCAAACTTTGCCAAAGTTAGAATAATTATAATAGTATTCAGAAAATTGTTCTTTGCAAATATTGTTTTTTAAGGTTTCTTTAGGCAGTGGGCGTCACAACTAATCAAAGATAAACGAGTAAGATTTCTGTGAGAACTTTTATTCAGTTCAGATACAACAAACAAAGTTTAGCTTACACTAACGAGAGGAACGTAACAAAGTGACAGCGGGAAATCTCAGATACTGTCAAACAAAACAGCGCATCTAGCAATAGAAAATAAGCATCACTCCATCCCACGCACTAATATAATAATAATATAATAACTAACTAATATAATCCATACAGCCAGGGTACTTATAACATTTAAATTCAACATTCTCAATAAACTCATAACCGTTTTCTTTTTTCTCTGTATTGTAATTTAAATTTGCATGTTTTACATTCTCCCATAGTTTATATTTATTGGTGAAGACTTGTTGCCAGCAATAGACTAAGTAGTTTCCAGGCTCAAAAGACAAACATTAAATTTAGTCCGTCATTTAGGGAATCAAAATATATTAGTGGCGTATTTTTTCTTTTGTCAATTGAGCGATAAATTATAAAGATTTAAAGCATCAAAGTTTAGGAGTGGGGGCTCGTGACGTCACTAATACGAATATTGCGAAAAAGTTTAGCACACTGTGACGTCACACGGAACTTTAACGCGCCATATCTTTACCATTCTTCTTTTAATTTTCACAAGAAAAAATACGTCTCCAATATTTTTTGATTATCTAACTGACGGACTAATTATATTTTTTTAGGAAACTAGTCTTCTTTTTTGTTTTAAACCTGTATGTATTTAGTCCGTAAGATAAAAAAAAAAGTTAAAACGTTAAATTTTTATTAGGGTTCTATACCCCTTAGTATTCGTAATGGGTATCAGGCTCGCCGCTGTTGTATGGAGTGTCCGGGCTGTGGTAGCGTTTTTGCCCAACGTAATTAGTCTATCTCCTTCATCACCTTAGGGTGTATTACTAGTTGCGTCGGCAGCTTTCGCTTCGGAGCCCATGGTACGCTTTAATCATGGTTCTAGATTTGGCAGTACTAGTTATTACGCTAGAGAGATTGCCGTCTGACCTCCGTAACCCTTTTTTAAACCAGACCAAAAGGATCATGTTGTTCTTTGACGACCACTAAATGGTAGTCGGGACCAACGGCACAGAATTATAAATAGTACTAACGTACAGAACGGACACTCACACCCTCCCACTCGAAACAGATACTGCATCGAACCACGCAGATTTAGGGTAAAAATCGAGAGCAAAACAAAGCAAAGATGACACTTCGGCCGCGCGGCCGCTGCGACGACTATGACACAGATACGGTAAATAACCAATCTTACGATATACATTGATACGCGTGCGTACGCGACCGATTAGTACTAGTCGTAATATGTATCGGGCTCGCTGTTTTATAAAGAGTCCTGGCATTGATAGCGTTTACTACAAAACTAATTATTCTATCTATTCAGCATGGAAATATTTCAAACTACCCTAAGGTTGCCTGGAAGAGATTGCTTGAGCGATAAGGCCGCCTTTTGTATACATACTGTGTTCACATTTTATGTGACATATTTAATTTTTTATTTTACTTTACCTAAAACACTTGGGATATGCACTTCCAGCTGTGAGGGTACTTGGATCAGCTGTTGGTTTATGTGACTGCCCAGACGAAGGAAATCCAACGCTGTAAACATTGCTGTAATAGAAATAAAACAATGAATTTATCATGATAAATTTAAGCGCTGGGTGCTTGTCGGTGGAGCTTCTTCCATTCTTCTCGATTATAAGCGAGAGTTGTAATTAAAGGATATGAATAACTAACTCTAAAGGGTTATTTAGAAACTTCTGGCCAAATTTTTTGTGTGTTTAGACCGTGAAAATAAAGTACCACATTATATAGTAGATTACATTCGCGATAAGTCCGCCTTTGTACTCATTTCTCTTAATGTTAATTGGTTTCTTTGCTGTATCTTTTTTTATATGTATGTAAATGGTGCAATAAAGTGTTCATTCATTCATTCACATTTAATCAAAAAAATCTGAAAATCGAGAAAAAAAAAGCATAATAATACGTGTAGAGAGAAATTTGAATGTCATTTAGAGAATTACTAAACACACTTTCATTAAATATCAATACTTATTATAAAGCAACAAAATCCAAAAAAAACTTATAACCTACTAGATGTTCGTACTCGTGTGGCATGGTGCCAATAAAGCTGGCTGCATTCCCTCGCTGGATTATGACGCTAATCCTTTGAGCAAAGTAACAACCAACCTTCTTGCCTGTGCGATTGTTTGTGCTTTACGAATGAATCCATACTAATAATATTATAAATGTGAAAATGTCTTTTTTGTTTGTCCTTCTTTCACGGTAAAACGGAGCAACGGATTGATTTAATTTTTTGTGTGGAGATAATTGGAGACCTGGAGAGTGACATAGCCTTTTTTCCGTGACACAAACGGAATTCCACGCGGGCGAAGCCGAGGGTACAGCTAGTGTTTTTATAATGATGTTGTATCTTACCATCAGCGAAGTACTTTCTAGTTCGATTCAGATGTGTGGCGTATACAGTCATGTCTAACACTTTAACGACCACGTCTATGTGTACCTGTGGAAGAAAATAACAGTTATTTTTGAATAGAATTGAATAGAATGTAATAGAATGTAATAGAATGTAATAGAATGTAATAGAATGTAATAGAATGTAATAGAATGTAATAGAATGTAATAGAATGTAATAGAATGTAATAGAATGGAACAGAATGGAACAGGGTGGAACAGGTGGAACAGGGTTCAACAGGGTGAAACAGGGTGGAACAGGGTGGAACAGGGTGGAACAGGATGGAACAGAATGGAATAGAATAGAACAGGATGGAACAGAATGGAATAGAATAGAACAGAATAAAAACAAAAGAAACAAACACCGCAGAATACCACATATTAATGGGGGATTACTATACGGCAATCATGTCTGTTGAGACATGATTTTTTTTCTGTTTTATAGTTATGTTTGAGGGTTCTGTACCAGCCTAGTAGTGGCATCCAATCCAATACAGGTCAAGTTTTACCGTCCCTTGACGCACGCATTAGTTACGGATATGCGCGCTGCGCTCGTCTATTGAGAGTTTGATAGGCAGAGAATACCTTAAGGCATTAAGTCCGCCTTTTGAATTTTGTTTTAAAAGTGCAATAAAGTTTACAATCTTACAAGCGCCTGATTACGCTCCTATTTCGCCCGACGGCTAAGCATTATATTTCAACGGGGAAATGAAGCCAGCATTCTTCCTAACATGCTACACGGGCGGAATTTATTTGATTTCTAGTTTTTAATGTTTTTTTTCTTTATATTCTTTTTCTTATTGCAAATAAATATAGGTTAAAGTCAAAAACTTACGTCATCAGGCAATTTTCTTCCCCAAGCAGTCACATTTTTCATAACATCAACCAGTTCCTCCATTTTCATTGCTTCTGTATCAAATCCTTTGAGCTCTTTGTACAAGTCAGCTGATACTCCTTGAGCAACTATGTAGATCTGAAATAGTATTTTTTTCATCTCATTTCCGAATTTCTTCAAATTTAGCTGCGTGAAGTTCAAATTAGTAACTCTTCTTCACCGCTCTGTCATTAGCCTCCTCTAAATCAATCTTTAGTTTTTTCTAATTTCCCCGTAAAAAGGGTTGCTGAGAATAAACGGCAGTCGCTCCATTGTAATAACCAGTACCGCCAAATCAAAGACCATAACTTACATCGTACTCTGGACTTCAAAGCGGAAGCTGACGACGCAACTAGGAATACACGCTAGGATGATGAAGAAGATAGAATAACGTTGGGCAAAAACGCTATCACGGCCCGGACATTCCATAGAATAGAGGCTCTACTACTATCAGGTCAATCTGGGTACAAAACTATAACAAAATTTAACGTTGCAGGTACACCAATGACTACACCCAACCAGACCTTTGCGTCAATTCCAGGGAATCTGTCAGCTTACCCTAAGCTCCGAAGCTTCTAAGGACGCAACTAGGAAAATACGCATGGATGAAGAAGCTAGAGTAAAATTTCAACAGTTGCTACTCACAGCAGCCTGATAAGGTCTCAATCCACCAGTGGACAGCTTCAATGCTGCAAACCCCGGCATCATGGTATTATCGCCAATACTGAACAGCTGCATTGACGCTTCACCATCGCTGAAGATCTTGTTGTTCGTCGCCCAGTAGATATTGTCTGGTGATGGTATATCATTGATGATGAATGAGACGTATGATGACCTGAAAATAAGCAATTGATCACATTATTATAAATGACCTGAAAAAAGTATTTATTGCAGTATTCAGATCCAAATTTATAGAATAAATGCGAAAGTCTATCTGTCTGTTTGTAATGCTTTCACGGTAAAACCGCTGAATGGATTTTGATGAAATTTGGTATAAATATAGTTGAAAATCCCGGGTCAAACATAGGTTACTTTTTGACCAAAACGGAGCTGCAGGAAACAGCTAATTTTTAATAGACCTGACATCATAGTTTTTTGGAGTCACTTCTCTGCAATCTTAAGTTGTTTCTTTAACGTCCACCCAGTTAATGAATGAATGAATGAACACTTTATTGCACCATTTACAAACAAAAGAAACACAGTTAAATCCAATATAACTATACTAATAATAATACAACTAAATGGGTACAAAGGCGGACTTATCGCTAATGCAATTTCTTTCAGGTAGAAATGAGCTGCGGTAAAAATAACACTTGCGTGAGCGGTGCAGAAAGCTTAAATGTACATGCCTACATTAATACGCATATAATATACTTACATAAATAAATAGTAAGAATAAACATAAACATAACATCCATAAAGAAATAAGTTTGTGACAACCTTATCACAATGTAAGAGAGGATTATTCTACCTCGGAAAGGTAGTGAAACTTAACCTAACAGTTAATAAATTAAAACGTGCATTTTGAAGCAGGGAATTTTCATTACGCTGGCAACTCTCCTGATGTTGCAGGTGTATATTAGCTAAGGTAACTACTTCTGTCTTATATTGGATAGGTCAGCAATTTAATTGCATGTTCTATCCAGAGCTCATACTTCAGAAGGCACGTTAAATCGTTGGTTGTTATTGCAGCCGATAGGCTGTGTCAGAACAAAGTTGGCCACTAACACTCCCCGAGGCATATTTCTGTTGGTCAGTTTTCCGAGGTCAGATGGCAGTCGCTCCAATGTAATAACAAGTGTTGCCAAATCAAGGAACACGATTTAAAGCTAGGAAGTAAGCTGACAACTCAACTATGAAAGCACGCTTGGACGAAGATATCAAATACTAACAATTTTCAAAATATACTTACGCTACTTTATACCCTCCAAAAGCCTTGATATTCCTCATGCTTAGGACAGTGGAGTACCAGAAACTCTTCAATTGGTTGCTAGTGGAATTCTTGATGAAGTTATGGACGAAGAGGAAGTCACTGTCAGAGATGGTAGTTGAGCTGAGAATGTTATGGATGGCCACTATGCGGAGCTGAATGTGCTCCGTCTCGTTTGTCAGGATTGGTAAATTAATCTTTAGAACCTAAAAGAAAGATTAGCTAATGAATTTACTTTCCTTGTGGGAAAGGCTGTCACCAGCCTTGGACGTCGTATACGCTCTAAAATTTCAGAGCCGTACTCCATACGGTTTCGGTGGTAATTTTTGTGTGTGTTATGGCATTTTCTATCTTGAGCTCCTCCGTGCTTCGGAAAACACATTAAGCCGTTGGTCCCGGTTGTTATCGATAGACAGCAGTCGTAAGACTGTGTCAGATGCCTTAGACCAGCCTGAAAAATTCTGACACTGTTGGCCACTAACACACTTTTGGTCATGTTTCTGTTGGTCTGGTTTTCCTGTAAAATTGTATTAACCAGTTCTACCATATCTAGGACCATGACTTACAGCGTACCCTAGGCTCCGAAGCGCAAGCTAACGACGCAACTAGGAATACACGCTAGAATGATGATGACCTATGCGTGTCGTGCGTGGTGTCTCTATGCCATTTCACAGAGTCATTTTGCAGACTAAAGTGGTCAGACATTAATTCAAAGGGCAACATTATCGCAGGAGTAGGCAAAGGCTAAACCATATAAAGACTTTTGCTTCCTCCACGCTCATAACTCTTGTCTTTTTAATATTTCTCTCTCTCTCTCTCTCTCTCTAGGTTACTCCTAACATCTCCATATTTCGACTTCAAGATTCAATAATGCCGAATCTTTTGGATCTTAAAAATTAAGCGTTAAAATATCGGACTTTCGACTCTTTGGAACTGATTTTTTCTCTTCTTCGTCGTGTCAACGTTGACAACTCTCAAATTTGGTTAGCCCAATACGCTGCCACGTGGGCCGCACCTGTTATTGCATGAGGTCTCTATGAAGAGAACCAATTACCTCAAAGGGATATTCAATGTAACCTTCAGGTCTGCTGCTCAGAGCTGCCCAGAGCCTCTCAAACTTGTTCTTGGTTGTGTCTCCGTATATCACGTTGGTGTACGACTGGGCTGCGTAGCCCATGTTGCAAAGACCTTGCAGCCAGACCAGCCGATCAATGTATTGGGGGCAATCTGAAAAAATCACATATCTATCATCTGAAGAAAAATTTGTCAAAAGTATGCTCGAAATTTTTAAGCGAAGAGTAATGACTGATCATTACGCATTTTTGTCTTAATCTTGCTAACCTAGCGACTGTTAATAATAATTTTTTAAAGACCAAGAAAATTGTCGTAATTAGAACCACCATAACTTACACTTTTATTAAGGAACAAACCAATAGGATCATGGCGAATTGATTGCCTCCGTTGTCCATTGGTTAAGGCGGCCTTCAGCCCGGTCGTCGTGGGTTCGATTCCACAGGAAACACTTATGTTTCGTTGTTTCCAGTTTGGTTAGGACATTGCAGGCTTGAATCACCTGATTGTCTGATAATAATGATGATTCCGTGCTTCGGAAGGCACGTTAGACCCAGCGTCAGACGCCAAAAGATGCCTGTAGAATAGAATAGGATGGGATGGGATGGGATGGGATGGGATAGGATAGGATAGAATTTACTGTACAGGTTCAATTGACTTTTATTTAACCCATATTTAATTAACCCACTCAATATGAATGAATGACATAGTTGAATTTACCACTATACATCCTGAAGTACTTCACAACGATGGAGTCCAAATAGTTGCTGCAACAGGTCGCCTGGTTGTGGGTATACTGGGTCTTCTGGACTAGAGTCGCGAAACTCAAAATACCAGCTCGCCTGATCTCCGGAGTGAAATCTAGGCCTAACTTGCTGAAGACTTCTAACTCTTCAAGCAGGGTTTGGTTGAATTTGGCTACGTTGTATGGTAGTTTTCTGATGAGAGCTATAATGGCTGCGTCTTCTATTTTCTCCTAAAAATTAAAATTAATATATCAAGTTCACTTTATATCGAGTATTAAGAGAGGTAGGATATTTTGTAAGGAGTAGTCCGTCTGGGGAAGTACTTCCACCCTACAGGAGACCGCAGCCAAATAACACTGTGATGCAGTGTTGTGTTCCTGCTGGTGAGTAGGGACGCCAGGCTCCAGAGAAGCCGCTGTGCTAATAGAGGACAGGTCGGCAACGCGCTCGTGACATCTCCGGTGTTGCAGGCGTTCATAGGCTACAGTAATCACTTAAAAAGGCTTCAACATGTCCCTTCTTTCTAATCTAGTTCCAAACGAAAGGTCTCAAAACTTTCACCGAGTCTTCTTCTGCTCTTACAGCGTAGCTTATAGAATCTTACCTTAACCTTCTTCTCAATCACCAAGTACTTGATGAACCTAGCACAAGCGCTGGTCTTCGCATGAGGCAGCATCTCAAGGAAGATGTTCCTAGCTGTCTCTATGTCGTAGCTGGTGCCGAGGATGAGGTCATTGAAGAGGAGAACTAGTTGATCGTATTCCAGTTGTGACATTGTGCTAAAAATAATATTTCAACACATTAGTTCGTTAGACTTTTATTTAACTGTATGAATGAATGAATGAATGAATACTTTATTGCACCATTTACAAACAAAAGAAACATATGGTTAACTCCAATACAACTAAATGGGTACAAAGGCGGACTTATCGCTAATGCAATTTCTTCCAGCCAACCTTAGGGTAGAAATGAGCTGCGGTAAAAAAACACTTGCGTGAGCGGTGCAGAAAGCCTAAATGTACATGCCTACATTAAGACGCATATAATATACTTACATAAATAAATAATAAGAATAAACTTACAAATAACATATATAAATAAATACTGTCAATAAGTGTAAGAAGCTTAGTGACGGCCGATATATTATCATTGTGAATTCGTTCATTTAACTAGATGATTAAGAAAAGTTTTTTCTTATTTGTAAATTGACGTTTTGAAGAAAATGCTGCAGTGAATGCTTTGTGGCACCGCTTCTTCTCCACTTGCGCTTTGGAAGTGGTGGTAAACTTAATATAAGTAAATTGACGTCAATAAGTGATATTTATATCCTATATTGAAAATAAACAATTTCATTTCATTTCATTTCAATTTCATCACAATAAAAGAGAGGATTATTCTACCTCGGATAGGTAGTGAGACTTAACCTGATCTTTCAACAAAGTAATATTACTGTACTTGGGCCATTAATGGGGGTTTTAATTTCATTGGCAGTACAGCCCCCGAAAATAGGAGCACGGTTGCAGCTTATTGACCACATGGTGATACCACAGATAACACCATCACCAAGGCTGCCGGCCTTCCGAAGAGCAAAATCATCATTACTATCAGACAATCAGGTGTTTCGACTCTGTTATAGTAAACAAAATGCTGTAGTGGGATTGAGCGGGTCACATTTAACGAATCCAAACTATAAAGCTGAACAGTTAGTATGTTTGTACGCGCTAATCTCAGGCACTACTAGTGCGATTTGAAAAATTCTTTCAGCGTTGGATAGCCTATTTATTGAGGAAGGAATAGGCTACTTATCTGTGTTCACATTTTGACAATATTTTTATACGGAACAATACATACTTACTCTAAAAAGATACTGATTCTGAAAACAACAACAAAACATTGAGTAGAATAGCCTATTTAGCCTATTGGGGAAAATAGATCCATACAAATATTAAAAATGCGAAAGTCTGCTGTCTGTTACGCTTTCACGGCCAAACCGCTTAACGGATTTTGATGAAATTTGGTATGTTTATAGTTGAAGACTCGGGGTCAAACATAGGCTACTTTTTGACTGGCTGCGAGAAACAGCTAGTAAAATAAAAATAAAGCTTTGTGCCCATTTCTGGCAACCGCGAGACTGATCGAGAATAGTTGCAAATGTGAATGTGGACAATTCTCGCTGCAATTCCTGGTAAGCATATCGCCAAGCTTTTCAGTTTTATTGTCTAAAGCAATACTTATATGCTTGACCTTAGTCCGTAAGGTATAAATTTTCCGAAAGGTTGCCTGAAAGAAATTGCTATTGCGATAAGGCCGCCTTTGCGCAAGATTAATTTTCTTGTAATTGCTTGTATTTAACAATGTATCCTTGTTGTGCAATAAAGAGTTTTTGTGTATTGTATTTTGTAAGGTCACTGGTTTAAAGGCATTTTGTTGAAACATTTATAGTAATAGTATGTTATAGTATACATATTATAGTATTTAGTACGAACAACTCACTTGAGTAAAACGGAGAAGTCCAAGTTATGGATAAAAGTGGCATTCCTCACAATGTTGTCTGCGTCGATACCTTTAGTGGCAATTTTTAGGAGAATCTGAAAACACAAGTGAATTAAAAATAAAGTCATCATCATCATCCTAGCGTGAACTCCTAGTTGCATCGTCAGCTTACGCTTCGGAGCCTAGGGTACGCTGTAAGTCATGCTCCTAGATTTGGCGGAACTAGTAATTACAGTGGAGCGACTGCCGTCTAACCGTACCCTAGCAGGAACATGACCTGAGGTATGTTAGTGGCCAACACTGTCAGAATTTTTTCAGTCTGCCCTAAGGCATTAGACACAGCCTTACGACTGCTAGCTATCTATAACAACCGGGACCAACGGTTTAACGTGCCTTCCGAAGCACGGAGAAGCTCAAGATAGAAAATGCCACGAAAATGGCTACCAATCCGATAGTGGTCGCGTCACGTCGTCACTTGACACGCGCATTTCTTAGAATTAAAAATAATGTAAACCTAAGTAAATTGAAAAATTACAAAATCCCGTAAGACCAAAGTAGACAACATATGACTTTTATCACCTTTATTATTTACTAGCTTTTTCCCGCAGCTCCGCCTGCGTCAGAAAGTAGCCTATGTTTGACCCCGGGTCTTCAACTATATTCATACCAAATTTCACCAAAATTAAGCGGTTTGGCCGTGAAAGCGTAACATACAGACAGACAGACTTTCGCATTTATAATATTAGTATGGGTTTACACTAACGTTTAGGCCAAAGTAGCTTGTTACCATTTTAATGCCTAACGTTCTTCGTTTACATTTACGGTCTACCTGCGACCATGAGCACGAAGTTTTTGAAACGTAAGGCGTAAATGAATAAGTAATAAACGCGATAAAACCTCATTAAAGTTTAATTTAATGTTTAACATTGGCGTAAACATAAAAATAAGAACATAACAATAAGATAAGGAGAACATACTGCGACCAAATCGCAGATATATTAAAAAAGGGGATGAGTACCCATAATCGACGAGCGTGTATGATGAGAGTGATGAGCGTAGAAGAAGCGAGGGAAGTCTGTAAGGATCGTAGCAAATGGAAATCCGTAGTCTCTGCCTTCCCCTATGGGAAAAAGGCGTGATGGTATGTATGTATGTAAAACATAAAAATTCATTAAAATAGTGTAATTTAATATGTATTTATTTAATCGCGAAAGCATAAATTCACTTACTCCATAAGTCTTATTCTTCAGATAACTTTGACTGTGCTCCCTGATGCCATTAGATGGATTGCCGGAGTCACTAGTGACGTACATGATTGATGTCTTATTCAGCTCTAGTTCGGGCATTTCGGGTATAGGTCGATGTGACTCGTAGTACAGAGATAGACTGAAAATGCAAGTATGAATCACAAAACATCAATAATTTGGATCAAAATCATGATCATTTCAGCCGTAGAAAGTCTATTCGTTCATTCATTCATTTCTAGTGGATTACATGGTCAATACGGACCCTGTGTACCCTGGTGTCAGAGTTATTCGGAACCTCTGCCATGGTTTCTTTAACGACCGCCAAATGACAGCCGGTGTGTATGTGTGTAATGGCCCGGAATCATCACATAACCAAACTTGGAACAACTTAACAATGTCCCATGGAATTCGAACCCATGAGCTAAGCACACACCTCAACTGACCACGGAGGCAGTGGATTTTGAAATACTCTTGACTCCTGGGTGCACAAGGTCGATTGACCATTGAACCCACTCGATATTAATAAATGTATATGAACCCGTGAAACAAAGGGAGATGGAGATCCGGATAACAATGGATTGCTTTATATAAAACATAAGGATGATAGGATTTGATAAAACTAAATTGAATAGGAAAGGTTTTTGAGTTGATAAAACCATGCTAGGGAATCGAGTATATAAGTTCCATAATAAAAATGACCATCAAATCTAGAAAGAACGTACTTACGAAGTGACAGTGCTTAGCAAGTTATCATGAATCTTGTACTGGAATGTTCCTTTTAGTTCTAAACTCAATAAACCCTTTACGTCATCTATTTCATACACTCTTTCGCTTAGCGCCATTGACTCTGGCTGAAATTTAAAAACAAACATTGTTATAAATCATAAAATAAACGACAAGTTTAAACATCACATAGCAGACAAATGTTAACAAAGTCTTTTTTCAACCATGAACGCTGCAATTTGTTTGAAATGTTAGTTGTAAAAACCGTATTAAAATAGTTTAATTTAATATGTAACAATCGCGAAAACATAAGAAATGAAATGAAATGAAATCGTTTATGAAATAAAATCGTTTACTTTCAATATAGAATATAAATATTACTTATTGACGTTAATTGACATCAATTTATATCATCACATTTGAAGTTTGTTGAATTAGCCGCAGGGGGCATTCGTGCAAATTAAATAATTATATCTCAACGTACGACCTTAAATAAAATAACCCTTGGTATTTTGAGATTGCAAAACAGATGATTCGGATGATTTTCGGTCGATTTCGTATTTTTTTATTCGACTTAATCGGTGAATCTAGTGATTTTCAAAGAACTCACCTGTTTGATTTTGTTAGTAGATCTTTATTTTTGATCTTAATTTAAAACTACTAAACAAAAAAAAATAAGTAAAGACGCAATTAATAATAGTATTTTGGGAATATCATATTTCGAGAAGGTGCTGTTTTGAGAATATAATGTCTTGGCCCTATGATATTTTGCGACTATCATACATGGTGAAATTTTAGTCGTTTTGGACCCATCGTCCAGTGACTCCATTCATGCAAGTAGGGTATTATTGGGGCTTTCAAAACAGGTAGTTTTCATCACACCTCGCTCATTTCATTCGCTTGGTTTGATGAAAACTACCTGTTTTGAAAACCCCAATAATACCCTTGATTTTTTGGTTAGGAATTCCCTCGCGTCACTACATGAGGATGACTCGTACCCTTTTAAGGCACCCAGACGAACCATACAACTTAATATTTTTTTAAGCTTTAAAATTGTTTAAATATTCCAACATTGAAGATATATAAGTCATTTCGCTAAAACACGGGACACGTTGCGGTCAAGTTAAGTTAACTGTTTAGTTATGAAATTTATAAAACA
Organism: Euzophera pinguis; assembly: GCA_947363495.1. NCBI lineage: Eukaryota > Metazoa > Arthropoda > Insecta > Lepidoptera > Pyralidae > Euzophera > Euzophera pinguis. The sequence goes on from OX376154.1 coordinate 27,261,882, forward strand.
AAAAGAATCGTTAAAATTACCATGTATTTGTCCTAATGCATTAATAACCGAAGCAAAGCGACATGGTAACTTATTACCCAATACCATTCGTTGCATTGTCTGCGGGCCATCGAATTGCGGAAAGACCAATTTAGTGATAAGCCTCTTGCTGCACGAAAACGGTTTACGTTTTCGTAATCTATACGTGTATTCAAAATCTTTATATCAACCGAAATACATATTTCTAGAAAGAGTATTAACAATGGTACCAGGAGTATCATATTACAAATTTAATCATAATAGTGAGGTTTTGAGCCCCCAAGAGGCTGCTTCGGACTCTATAATAGTATTCGACGATGTCGCTTGTGAAAACCAAAACAACATCAGAGACTATTTTGCTATGGGACGTCATAAAAATATTGATTGTTTTTATCTTAATCAAACTTATACAAAAATACCAAAACAGCTAGTCAGAGACAATTCAAACCTCATTGTTCTATTTAAACAAGATGATATAAACTTGAAACACGTCTATGATGAGCACGTGGGTTCTGATATGTCATGGCAACAATTTCGTGAAATGTGTTCGACTGTTTGGAATGAACATTATGGTTATGTAGTAATAAATAAAGATTGTGAAAGAAATAAAGGCTGTTACAGGAAGAAATTTGATACCTTCATATTATTGTGATAACATTCATAAGATTGTGTCTTGTATAGGATTTACCACTTTCATTTATGTTTTCTAACAAGAAAGAGCCATCTAAAATGGAGAGAAATATAAAAAAACAAATTGTGAAATCAGCTACAGCTGTCAAAAGAAAAGTTAATATGATAAAAGATACAAAAAATACTAACAATGTGGCATTAGCAACTATATTTAAACCTATCGTTGATCCACTGAACCAGTTAGCCAGTAAAAATAATAAAAAATCTGAGAAAAAAGAATTTGAAGAAAATGAAAAACATTTATATAAGAGAAATAAATATAGTGAGAGTGAAGCCTCGTGCACTTCTAAAGAAGAAGAAGAAGAAGATTTTGAAAAACAGTTTAGCGATCAAGACGCCGATGAAGCTAGTTTAGATGTTTTTGACAATAAAACTAACAGAACTCTTACTGTTTCACCGTCTACCGAGCATAACATTAGTGATGGGTCTTTTAAATCACTTCAATCATCCCCAAGTTTGCAAGATCATACTCTATCGTGGTCTACAACTTCTGAAGTATTGAAAGATATTCCATTCGGGATCAAACATGATCGCGGAAAACTCATGCTCGGTAACTCGCGCGTTATTGACCAAGACTGCATTTGGAAAATCGGAAAACTTACTGTGAAAAAAACTCCAGGTTTAAAAGAATTATTATTTAAGAAAGTGCCAAACATGGTTGTGATAACCGAGGAAGATTTACAACATTACAAATTATTACTTAATGAAACCAATGCCCATAGACGTAATTTTGATCCAAAGAAGCCTATTAATAGCAACAAGGGCTTCAAATATATGAATATAATTAAACCTTTATTCAAATTTTCCAGAAGTCTAACCACTAGTTCTGAGAGTCTTTCAATGGGTAACGGTATTAAACTTTTAAAGAAAGTTTATAAAAATACTGATTTAATTTATTGGGATGATCCCAATGAGTTGGTAGAACGATTGCAATTATTATTGGCATCACGAGATGCGGGTAACACTGGTTTAGATAATGAAATTGTAGCAATTATAGAGGAATTAGTAGAAGCTGGTATTATTAACAAAAAATATATAAAGAACATGCACTAAAGGAATCCAACAGTCTTGTTACAGCTAACAATCTTTATGCACAGAAATGAACGTGGATAAATTTGGACATCACGTTCATAAGCGTTTACGAATTTGTGACTATATAGATATTTTAAATGAAACCTTAACCAAGACAGATGAAGGGAAGTATGATCTAAAATCATCGCGATTAAAAGGATTATTACCTCCTGAAGACGATGACGAAGCAGTGAACAAAGCATATCTCGATAAAGAAATTATTTTTTTAAAAGAAGAAATTAAAAAATCATCGCGTTTAACAGGATTATTACATCCAAAGAAAGATGACGATGCAGTAAGCAAAGCTCATCTTGACAAAGAAATTTTGGAGTTAAAAGAAGAAATAAAAAATTCGTTGCAGTTAAAAGGATTACTAAATCCAAAGGAAGATGACGACGCAGTTAACAAAACCTATTTAGATACTGAAATTCAAGAATTAAAGAAAGATATAAAACAAATTAATAGTGATTTGAAAAATTGCATTTATAATTTACAATTGCTTTCAACTAATTTGAATTACCAATACTATACAAAACAGGAAGTAGATCGTATAATTTCTGCTAAGACTGGCAAAAATGAGTAAACAAGATATAGTTGACGAGCTACATAGATCGGTAAGGAGAAATTTTCTACGTCGTTGTACAATTATAAAAGGCATAGATGATTTGTGGCAAGCTGATCTCATAGATCTACAAAAATATGCACATCTGAATAGAGGATACAAATATGTTCTAGTTATTATTGATGCGTTTTCGAAATACGTTTGGATTGCTCCTTTGAAAACAAAATCAAAGGAATGTGTTACAAAAGCTATGCAAAAAATACTTACTGATGTATGTCGTAAACCTGATAATTTGCAAACAGATTTTGGTAAAGAGTTTTACAATGAATCATTTCAGAAACTTATGAAATATTATAAAATAAATCATTATTCTACATACTCTGTAAAAAAAGCTTCCATTGTGGAACGAGTAATCAAAACTTTAAAATGTCATCTTTACAAACTTTTTAGTCTGGTCGGTGAATACGTATGGCTAGGAAATAACTTTGATTCTGTTGTTCGACAATATAATAGAACTCTTCATAAAACCACAAAGTTTAAACCAATAGATATAAATCAGTACAATCAAGAAGTTGTAAAAGCTAATATAATCAAAACGCAGCAGAGACAGAAAGAATTTAGAAGATCAATATTTAATATTGGTGATAAAGTTCGTATTAGCAAATATAAGGGGGATTTTTATAAAGGATATACACCTAACTGGTCAACAGAAATATTTACTGTAATTAAGGTTAATAACACAAACCCACTTACTTATCAAATAGAAGATCAACATAAGCAACGAATATTGGGGTCTTTTTACGGATATGAATTACAAAAAACAAAAAACCCTGACTTTTATCTCATTGAAAAAGTTATAAAAAGAAAAGGAACAAAATTTTTTGTGAAATGGCTAGGACTTGGCGAAAATGAAAACAGTTGGATTGAAAAGAGTGCACTGTTGCAGTAATATGTGAATGTATAAAAGCAAATATTTTATACAATAAAATTAGTATGTCCCTATCAATGAAGAAAGGAAGTGGTATAATTAACAATTTCATCGACAAATTACCTTTTGAAATACATCTACCTGGATATCAATTTTGTGGTCCTGGAACAAAATTACAGAAAAGGTTATTGAGAGGCGATCGAGGTATTAACAAACTGGACGAAGCGTGTATGCGTCACGATATTGCTTACACCAACAGTGATTTGAACGTTCGAAAAAAAGCAGATTTAGAACTCTTAAATATGGCTAATCAACGGTTAAAGTCAAAAAATACTGGAAAAAAAGAGAAGGTTGCCTCTTGGATTGTGAAAAATGCTATGAAGGCAAAAATACGTGCGGGTGCTGGTGCACCTTCATTTATGAAAATTGTAAAAAAAATACAATCTCAATTAAAAAAACTTAAATCAAAAGACAGTCACGCTGCCATCAAATACGCATATGCCGCAGCAAAAAAAATATTTACAAATAAAAAGGGAGTACGGTTACCGCGCTCTATTCCTATTCCAAAATGTGGAGGTATTTTGCCCTTGATTCCAATCTTTGCTGGACTATCGGCTCTTGGTTCACTAGCTGGAGGTGCAGCAGGAATAGCAAAAGCTGTAAATGATTACAAAGTTGCTAAAAAGAGTCTTGAAGAGTCAGAACGACATAATAAAATGATGGAATCGGTTGCTCTTGGTAAAGGATTGTACATCAGGTCTACTAAAAAAGGAGCAGGCTTATATCTAAAAAGTTCAAAAAACTAATGAAACGGTTACCCAAGCGAGCATTAACTAACATAGACATATTAAAGCACGCGAATGATATCCCCTATTTTCGAGGTGTTTTTATGAGAGACACTTTGCCTCCAAAACCTAAAAATATAGAATGTGCAATACTGAACCTGGATAGTGATTCCAACAATGGAACTCATTGGGTAGCCTTTGTGAAACTTGATAAATATGTCGAGTACTTTGACAGTTTTGGAAATTTGAAACCACCACTGGAATTAGTAAAATACTTAAATAATATATCTATTAATTATAATTACGAACAATTTCAAAGCTTTGATTCTACAAATTGTGGTCATCTGTGTTTACAATTTTTAACCAATTTTTGGAACAATGTATTTAAATAGATTTTAAAATAAAAAAATGTTAGTACAAAAATGTCTTTCACTGTGTCGATAACGGGTGCGGGAGCCTCCTTGACAACAAATTATTCACCAACTTTGGAATTATGCGGAGAATATGAATGTGGACTTTTATATTTTTCTACATTTAATTCAATACCTAATATTGATGAGAGAAACAATAAATTCTATTATGGTAATGATGTAACCGAGATTCCGGAAGGATCATATGAACTTCAAGACATTCAAGATTTTATAAGAAGTAATATAAAAAATACTTTATTTAAATTGAGATGTAATAATAACACATTGAAAGCACAAATGTTCTGCTCCAAAGATGTTCATTTCGAGAAAAGTGATTCAATTGGCAGAATTTTAGGTTTCGGGATGGAAACCGTTAAAGCTAATATAAGTCATGAGTCTCGTTATCCTGTCAGTATTTTACCAACAACCATCGTGCGCATCGAATGTGATGTAGTGAGTGGATCATTTGTAAACGGAAAAGCTAGCCACATTATTTATGAATTTGCACCCAATGTACCACCTGGTTATAGAATAATTGAAATACCTAAGAACTTAATATATTTCCCGGTTAATCAAAATTCGATTTGTGCTTTGAACATAAGATTGTTGGACGCAGAAAATAAGGAAATTAATTTACGTGGAGAGGAAGTACAACTGTATTTACACTTTAGAAAAAAATGATAAATTTTAATAAAAACTACGCTACGACCGGTGTTCAAGTCAGTAACAAGAAAACATCTTGCAAGAAAACACCTCGAAAAAAGAAATCTTTTAAACAATTAAAGAAGCTCACACGTAGCAATCAAGACTTTTTAAAATTAATAGGTTTATTAAAATGAACTTTTTAAATATATCGCAACCAACTGCTTACGATAACAGCGTCGAAAGTTTCGAATATCATTCTTACAAACCATATGTAACAAGTTTTAACAAGAATGATGAAATCCGAATACCCATCAACCAGCAAGACTTGTACGTATTACCCTCTCTCAGCAGTTTGTATATCGAAGGAAAAGCAATTTTATACGATAGCACAACCAAAGCAAAGATATCAAATGTACACTTTGTGAACAATCCTGCTTTATTTCTATTTCAAGATATTCGATACGAGCTAAATGGAATTGAAATTGATAAAATCAAAAATGCAGGTATTACCACCACGATTAAATCATATCTGTCATTAAATGACAATGAATCTAAATGCGCAAAAGTTTGGGGGTGGTCTCCCGGTGGTACAACAATAGTCAACGATGGTGTATTCTCTGCTTCCATACCGCTAAACAAAATATTAGGTTTTGCAGAAGACTATGAGAAAATCATTATAAATTGCAAACATGAGCTAGTGTTGTTAAGAAATAACACCAACCTCAATGCTTTGAAATTAAATAGAGGAGAAATTGTTGAAGATATTGTTATCAATAAAATTGTTTGGCGAGTTCCACATGTTAAAGTATCAGATCGTGAAAGAATAAATTTGTTAAAACATTTAGAAAAAGATCGTGCTATAACACTCACTTTTCGGAATTGGGATTTGTATGAATATCCACTGTTACCCAAAACACGCAAACATACTTGGGCAATCAAAACTTCATCTCAAATTGAGAAACCTCGATTTGTTGTGATTGCATTACAAACAAATCGTAAACATCAAGCGGATATATCAATGGCAGAGTTCGATCATTGTAATGTTCGCGACGTAAGAGTGTTTTTAAATTCATCGTATTACCCATATGAAGGATTGAACGTAAGTTTCTCTGAAAATAAGTTTACCTTATTATATGAACAATATGCGAGATTTCAACAGTCGTATTATGGTCGCCGACCTGAACCGTTGATGAGTTTGAAAGAGTTCAAAGATATCGCTCCATTATTTGTAATTGATTGTTCTCGTCAACAAGAAACTTTAAAGGGTTCTATTGATGTAAGAGTTGAAATCGAAACAGACGAAGAAATACCTGATCAGACCGCAGCTTATTGTTTAATTTTAAACGATTGTATATTTGAGTATAAGCCTTTAAGTGGCATTATTAAAAAGATATCATGAACCCTAACACAATTATCGTTGATTTGCAAGGTTTCAAAAATGCTCGTAATGAATTCATAGTTAAAGAATTCGTTATAGCTACTCAAAAACATACTCAAATATTCTTAGTTAAACCACCATTTTCATATTCAAAACTAACACATGAAGAAAAAAAACGTGTTTCGTGGATTGAAAGAAACCTAGGATATCGATGGAGTGAAGGGAACATAAATTATCGAGAATTTTTGCGCATTATAAAATCTTACCTTAATGGTCGTAAAATTATTATTAAAGGTCAAGAGAAGATCAAATGGGTGAAAATGTTAAGTGATCAAGAAAATATAATAGATATAACAGATAGTGGTATTCCTAATTTAAAATCTCTTCATGAAAAATTTTGTGATGATCAGCTTTTATTTAATTGTTTTATTCATAAAAATTATTGTGCATTAAAAAATGTTTTATGTATAAAGAAATGGTTGAAAGAAAATAAAATAATTTTGTAACGATAAGTTCTTTTATTCAAAATAAAAAAGTATTCAAACTTATGAATATACATTCATATCTTAATCAAATTTTAAATATATCAACATATTAAAATAATTTTTAAGTATTAGATTACAAAACAATAATTTATAATATCGTAAGCTCAAATAAATTTAACACATTACCATAATTTTTTATTTATTATTTTAAATATACATTATCTTACATTTAATAGTCATTATCAGACAGCTTTTTACTAATTTTATTAATTACATTTACTGTAAGGTCCATAATTTCATCGAAAGTATCACTTAACACATATTGCGCACTGAGCATAACTTTGTCACCACCATCACTGCACTGCGATGAAGTAGCATCGTTTTCCAAATCCAACACCTGAACTTTTATCATCCTTATGCCTTTTCTAGCTTTGCTGATTACGAAAGAGGAAGACGATATTCCACTTCTCTTTTTTGCAGCTTCTTTCTTTTCCTCTATTTTCTTTAGTTCTGCAACCCGATTTCTCAATACTTGTGTGTTTAAGTCTAGGTACTCTGGGGTAACTTCGTTGGGATCTTGACCGTAATGTTGAGGGCACAGTATGCAAGTCTCTTGAGAGTGAAGTGAGTGAAGCGATTGAATTGAGTCCGACATGATCTGTAAAGAAAAAACAATGATGAGACATGAATACATTATTAATTAGACAATTATTACCAAAAATAATAATAATAATAATATATATGTACTTACATTCAGTTACAAACTTGAAGCGTTGGTAGTAAAAAGAAGCAGTTGGTGATAATGTATCACAGATTTGCTGTCCAATATACAAACTGAAATACCATTATAAACAATGCGAGTCTTTTATATGAAAAATATGATTATACAGCAAAACATGGCGTTCCAACCCAAATGAACAGGAACAGACATGATCGGTGTCCATACATAATTTTGTTACAAGCTGAGGTATATCAACACTAGGTATCATATTTCTGCGGTTTAATTATATTTTTATTATGAATGCTATTTTGTGCATGACGTCTGACGACCTCGGTGGCATTAAGGTTACCACGCTCGCCTGCCAATTACGAGGTTCTGGGTTCGATTCCCAGCCTAAGCAAAATAAAAAATAGTATTTTTCAAATTGCTTTGGGTCTTGGTCATCTAGTTTTAAGTATCATGTACATCACAAACTTTCATCACAAATTATTTTACCAACTCCTATAATTCTTATAAACGTTATTTTACCTTATAGGTACTAATTTAATCGTTATAATTTCAATTCTAATTATTTTAATTGTTAAATGGATCTTTGATCTGATGAATAAAGTCATATTATTAATTCTTATTTTTGACCTTCTCTATCACACAAGATTTTGATAGCAATCACAAATGTAATACATTATTATATCAACCTACTGGAGGATTAGTAGAATGGATTTAGAAATAAATAAACAAGGTTTTTTTTAATTCAATACCAATTTTATTAAAATAAAGAATATGTTAATTTACACCTAATTTACACATTACATTATTATCTACATACAATATATATGTATATATACTTAACTTATATTACTTAACTTATATTAATTTCTGTCACAAAACAACAAATAAGATTAGAATGAACAGAAGAACACCTTATTTAAAAATACATATCTATTATTATTTTGCGTTAATAAACTACACCTTTAAGAAATTATTTATATTATTTAAAAAAAACTTGATTTGTGCCCCCAAGATAATGTTGATATTTTGTCTTTGAGTATAATACGTTTATCATCATTGGAAGATAACGCGATCTTGTCAACAGCCTGAGTAAATATCTCGTGTTTCATAGATTTGAAAATTATATTTCTTTTTCGTACTACAGAATTACGTAATAAAACCTCATTGTATTCTTTAAAATTAAGCCTTTTAACCATAGCTTTTTGAACACCTTTTGCTTTTTTCACTTCATTATCTTCTGTTTTGATGCAATACAGCTTCGATCGTAGCCCTACAAAATTAAGTATTGCTTGACCCTGATTTTCATCTTTAAAGAGACCAGGGATTTTTTTGTTTCTGGGAACAATGCCGTACTTATTATTAGGTGCATAATTACTAGTGTCAAAATAAGATGAAAAATTGGATTTTATGTCTTCGTAAATATCTTCTGTTTCAATTGAGTACAAAAAACTATCAGTGTCAGTATAACATAATTTTATGCGAGCCCCATAAACAGGTTTCATCACTGAATAATGAAAATCGTACATATGATTTTTAGCTATTTCTAACACTGTAAATCCTATATATATTGGTTTATCTAAAACTACCGAGTCGGGATACATTTGAATAGCTACAAAGTTTTCTGAAAATACAGTTGAACTATGAAAATTAAGACTTGAGATTAATTGTTCAGCCCCATAGTATTTTTTAGTTTTGTTATCATTATCATGCCATCGATTAACTAAATGAACTTTTAATCTATTTTCCGTATTTTCTAAAGTTTTCCCAAATATACTGTTATTTAATAGTTTAAAAAAATCCTGTTCAAACACTGATTTAGCATTTTTACGTAACTCGGTATTTAAATCTATATATTGCTTTAAAAATGGACTCTGTTTAAATTTGATTACTCTATGAATTTTTTTTAATATTAGCCCGTGTTTTAAACATGTTTTTAAATGAACGTAATGAATAACATATTTAAATTTGTCATATAAGTTAGGGATCAATTTAGGTATCTTAGAACCCGGTGGTGCAAACTTTTGCGGGCAAAATGGGAGATCATTGTGTAAATCATGTAACCCTTCTGGGTATTCTAAATCCACTTCTAAAATAAAACCATAGACTGAGTTATTTGGTACATTAAGAATATTTAGTTCATTTATTTCCGATTGACTCATGAACTCGAAATTAGAATACGGTAAACTAGAACACATTGCATAGCCGTATAAATTATTACAATCAATGTATAACAAATAATTATTCGGGGTTGACGGATTATAATTTGGTACATATTTATTATTCGACTCGGAGTATCTATTTGAACACAGACAAACTCCACCACGAATCCCTTTTTGAATCATTCGTACCATTTCCAAATCTTCGATAAGTTGCAATTGTACCTTTGTTTTAAGTAACATCGCATCGAAGCTTAAACTAGGGGCTGTCAAATAAAATGCTGGATCTAATTTATAGTTGAATTTACAAGTTTTGCGGAACATTTCAAAAATATCAGCTAGTAAAAGGACGTCTGTCTTAAGGTATAAGTCAGTATATTCACCCATATTGTTTAAATGAAACGTCAACCAAATTTTTTGTGCATGTGCATATTCTGATTGAGAAATGATACTGTCAGTTAAAGCATTATAAAAGTTTTCTCGAGGTGGTAATTGTGTTTCTTGATAACAATTCCAATTGGTCATGTGTTCGTATGGATAAACACCTTTACGAGTCAAAAGATAGAGGTGTTCCTTTTGTATAAAAAAACGAGATAAGTGAACGAAATCATGTCTTTTCAAATTCTCTGCCAGTTTCTCTAAACTAGTACCCAAAAATTTAAATGAATCAACAAAACGGACTGGGATGTATTCTTGAAGACCAAATTGAAAGAATTTTGTAAATGATACATAATTTTCCTTAGTTTTTGCTATTACTTTTATCCGACCAGGAGTTTCCCCTAACTGTCGTATGAACAAATGACTATCATAACCTGATAAGTTGTGAAAAAAGACAGGAATGAATTTCGGTAAACGAAACTTCATATTACAATAAGAATGGACAGCAAATCTGTACCGACCTGTTAAGTGACAGTGGTCTTTAATTTTATCATCAAATAATAAACCACTGCAAAGAGAACAATATTTTGAATCATTAAAGTTATTCTGTTCATTCGGTGTTAAAGGTATCATTGGAAGTGGTTGTTTAAATATCTTATGAATCTTAGATACATCTTTATGAAGATACTCAACAAATTTTCCAACGCAATCCAGCCCTCTGTATGCTACATATTTATTTAGAGAACTATCATAGGAACATACGATGTAATATGCAAATGCTGCAGGTATATGTTTATGCAAAATTTTTGTGCAATTTGAATTGACTTCTAAATTATGTGAACTAGGCTCCAGTAACGATTCAAAATCTGCATAAATGACGAAAGGAACATCTTGCATTCGTTCATAATTCGTAAACTGGATAATACTACCAGGGTCAGGAAGAAATGTCCTGATACCACCACAACAATGATCATTTAGTTTATGTTCGGTGTGAAAAAAATTCAAGCAATCATCACAGAAAAATACTTTATCATGATGTTTGGTTAGTTGACTTTTAAGTAATCTACCTATATTTTTTATTAAACAGTAATGTTTAAATTCTTTATTTTCTAATAGTAACAAATTAATGTGGTATTTCTTTTTCTTTTCTGTTCTATATAAAGGCCCAACAATATTAGATTTATCCGAGAGACCATACACATTAACGCTTATACGACAATTGTTCTTTTCAAATATTTTAATATCTAAAAAGCCAACTGGGAATGTCATGTTTTCGGTATTTAGAACTCGCCTGAAGTGTGGGTAAGATGACACTCTCTGGGAATTATGTTTGGCAGGATACAATGCAGCTACTATACACCACAAGAAACAAAATGAGTCATTATTTTGTATATTAACACAAGCACGTTTAGATTTGATACGTTTTGGTAGCTCTATAAATTTTGACGCTCTGATAGGATTATACTTATTGATATTCACTTCCAAATATAAGTTCCTCAAAAAAGACCACCCAGAATCTTTTTGTTGGAATTCGTCAATTTTATTTAATATATTCTCAATTACTCCCAAATATACTTGTTCAAAATCAAAATGTTTATGACATGTTATATTTTCCGTGATAAAAGACTTTATTTCCGACGTGTCACAATTTGGAATAGTGAATTCAGAAAATAATTCAAAATTAATTTTAATAGAGTTGAAGGTTGCTAATCTAGCTAGAAGTAATTGGTGCACTCGTCCCTTTATTTTATGCAAAAAGTGGGCGGGTGATTGAAAACCTTCACTATCATTATTATCGTTCGCAGCTACGTCACGAACTCTATAAGATGCTATTCGACTTCTGAATGCACTACTAATTTTATCAATATCATTACTTATTTCAATTGAATTATTATTTTTATGTGTCATACTCCGTAAATGAGCGGAGAATGCGTTATTTTTTATAGATGTATCGCATACCGTACAATATATAGTTTTTTTAACCATGTTTGATAAATAAGAGTGTTGAAAGAAACAATGATATAATAATATGCGACCTATGCTATGCTATGAGAAGGTACGAGGTCTTATGAAGGCTAGATAGAGAATTAAAGATTATAATAATAATAAAAAATCGTACTGAAACCTAGTCTACTAGATATTTACTAAATAGGACTATGGACTATAATTTAAAAGTAATGTTAGTTTATTAATGCAAAATAATTCCTCATTTGAACGAAGAACAAAAAATATTGATGAAGAAACAGTGATAGATGATCTTAGTACAATAAAGTCAAAAATTTGATGACACTTTTCACTTTTATATTTCCATAATAGATTATACAGAAAGAAATAGAAAATAAAATAAAGTAACCTACATGTAAAACAAATTAAAGTTTTTATTATTATTTATTATATAAAAAAACTAAAACACTGCTGGGAAGAGAAAATTTATTTTTTGTCCGCAAAGAACGTTCCCTCGTAAGTAAACTTCTGTTTACAAAGTTTTAGGACCTTTTTTAACGGAGCTAGTTCTGGAGAGTCAGACTCTCCCTGATATTTTAATGATATTATTGCGCGTTCCCAGCGGTCTTTGGGATTAACTCCCTCAATATCCTTCACGTTATATATTTTTATTTCCGCAAAGACATCGCCTCTCAAATCTGCAGTGCGACGTAACACCCCATCTGCGACGCGTCTGGTAAGAGAAGACACCAATGCTGGAGGTCGCTTCACCGCGCCTTCTCCTTCGCTGTCACTCTCGAAGCCCCAACCAGCAGCAGCAGGTTTAGCAGGGCTGGACTTCTTTTGCCTTGCTCCTTTAGGCGTAGCCTTTTTTCGCTTTTGTGAGCTGTAAAAATAGAGAAAGAATTAGTAACGTTAAAGTGATCACATCGTTAACTCATTTATTTCTATAAAAAACATTTATTTTAAAATTAAAATTGTATTATTCAAATTCAAATTATTTATTTATTACATTTATTGTTAAATATGTATTATAAGGTATCGCGTTAAAGTTAACAGCCAAGTTATCGTGAATGATATTTGATAGGAAAACTAAAAAGTATATGAGAGAAAAGGCCACCAAGTGGTGCTATCAAATTGGTACATACCTAATGCCCGACGAGGTCCCTTCACATTCCGAATCAAGTTCCAGCGCCGCTCTCTTAGCAGTTTTGCTTTTATATCCAGAGTACTCGGAGTCCGACCTGCAAAAAAAAAAAAAAAAATAGAACTAAATCATTATATATATAGGTGTAGGAGCAGTCTCAGTAAAATTCTATTCCCAAAAAACAAAAAAAAATGTTCATTATACTGACAGAGACTACTACTTTGGTAATTAACAGACGCGCAAATAAAAACTCCCCATGAAACATAATATAAAAATTAAGAATAGATAAAATTAAATGAAGTTAAAGTTAACTGACACAAAAATATTTGAAGTGAAATAAACAGTTAAAAAATATAAAACTTACGAACATGATTGAATAACAGCGGATCTTCGTTTTTGGAGTCGATTGTGGCACACTGGCTGACAGTTGGCACACTGCTGGGGCGACGGCTGGCACGATTGACACCACGGCACAGAGACAGAGAGTCTGTGGTACAGAGACAGAAAGACTGGCGGCAGTTTCTGTCTTGGGCAGCAGAGTTCTCACAGACGGAGAATAGCCGATTGAAGAGTATCGTAAAGAGTACTACTTTCATACGTTTAAATAATTAGTTTTTGCTGACACATCACTGTTTTTCAGGTGTTGTTAACTATTGGAAAATGTTAAAATATTCCTACGTCACTATGGACGATTTCAAAACATTGCATCGTTTTAAATAGAAAAAGTTGTCGACTCCTGCATTTATTGACACATAGACATAATCGAATAATAATTGCGTAAATAAAATATAATTCAAAATAAAATTTCTAATTTCGAGAAATCTTTTGAAATACGATACTCAAAGTATGCCGCATGCATGCAGGCATATATTATTATTGTAACATTTACTTATTTTACTACCCATTATCATGGAGGGTTATGTTTTTATTGAAAGGCTCGTCACACACAGAACGATAGAATCACGTGGCAATCTGCTTAGCGATGTAATGATTCGACACACCGCCATCGTTCTTATCAACACATTTGTATACTAGCTGTTTCCCGCAGCTCCGCCTGCGTTAAAAAGTAGCCTATGTTTTACCCTGGGTCTTTAACTATATTAATACCAAATTTCATCAAAATCCGTTCAGCGGTTTGACCGTGAAAGCGTAACAGACAGACAGTTAGACTTTCGCATTTATAATATTATTAGTATGGATTATATGTATAAATTAGTATGGATTCTCACAGTAATAATAATTCACTAATTGAAGTGCATATAATATAATTTTTGTTGGATTATTACACTTTGTAAGTTACTGATGTTCCTACATATTAAATATATATATATATTGAATATATTATAAACTTTCGACATAATTCTGTTATAAAGTGTTGTATGTATGTATGTATATATGTATATGGTTATTTTCCCACTTAATAAAAGAAGCCATAGTGTGTGAATAGCCATAAATCACGAATATTGAGCTCTGGGGAAGTACAGTCGTAGATTGTACCTAGTATACATTGGGTCGGGTTTATCTGCCATGCCGCCGGCTGTACAGGACACAGGCGTGGGACTATACAATAATCATACTCAGCAAAATGCAAGCACTAGTACTGGACTAGAGTTTATCGATAATTTTTAAGTTTAATATTATTTTATATATAAAATTCTCGTGTCACATAGTTAGTTACATTCTCCTCGGAAACGGCTTGACCAATTTTTATAAAATTTGACATGTATATTCGGTAGGTATGTTAGCTCTATTTTATATAGCAAAACAACGTTAGCTGGGTCAGCTAGAAACGGTGTAATAACTTCTTTATTTATAAATATGTACTTATATATTAAAAAGTACATAATTAATATGGTTTTGTTTTCAAACATTTTGTTCGACGTAATATACCTACAGTAGGACTTCTAAAAGTAATAGTAATATCACTATACTAACAAATAACCACAGTACTATATTTATTTCATTTCTATTTCATTTCAGTATAAATTGATTAGCGATCGTAGATTTCATTGAAGCAGTAAAAGTAAGTCCAAGTTTTTTTATCGATTGAATAAAATGCTATGAGCACAACACTATAACGCAATGTGCAACACCTACTCCTTCGTAACATTTTAGTGATGACCGTGATGTGACCGTGATGGAGTACCGTTGGTACGAAACGAAGTGTGTAAATTTAGAGAAAATCCTCTTGTGTTTTTGATACAGGAAATATAGTTTTCCCGGATACCAACAGTCGAATTTGGTAATGGTTTATCAGAAAGCGAGAAGTTCTCAATTTCGGTCACGGTGGGTACAGAATTGTCCAAGTTTTAATGGTTTGACACTGAGATTCATTTTCACTGGGTGCCACCAACCAAACGGTGAACGGTACGACCTAATCGAGGCCAGTTGAAGAAGATCAGTGTCTTCCATTGACCTGGCTTTTAAAGTACCAATGTCCTAAATGGTGACAAAGAGTTATCTAGTTTACTGGGTGCCACCAACCAAACGGTGAACGGTACGACCTAATCGAGGCCAGTAATGGGACAACTCGACGTCTCCCAAGGGCGTCCCGAAGATCATTTGAGACAATGATCGTTAATAAGATGCCAATCAACTTGATCATCGGTATGAGCAATCGGTCTGGGAAACGATGTTCCTTATCATTATTAAACACTAGTGTATAATAAATTTATACTAAAAGTTGTTTAGTTATGTTAGTTAAAATGTAACAATCTTGTGTAGTGTGAACAAACAGCAATCGTATCAGGTGAGTCAAATTATGCAGTCCGTTTTTCCAAGCGCCGTTGACTGATATTCCGTATTGTGTATTGGGGTAATACTAGGGAGTTTTAAAACGAAAACTCAAGGGTATTATTGGGGCTTTCAAAACAGGTAGTTTTCATCAAACCAAGCGAATGAAATGAGCGCGGTGTGATGAAAACTACCTGTTTTGAAAGCCCCAATAATACCCTACTCATGCAACGGAACAAATTTCCCCAAGGAAAAAAGCTCGAAACATGAAAAACAAATTTGGACTTTCCATAGTAAGTTAGATCACGTGATGAGACTTTGTATGGGAGGTCCAAAAATTTACTCCATATTTCGACCCATGTATCTTGGGGAAAGTTGTTCAGTTGCATAAATGGAGTCACTGGACGATGGGTCCAAAACGACTAAAATTTCACGGTGTATACTGCGCCTGAGGGATAATAAAAAAGCTAGACTCGATGAAATAAAATTTAACTAAAAAATGATCTTATAATTTTTTTATGTCCAGTAAAATAAAAACTACTTTGATTCAATGAAAGAATCGAAAATAGACTAGCTGGATGCATATGACCAAATGGTGTTGCGTGTAAAAATATACGATTATTTATAGAAATTGATACTTACATAGCCTTTTCCTAAATAATTAAGTGCAGTTGGAATAGTACTCCAATAATATTCGCTCCCACTTGACACAATTCTTTGATTCGTATATTTTTTAATACCATTCCCGTTGGTTGTGTAGACGACTTGACAGAGGTGGTAGAGACATGGCTGGAACACAAAAAAATATTACATTATATAGTAATATTTTGTACACACATGCATGTAGAATTTGGAGTTTGCTGAAGTATAATTTATATGGTTCTTTTTCTTTAAAATTACAAGAGGTCTCCATGATTTGTTTGCCTTTGTACCACATTTTCTTGTATATTTGTTGTGTAAAATTTATGTTTTGGTGCAATAAAGAGTGTGTTTATTGTATTCGTCTCTCTTCCTTTTCTCTCACACCTATACACACATTCTTGTCTCTCCTTACATTCTTCCATCATTTCATGTGTTTTATTACTAGAACGATACTTTAATGTCGTACTCAGAGGCGATAATGATAAGTCAATACTAAAACTTCTAACGGATTCTATAAACTGAAATTAAAAAAATCTCTATTTGAGCACGTTTGAGAGAGATTTTTCAAATAGGTACACTAAGCCGTTGGTCCCGGTTGTTATCGATATATGGTAGGCGTTAGACTGTATGCCTTTAGGTAATCTGAAAAATCTGACAGTATTGGCCTGTAACACAACTTGTGTCATGTTCCAATTGGTCTGTTTGAATGTGGAGATTAGCGGGGATAGTTTTATCAAATGACTAGCTGACCCGGCAAACTTTGTACCGCCTCCGAATATATTCACCTTTTAAACCTTCTCTGGACTTCCACAAATAATTCAAAACCAAAAATAGCCAAATCGGTCCAGCCGTTCTCAAGTTTTAGCGAGACTAACGTACAGCAATTAATTTATATATACATAGTGGCTTTCAAAAATTCCGTCAATGTCGGCAACGCGCTCATCACATCTCTGGCGTTGCAGGCGTTCATATGCTACGGTGACCACTTACAAATGTAAAAGAAAAGGATCAAAATTACCTCATTTACTTTGTAAGTTCCAGGTTTCTTAGTGACCTGGAAGTTCAAGGCTAGAGCTCTTTTTACATTATGTGCCCAAACCGGTTCTGAACCCAAAAGTATGGACTCAATCGATCCAGTTTCCTGAAATGAAAAGAAAATAATTTGAAAAACGAGGCGTGGATACAGAGTGGATTCCATAACATTGGCATCCTTTTAACCATTGACTATAGCCATGATTGATAATAATTTAAGACTAGGAAAACGTATAAACATGCTTTGATAAAAAATATTATTCCAAAAAGAAAAAAAATTACTATACTTATTATAGTTTCAGTACATTTTGATTATGTTTGATGAAAGAGATAAATTGATGGATATTTATTTAAGTTTCGATTCCATTCGGTTCCATTCGATTCCATTCGGTTCCATTCGGTTCCATTCGATTCCATTCGGTTCCATTCGGTTCCATTCGATTCAATTCCATTCTATTCTATTCACAAATATTATTATTATTTATTAACTAAATTAACTTACATAGTAATCGGCTTCCCAAGGTTCCATCAAATGTTTTTCTGCTTCGATTGATTTGTTGTACAAATTGTTACCATCGCTGTAGGCCGATGCCTGGAAAAGAGCAAACATAGAGTCAACAGCATCATTTGTTTGCATGCAGCGTTTGCCGGTGATCCTTGTCAGGTCATCTGACCATCTGCCGGTGGATGTCTAACGCTGCGCTTGCCGGTTTGTGGTCGCTATTCGAGAAATTTAAGAGGTAGGACATTTTGTAAGCCGTAGTCCTTCTGGGGAAGTACCTCCATCCTACAGAAGACCGCAGCCAAATAACACTGTGATGCAGTGTTGTGTTCCTGCTGTTGAGTAGGGTCGCCAGGCTCCAGAGGGGTCGCTGTGCTGACATAGGACAGGTCGGCAACGCATCGTGACATCTCAGGTGTTGCAGGCGTTCATAGGCTACAGTAACCACTTACCATCAGGTGGGCCGTACGCCTACTTAGTTGTAGCCCATTGGCATTCAAAAAAACTAATGCGGTGAGCTATTTCGGTGACTTTTGTCCTCTTTAACAGATTTCTTCATATTATTGTATTGTTAAATTTATAGTTTTTTTTAGGTATTGATATAATTTTAATAAAAATAATAAATTTAGATCATATTATTTAGTTTTTTTTATTTATTATTTTTAGATAAGATAGTTAGTTTTAATTTTTATATGTTTACTTGTGTTATATCAATAAAATTTAAAGTTGACATTAAACTTTTTATTATTTACACAAGACAAATCATTATATTTATTTATTCACATATGAAATACCAATAATAATTATAAACTAACGATAAAAAGAAAATGTTTAAATTAAATAAAATATTGAGCCCAGATCGCTGTCGTCGAATGATGGCAAGGTACCCAAGAGGCTGGCGACGTTCCCTCGTTGTATGGCCAGGCTGATGCGCTGGCCAAAACAGACGCCAGCTCTTGGGTCTCCAGAGACGTCAACTAAGCGTGAGGATATCTCTTTATATAAAAGTTTTGCATCCGCACCCCAAGGTCTCCACAGCAAAAGGCGTAAATATATACGACTCATCAAGAGCCGCATATTTATGCCTCGTGTTGGCTTCCGCCGCCGTCACAGCCGTACCCGCCATACAGGATGTCGCTCGTATGTGAGATGGCGCTACTGTGTCAACACAAGTAGTATCCCATACGAGCGGCCGCCAGTATGGGATGCTTTTAAATTTATTAAATCATTCAATACAATTCATTAACAATTGCCAATTTAATATTAAATGTGTTTAATAAATAAAGCAATTTTGAATTCTTTTGATACATGCGTTAATAATAACACAAATTTTGTAAAAAAAATGGATATCAAACCATAAAGGAGCTCAAGGAGTGGTCATATCATATCGTTGAGAATGGAACGTATCATATAGATATTAATAAATAAAGGGATTTTTTTATCTTTCAGAATTACAGACACAATACAATACATATCCAAATTCTGGTGGAAAGAAGAAGAATTACTCAACCAAAAGTAACAGAAAATGACGAAGCTAATTTGGGAGATACCTGTTCAGACAGACAACAGTTAATCATGATAGGCCGGATATAATATACATTGATAAAATAAATAATGTTACATACCTTATAGACATCACAATACAGTCGGACTATAATATAAGTTCTAAATAAATAGAAAAACTAACTAAATACCACCTACTCAACACAGAAATAGCGCGTTTATGGAACACTAAAGCAATCATAGTCCCAATAGTAATAGAAGCTACCGGTGTAGTCGCCAAAAGTCTGCGACGGTATTGTGATTTACTGGATCCTCAAATAGACATATCAGTCATGCAGAAACAAGCCGCAATACATACAACAAATATCCTAGCAAAGGTTTTAGGAGATTCAATCTTTATCAGCGGGAATGCTGAAAATCCCTCTCCCTGAAGGTTTCAGGGCGGGATTTTAGCTCAAAACCGATCTCACGGAGGTCGAGAAAATAAACAACAATTGTATTGTGTTATTGCACCAAAATACAAATATACAAAAACACATCAAAATTATAAAACGTCACATACCTCCAAATCCTCCAACTGAAACCTAGCCCTAGTAAAGTTATTCCCAACAACAACAGACAGCTTTCCATCCAGGGTCCAGTACGTCTCGCTGCCCTCCAAGCCAGTAGAGACAGTAGTCTTGAAGAGGAAGATGTACTGGCGATGGGCTGGGAACAGCAGTTGAAGACCAGTAGGAGATGCTGTACTGGTTGTTACTGTAACAATTTTACAAATGGGCCAGCTCATTTCTCGCGCACAGAATAGCTATCCAGAGCGGGAATGCTGCCGAACTTCTTGGCATGCAAGTAGGGAATACAAATCTCGCGAGATTGGGGCTCAAGTTTTATCCCGCGAGTTTATAATAACAATACTGCGAGATCTCGCGAGATTGGCAGTTTTGTCGTTTAAGAGCACCGGTTGTTCAAATTTTCATTGTTTATAGTAGATTTCGTCGTTCCGCGTCGAATGAGCCGCTTCTCGGTGTCATCAGACAAATTTTTACCGAAAAATCCTCAAAATCCGAAATATTAGACCCATAGATTTAAAAAAAATTGTCGCGAGAGCTCGCCCTTTTTTCGTCCGAGATCAATCTCGCTAAAAAGGCCGAGATCTCGCGAGAACGAGATTGCATTTCCTACATGCAAGCACACATTTTAGATTTTAACTTTTTGCCATAATTTTTCCTTCAATCAACAAAATCTCTCGACGAAAACATCTTTAAATCAATCAACGTTTTCCGTACAAAAGCAAAATTGACCAATCTCGAAAGACTTCTCTTAGGCTCAGTCAGTCAATGGTTAAAAACTTCTCATGTTTTTGATAGATGGCGTAACAATGACTTCGTACGTATGAAAGTGCCACGGAGTAACCAAGAAAGTTGGCGCATTTCAATGTATGGCGGTTGAATATCTGTATAACAATTTTGTAATCTGTGGTTACACTTACCAATAAAAAATAATATAATCTTGAGTAGCATGATGGATTCTGAAAGGCACAAATTGTTTCTTATTATGTTATAAGAAGTCTCTTCTTAGTCAACGGTGTTTCCTTACAACATTATTATCCACCTAATTAATCCATACTAATATTATAAATGCGAAAGTCTGTCTGTCTGTCTGTTACGCTTTCACGGCCAAACCACTGAACGGATTTTGATGAAATTTGGTATGAATATAGTTGAAGACCCGGGGTCAAACATAGGCTACTTTTTGACGCACGCGGGAAACAGCTAGTTATTTATAAAAGTCCTTAAAACAATTGGCGGACTTAATGCGGAAATCACGTTTTACCGTTGATCCGGGCTGACATTGATGATCGTTATAGAAACCACGTCAGAGGCCGAAAGGCGGTTCCGAAAATCTCTCACACCAGTTAATTGACAATGTAACCCACTCGATATGATGACTCATATTTTTAAAACTATTTCCTCACAAATATTAATTTCTAGCTGTTTCACTCAGCTTCGTCAAAAACTAGCCACGGGTCTTCAACTATTTTCATACCAAATTTCATCAAAATCCGTTTAGCGGTTTAGTTGTAAACGCGTAACAGACAGACTTTCGCACATAAAATATTAAAGTATGAATTTACCATTCAACAACTCTTTTTTCACCAGCACTTTATTATTATTATTATATTATTATTTATAATTATTTTTCATAAAACTTTCACTGTCACACAAGCACGGTCACATCGGAACTGCGATGGGCATTCGTATGTATTCTGCGCGTGCGCATAAAATAAAACGTTGTAACTCAGAAATTACAAATTGGGTATTGTACTAAATTTCTTTTTGGGTCATATGTACCAGGAACTGAAAACAGAAAGATTTTTTTATATCCGTTCATAACTAAACAAGTTATAAGCCTTTGAAATTAAAAAGGGGAAACTGTCAAAAAACAAGAAAAGGATGCTCTGTGTGTGCAGTGACGTTACTGCCACTTGATTTCGTGCGTACAAAAGAGACAGCAAGAAGTCCCCACCACGCTCACAATTTCTGCTTGAAAAAACTTTAAAATCCAATTACTATCTTAATTAACAACCAATTTTGTTGTTGTTTTCAGAATCTGTTACTTTTTAGTGTATATTTTGTTTAGTATAACAATATTAACCAAGTATGAATACAGTCAAGTAGCCTATTTAATTTTTTTTTTATACAACTAAGTAGGCAAACAGGCGTACGGCCCACCTGGTGGTAGGTAAGTGATGTCACAAGCGCGTTGCCGACCCTGAAGAAATTAAAATAAAATTTCGCATTAATTAAAATAACACAAAATAGAGTTGCAATCCTTTACCACTCATTCGTTATCAAAATGCGCTGATAACTCACTTGACCCGTGCGCCAAGAATTAAAGACCCATTACTGAGACCAATCAAAATGACCTCTAAGTATGCACAACACACTTCCCGCTAGAGGTCACCACTTGAATTACTAAATGACCAATTACATTGACCCTTCGTTTGGAGTGTGAGCTTTGTGAAAAGAGGTCTTAAATTATTGGTGTTAATTTAGCCGATACGGTTATAATCAAGGTCAGTTTTTTCTAGACTTGTATGACTTAGAAAATGTATTCTAGATAATTAATGTAAGATGTTTTTCGTCCAAGCGTATTTCGTAGTTGCGTTCTCAGTTTACGCTTCAAACCTTTGGGTACGCTTTATAATCATGGTCTTAGATTCGCTTTTTCCAACTAATTGTACAATTCGTTGCTCAAGTTAGGCAGTCGGTCATTCAATCAATCAATCAACTTTATTGCATATTATGGGTGTACAAAGATGTTATATATAGATCTTAGACCACAATAACGGTTATTACAATGGAGCGACTGCAGTCTGAACTTTGTAACCTTTAAGAAGAAAATCAAACTAACTGAAACATAACTTGAGGTGTGTTAGTGGCCAACAAAAACAGATTTTTTAAGCTGACACAGCCTCGTCGTTTCAGACGCAATTAGTCCACTGCTGGACTTAGGCCTCCCCCAAATTGAGGGGTTGTTGCCATACTCGCCACGCTTGGCAGGCGGGTTGGCGAGAGCAGTTTCAACGGCTTATTGTACTTCCGACGCTGCTGCCCGTCGGAAGTTTTCTTTAGCTTGGAAGAGGTCGGATGTGGTTGGGTTTGGGGAAAGGATGAGGTACTAGGATGCTACTGACTCGGATGGACATGGGTTGACTCAGCAGCTGCTCGGGTAAGTCGGGCGCGTACCCGTGTGTTATGTAGTCCTTTTGTCTAGAACTCGGCGTTGTTTACAGGGCTCGCCTCATTTGTACGAAGTTCGACGACTCGGGAGTCTTTTACAGAGCTCGAGCTTTTTTAAGAGTTCGAGCCTTTTTACGAGCTCGATAGATCTCTGGGATTTTTTATGGCTCGAGCCTTTTTCACCGCACTAATCTTTTCTGCTCTCTAATAGTGTTGATGAATGAGGACAAGTAGAAGGTAAAGCACAATAAATTAAGCATCAACGGTACCTTTAATGACATAAGATTATAATCTTTTTGAGTTCTAATTTTCGAGACTCAAGTCAAATTTTTTGATAGATTAGATCTCTTTAGAGGGCTCGTACTCTGTTGTTGACTCGGGGCTATGAGCTCACCGAGCTCACTGAGACCTGCCAATCCGCCTCGAGGCTTGAAAATTAGAACTCGACGCCTCGAGGTTTGTACATCACTAGTTATGTATCCAAGCCATCGGACAGATGCTTGAAAACAACACCCCTGGCTGACGTTAGGAGCGTGCCTTCCTCATCACGGAATCATCATTATTATCAGACAATCAGGTGATTCCGGCCTGCAATGTCATAACCAAACTGGAAACAACTAAACAAAGTATGCTTCCCGTGGGAATCGAACCCGCGAATGTTCAGGCAAAATGCCATAACTAACTACTGAAATACAGATAGAGTAAAACTACAATCCCGTATAATTAGTTAAAATATACGCTTATGATTTAACTACGGTATGCGGGTCCATTTGGAAAAAGATAACTTAGCGTGTAGAATAGGCTAGTTTCCGAAAAAAATATAATTAGTCCGTCAGTTAGATAATCAAAAAATATTGGACACGTATTTTTTCTTTTAAGATATGGCGCGTTAACGTTCCGTGTGACGTCACAGTGTGCTACACTTTCTCAATATGTGACGTCACGAGCCCCCACTCCTAAACTTTAATGCGTTATTACTTTATAATTGATCGCTCAATTGACAAAAGAAAATATATTTTGATTCCCTAAGTGACGGACTAATTTTAATGTTAGTCTTTTGACCCTGGAAACTAGACTATTATTAACAGTACCAACGTACAGAACTGACACTCACATTCTAAAACCCGAAACAGAAACCGAACCGAGCCTCGCAGATGTAGGGTATAAAACATTGAGCAATTACAAAGAGGAGATGCAGTAATAAGCGTTCGATAAGAAAGTATTTGTGAGGCTACACGGGGCGGAAGGCAGACGTGCGGGGTGCTTGGTTTCGGCCGTGGCTCCAACCATGGAGCACGAGCAACGACAAGCACCGCCCACTTTGTGTCGGCGAGGCGCCAATGATCACATCACTGCGCCATTTTAAACGACCGCACCACAGAACGAACCATCCAGTTAATTCCGTGCCGTCGATGCGTTAACACGTTTTGCGCCTTGCGCTTACGGATGTAGTGTTGCCGCTCGATAGTCGGGCAAAACCTATATCATCAATACTGTCGATAGTATCACTAGTTTATGCAATAGACAGAAACAATACTGTCCATAGTTTATGCAATAGTTAGAAACAATACTATCGATAATACCGAAACAAACAATAATATTGAAAGTCTCGATAGTTTATGCAATACTCAGACAGAAGCAATACTTTCGACAGTACCTATCAATAATGTATTCAAAAGTCAAAAACAATATTAACAATAGCATTGCCTAAAAAACAGCTATCGGTAGCATAACTGATTTTCGGTGTCAACTATCAATAGTCCGGAAACGCTATACGAATGCAATATTGCAACTGGAGCCCTATTTTTGAAATGTATCACTCACGCCAAAATCGCTGACTTTTCATTCGACATGTATATCATACATTCAAAAATAGGGTTCCTCCGGCGCGGTTCGACACAAGGTTCGACATCGAACCGACAATAATAATAATAATAATAAACGGAGCCGCACCTCTCGGCACCCTTAGCGGCTCATTCCAATATTGCCCCTCTGTTACCAAACGCGGCGACTATTTGGGGTGCCCATTCACTGAGTGGCGAGTCACCGCCTGCCACTAATAGGTAGTAATCATAATTATGGCAGGTGTCCGATTTCTATTGAAATAGCCCAGTTTAAATCCATCCAAACTTCATAACCATAACCTATTACTCATTAGCAATAATTCCTCCTCCTACCTAGACCTTTTCATGGAAATGTCATCTATTGATATAGCCGAGGACGGGGTTGGGCAGGAGCACCACATGACATCAACTTCTCCAAAGGGCCTCTACTCGTTGGATCCTTATTCCCGCGCAAGCCTCTCTAAGGACCGGGACAACTCCTGAATCCCAAGCGGAGATACATAATAATAATAATAATTTTCGCCTGACATTGCGCTACACAATTGAATATTGCTTCGAATTTACGTCTGTCACGTACATTATAAACATGTAACATAAGTTTATAAGACCTTTGCTGTACCTACGTGATAGCTTTCTCAATAAAGATATATTCTATTCTATTCTTCGAACCGAACGGTTCGACCGCACAGGATCATCTGTAAGCATTTTAAACATCGAGAGCAAAATAATGCAAGGATGACACTTCGGCCGCCCGGTCGCTGCGACGACTATGACGCAGACACGGTTAAAAACCAACTCTACGAGCAACACACACATTGACGCGCGTGCGTACGCTGCCGAATCGTAGTAGTGATAATGGGTATCGGACTCGACGCTGTTGTATGGAGTGTCCAGGGTGTGGTGGATCTATCATTACTAAGTTGTTCTCCTAAACAAATAGTACCTGAGCTATGCTTGTCCGTGTACTTACACGACTAGAGTTGTGACATTTTTAGGAGAAGCTATTTTTTTCATGAGCTCATAGTGTTTTATCAACCATCAGCCGAAATACCAGGATTACAAATATTAATTATTTATTATTAATCAAATTAATTTCAATGCAGTAAGTATAAATAGAACATCATTTTTCCCATAGGTAAGGGAACACGTCAGAGGCCGAAAGGAGGTTCCTAACCTCTGGCACAAGGTGTACAAGGTCGATTGACCATATAACTTACTCAATATAGATGAATTAGTAATTTCTCAGTCTCTAGTATAGTAAGTCATCCATGACTGTATGTTATAAATCATACAATGTTGTCCCTACTCATACAATCATACAAAATGCTGCCTCGCGCTTGTTTGCTTGCATTCCTCATGTGTTTGTTTGTTTTATTAACCAGAGGTAAAATAAATATTACTTTTGTAATTCTAATACAATACAACCATAAAGGCTGGTTTACACACGTTCCAGTGCGACGATCCAGTGCTTTCACGGACACGAAATCCACTCCACACACGCAAACAATATACTCACATATTTAAATAATTGTTTGTATGTGCGTGTCCGTGAAAGCACTGGATCGCGTGTAAACTAGCTTTAAGTTTTCGGTTTTATCATGTTTATAAATAACTAGCTTTTTCCCGCAGCTCCGTCTGCGTCGTAGTCGTAAAAGTAGCCTATGTTTGACCCCGGGTCTTCAACTATATTCATACCAAATTTCATTAAAATCCGTTCAGCGATTTGGCCGTGAAAGCGTAACAGTCAGACAGACAGACAGATAGAAAAACAGACAGACTTTCGCATTTATAATATTATTATGGAGAGTCTAGATATCCCTGACCAAAAAGCTGATTTCTCGTGCAAAGGATCAAGGTGCTATTTTTGTGAAATGCGTGACTCACACAATATCGGCGAGATGATTTTGTTCGTCGAACTATTCTCATTCGACATAGCATTCATAAATTTAAAAATAGGGTTCCAGCATCGCCTTCCAACGTGGCAATGCTGCTCTCGCTCTTCACGTTTCATCTACTGAACCAATCTTCCTGAAATTTTGTATAAACATAGTCAGAAGTACTGAGAAGGACATAGGGTACCTTTCATCCCGCAAAAAGGTTTCCCGTGGGATCAAAGTAAGCGTGCGAAGTCGCGGGTTAAAATTTCTGTTTTTACAAAAATATCTGTTTTTCAGGATCAGTTCCACCTGAAAAAGAGTATTCAAGAGTACCAAGGTAAGTTGAAACCTTAAAGGAAAACTTGCAGTCTAATTTACTTTTTTTCTGTTTCCATCAATTCAGTATTCATCGCGAATTTGGTAAATACTTAAGGACTTAAAATTCATAGAATATAAGCATTAATTAATTATTAGGGTAGGTTTAAAATAACCTATTTATAGTTAAATAAAGGTCAATAATACCCTAAATAACATCGAAAGTAAAAGTGGCAGAGCAATCCAACTTGGCCACACGCCATAAGAAGGGAAATGAAGACTATGGAAAAACCCCTGAAATGGCGCACGATAGGGAAGATTGGCGCAAGAAGCAACGGAGAGCTGACCCGACAATTAAAATGGGAAAAGGCTAGGATAGATGATGATGATGATGATGATGAAGGGTCAATAACACGGTTTACATATAACTATTTTCTACCTAAAATAAATTTATTGTCTTGATTTATCATTGCAGATGTATTGTAGTTCAAAAACAGTCAGGCTCTAAGGACAGTGCAGATTACGATGATGACTATAAAGGCCCCACTCCAAAAGGGCCAAGGACGAACAAGCTTACGGCCCAAAATAATGGTGATAAGGAAGAAATCGAGGTAACGAGCCTTTTTCACCACAGTCGCAGAATCCATACTTCCATACTAATATTATAAATGCGAAAGTCTGTCTGTCTCTCTGTTACTCTTTCACGGTCAAACCACTGAACGGATTTTGATGAAATTCGGTATGAATATAGTTGAAGATCCGAGGTCAAACATAGGCTACTTTTTGACGCAGGCGGAGCTGCGGGAAACAGCTAGTCTACACTAATATTATAAAGAGGAAAGATTTGTATTTTTGTGTATATGTTTGTAAATAATAAAATCAAAAACTGCTGTGCCGATTTCAAAAACTCTTTCACCATTGGAAAGCTACATTCACCCTGAGTAACATAGGCTATATACCGCAGGTGGAGCTGCGGGAAACAGCTAGTTATTAATATATTAGTACTAACGTACAGAACTGACACTCACACCCTCCCACCCTAAACAGATACCGCACCTCAGCGCGCAGTTTATGATAAACATCCAGAGCAAAACAATGCAAGGATGTCTGCTGCTCCAATCCATACTTCCATGCTAATAGGTATTAAAAATGCGAAAGTCTATCTATCAGTCTCTTACGCTTCCACTGCCAAACCGCTCAACAGATTTTGATGAAATTTGCTTTGTTTTTTTTGGTTGTTGATTACAGTAAATACAAAACTAAAAATGAACGGCGGGCTTATCCCATATAGAGATCTCTTCCAGTCAACAGGGAAGTTACAGGAATACAGTTGAGAAAAAAGACAGGTGGTAGAGTTCTGCAACCAGAACAAAACCCGGGGTCAAAGATAGGCTAGTTAATAAGTCAATACTCGGTTTTTACTAAATAAATGTTTATCCAGCTAATTCTAAAATAACTTTTTCTTTTTCAGGAATTAAACCATAACTTTGAACGTTTTAAAATCCGGCCGGCTGAATGGTTAACCAACAAAATAATCAGCAAATTAATAGGATTGTAAAAAAAAATTGGTCCGACAGCTTTGTCCGATAAATCTAACGACGCGATTTTTCCCCCTTAATACCCTTTCGCTACCACTGAATTTTTGAAAGTTTTCACCATGACACACCTGGTTTTTTTATGTTATATTATTAAAAAACTATGTTGATTTTAGTATACATATATAAAAAAATAAAAAATTACGTTTTAACATAGTAAGAATGCGATAAACGCAAAGGTTGCGTTTGTGGCATGCAGCAAGAAAATTTTATGCAGAGATCCGGCAACGCACCATTGATGGATGGTGTTAATACAAGCATAACCATTGAACCCGGCTGCTATTTGGTGTATTAAATTTGTGATTTTCGTAAATTTATGATTTTTTAAAGTTGGCTGCAATATATCAATGTTGCCAGCGAGAAAATATGTTTAGCTAGGATTCACTGTCAAAATTATTGGGCATAAGTCAAACGGAACAAAAAAAAACAGTTTTATCTATGGTTGTCGAAAACTCAAACATTGCGTTGATGGCACCCGCGAACAAATCTTATGTTTTCGCGATTGTTATTCATTAAATTAAACTATTTTAATACGGTTTTATCGCGTTTATTACTTATTTATTTACACCTGACGTTTCAAACACTTTACAGCGTTCATGGTCGCAGGCAGACTAAGTTAACATTTGTCTTTGATGTCATAAGATTACAAACTACCGCCTGAAATTTTTATTGGGAACTATTCCGATTCACGCAGTATTGGCTCACAGTTCCCAATAAAAATTTCATGAATGCTCAATAATGCATATGTATATTTGTAACAGATAAATTCAAATTCAATTTACAGTTCACAATTCACAATATTTGATTTTTTTTGCTTGCTGCCAAAATGTTTATGAGTGCTGTGTTCACCTGTAATTTGGTTGCATGCTAGCACATTTGTGGGAATGTTTATTGTATGTTATTTCATGTAACCTGTTGGTGTACCAAAATTGAATAAATAAATAAATAAACATCCTACGTACCTATTTTAGTTCTTGTCGCCTATCAATAGATTAAGGGATTTTTTGGTGCGCGCACCTAATATGTTGGGGCACCGTGACTCAGAAGGCGGCGGCTGAAAACCAGTGCTAGTCATGCTGCCATGTCTAGCGTAATACTGAGCCGCCACCTATTGAGACGTCTGTCATGCATATATTGTACTTTGTCAATCATTTTTGTAAATCATTTTCTGTATATTGATAAACTTTTCAATAAATTATATTCTATTCTACCTACATAAGCAGCGTTAGTTTTAAATTAATATTTATTTTACTGTCAAACCCATGGAGCAATTACAAAGAGGAGATGCCGTTTGAAATGGCGCAGTGATGTGATCATTGGCGTCTCGCCGACACAAAAGTGGGCAGAGCTTGTCATTGCTCGTGCTCCATGGTTGGAGCCACGGCCGAAACCAAGCACCCCGCACGTCTGCCTTCCGCCCCGTGTAGCCTCACAAATACTCTCTTACAAAACGCTTATTACGGCATCTCCTCTTTGTAATTGCTCCATGGTCAAACCCCATGGTAAATACTCTCTGAGAATTCCACAGACTATGGATCTATGAAGAATTCTGTCTGATGAGCACTTATACAACTGAGTTAACGCCTATTTGTTCTGCAACGCACACATCACACTTGCTGTTTTCGCTCGACATTTTCTTGTTTGATTTCGTTTTATATCTGTGTGTATTAGCAACTCTCTGTCTCAGCATTTCAGCAGTCTCCCAACAGGTGGGGTCTCCCAACAGGTGGGCCTTAAAATGAACATGGACAAAACCAAGGCAATGTGTAATGTCCATGTTACGCCATCACCGGTTTCTGTCGGGATCCACACCCTTGAAGTTGTAGACCAGTATGTCTACCTGTGTCAGATGATCCAGGCTGGCAACTCCAGCTTCGAGGACGAGGTCTTTCGTCGAATCCGACTCGGATGGGCGGCGTTAGGGAAGCTACGTAGAGTCTTCTCGTCTAAAATACCTCAGTCTCTTCAAACTAAGGTCTTCGACCAGTGTGTGTTACCAGTGAAGACATACGGGTCCGAAACGTAGTCTTTGACTATGGGCCACATAAGAAAGCTCAAGGTCGCCCAGAGAGCTATGGAGAGGGCGATGCTCGGTGTTTCCCTACGAGATCGAATCAGAAATGAAGAGATCCGTAGGAGAACAAAAGTCACCGACATAGCCCAGCGGATTAGTTCTTTGAAGTGGCAGTGGGCGGGGCACATAGCGCGGAGAACCGATGGCCGATGGGGCAGAAAGGTTCTCGAATGGCGACCACGTACCGGTAAGCGCAGCGTTGGACATCCACCGACCATCTGGTCAGATGACCTGAAAAGGGTCGCAGGCAGACGCTGGATGCAGACTGCTGCCAACCGATCATTTTCGAAATCATTGGGAGAGGCCTATGTCCAGCAGTGGACTGAATGCGGCTGAAATGATGATGATGATGATGATGATGTATTAGCAACAAATAAAGTAAACATATAAAAATTAAAACTGTCTTATCTAATAATAATAAATACAAAAAACTAAATATAATCTAAATTAGGGCAGAGTTCCCATCACGCAGGCAGCATTCCCGCGTTGAATAGCGATGGCTATTCGCTGAGCGAGAAAGCTGCCCGCGCGAGGGTCACCCGTTGCCTCTTTTAGGCGTCTACTGATCTCCCTGTGAAGCCCCCGCGCACCGGCGCCCCACGGGCCTAGTGTCTCGACACCAGTAAACTCGTACTGAGTGCCGAGACAACTATATTTATTGGCCTTGAACCGTTCGCGGGCGTCCGCCGCAGCACCGGCCTGCTTGCTGGTGGCTGGGAGGTACATATCTGCCAAGGTATCGGGACACGTGGCGTCCTAAATAAAATGTCTATCTATCTATCTATCAATGATGGACGGGCGCGAAAGTGTCGAATAAAACCACATATTAAATTAACATTCTTTTTTTTATCATATAAATTTTGAAGCTATATATATCACAACACAACTCTATACATAAACAGAAGAGCAATTGCGGTGACGTTAGCGTAGTTACCAAATCCAAAGGGCCACGGCGAGGGCCATTTTTAAAAATCGTTCGTCTCACTGAATATATCGAATGAAAATTCAAATAATCATTCTACTATTCGGTTTTGCATTCTAAAAAGTAGTCCTTGCGGTCATGGTTCGGTTTTGGTAAATACGTTAACAATACCGCGATTGCCCTCCAGGATATCGCAAACAAACTTAATATAATGATACATAGAATATAAATTTAATGCAGTAACTTCAAAATACCGTAAAAAATAAAATGTGGGCAAAAAAAAATTGTCGCATTTGGCTGAATACGTATAATGACGAGAGTCGGAAATGGGCCAAATCGTAAAATAGTAACAAAAAGACCCATACTGAATTTTTAATTGGCTATTCTGAGTATTGGTGGTTAGTTAGATTTTGTGGAAAAAAAATAATATTAATCGTTCCGAAATGATTTCTTACAAAGATTACTTTTAATCCTTATCCGGTTACGAATATTTATTTTCGAAGACGGGCATCAGGATTTTCGATGCTATTGTCATTATGCGTATAAGTTTATGGCGATTTTTATACCTACAATAATAAATACACGCTATCACACTTCACACACTTCCTTTTCGTTACAGTCCGACCACGGGGCAATCCGCCACAGCCACCAGCGACTAAAAGAAATACATACTAATGCATTTGTTTCAGTACACTTACACATTGTACCATTTTAGTTAATAAAGATTAAAAAAGCCTCCGTGGATTTTTTATTTCATAACAAGAATCTGTCTTCATCTTTTCGAATAAAAACATGAAAATATGTAAGTGAGGAAAGACTATTTCAATGGAATAGTAAAAAAGTCTTACTAACATTTATATTTACATTTTGAGTGCAAAACACAGTCCGTGACACACGTATACACACATTCTTTTTTAATTATACACATATTGAGAGGGACTGAATGTCGGTATAAAATATTTGTAGAGTACCAGTATATTATCTGTACGAAAATCTCCATTTTGAATTTCTGCAGTTATGTTTTTCAACATCAAAAATCTGTTTATATTATTGCTGCAAATTTTTAGGTACAAAAAGTTCATCTCAATTTTCAAATTATGATGCATACCGCTATACAGCCCCTATCATATAGAAGACACAACTTGTGATTACAGAGAATAAGTATTCTTCCAAAATAAAAAAGAAATCGTCATAAAAACTTAAAAATACATATCGCATCTTATTTCAAGTTTTAAAACGTTGAAGTATATAGAATTAAGAGTTTTATAAATGACCTTCTTTAATAATAAAAATGATTTAATTTATTTTTAATTAAATTTCGTTTAAGGTTATTCTTTTGGCATTACATGTTTTTTTCTTAATTATTTTGGCAATAAATTTGGCACAATTTCGTATGTAAAATTTATGAAATCTTAATTTCAGAATAATTCATAATGATTTCTTATGTTTTCGCGATTGTTACATATTAAATTAAACTATTTTAATACGGTTTTTTATCGCGTTTTTTACTTATTTATTTACACCTAAAACACATATCAGCGTTCATGGTCGCAGACAAAGTTCTCGTAGTCGTAAATAATAAAATCTCAAACTCAACGGAAGACTGTAAGACCTTTGGATACTGTGAGCCAAAAACCGCGTGAATCTGAATAGTTTTCTATAAAATGATGGGCTGTTGTTTTGTATTCTTTTGACATCACAGACAAATGTTACCTTAGTCTGCCTGCGACCATGAACGCTGTAAAAAACGTTACGTATTTTTGAAATGTTAGGTGTTAAGAAAGAAGTAATAAACGCGATAAAAAGCCGTATTGAAATAGCTTTATTTAATAAAACATAATCCACGTCATAATACTGTTACATAATATTAAGGTCATAGACATAATTAAAAAAAAATTGTACATTTAATTTTTTGTAGATACTTAATACGACAAATCACATAAAGTGCAACATTATAAGTACAAATTATAAAACAGTTAAATTTCTATGTTAACACAGTATAAGTATTTTAAATTTGAACGAATAAATAACAATTTTATTATTTATAAATGATCACATTAACAATGCATTTGTCGTCAATCTTTATTTTACTTCGTCGCATTTGGCCCAATTCGTAACATGATGTATTCACGTAATGGAAAATTCGAAAGTCAGGTGTTTTGAAAAATCCAAGTCTTAAAGTAGATACGCTCAGATATTTTAATACTTTAATATCTCATAAAACGAAAATGAAATTCTCTTCAAGAAGAATACTAATCCCTTAGATTAATAATTGGTCTCGCGCGCTCGACGCGCTGTCGTAGCTAGTCGTAGCGCTCCGGAGACCAATTATTAATTTAAAACTAATCCTTTAAGATTTCGAATGGTTGTCTATTTTCTTTTATTTATTTCATGTTAGAATTTTTGATACAAGTTTTACTACTTATGCAACAGATCCGCGACAAAAACTTTGAAAGACTTTAGGTTGTTATGAAAATTGGACTAAATGCGACCCAGACATTTTGAGTGTATAAGAGTATCACAAAATGTCTGAAAATATCATTAAATTTATAGCCCAACCAGAAAAATGGCAGACTTGGCCATATTGCGGAAAAATATTAGAACTAATTTCTTTTACTTTTTTTAATGTTATCTGTGAATAAGACACATGAGTGGATGTTGTGTATTTTGTGATTATCAACTAAAAATATTTATCAAAATGGTAAAAATAATATATAGTAAGGAGAAAAGTGATATAAAAGATGTTATCTGTTTGATTCAATTGGAAACGAAGGATTGATTTCTATTTAATTAATTAATTAAATAACATTGTCAATTTTGTTGTTGACAAGACACATACAACATGTTGCCACATAAAGGCGATCAGTAGCGACGCCAATGCAGTGTTTTTATTTTCCTGGTCAGGCTAAAAGTAGGCCGCTGTTTAGTGACAGTATACAATACAATAAAATGATAAAATCAATGAAATAATAATTATTAGCATACCAAGTTTAATTAAGTACTTATAATATTTAAAGATTATTATATTATATTTTTATATCTAGCGTCAGTTATCGTTAAAAAAATCTTCTACTTATTTTAGAAAAAAGTATGGATTGAAAAATGGTTGGGGTTTGTTTCGGCGCACATAACTTCAAACATATTATTTTGTATAGGCGAATAGATTTTATTTATCAATGCTCCATGATCATGGGGTCCCATTACCTAAGAAAAAGAATCAGTTCCTTTATCTAATCTCGTTTATTTTTGGCGAAATAGAGAATTGAATCCGACTAGATTGCTATTGCCTAAGTGCAAAACGAGGCTCATGAGTAATAGTATCTATAGCATGGCACCAAAAGTGTATAATAAACTGCCTCGGAAATTGAAGGAATTACCCCTAAATAAATTTAAAGCTCATCTGAAAGAGTTGTTGGTAACCAAATGTTATTATGACTTGCATGAATTCTTTTCTGACAAAATGTTGATTGCGTCTTTAAAGGACAGCTGATCTAATTTTTGCAAGATTAACTCGCATTTATTTACTGGTTTTGTACTGTTTTGCATGATTTTATTTAGATGATGTGTGACATTACTGACTTCACTTTTGTATGCCTAGTAGGCTAAACGTGTATGTGCTTAATATTTTTAATGTACATCTTGATTTTAACATGTTTACAAAAGAATAAATGATTATTGATTATTGCATTTTTAAAACACAATTTTTACATACCCAAATTCTATCGGAAGTCGATAATTGATAACTTCTCATATTTTCGATAGATGGCGTAACAATTACTTTACATGCGAGTACCTAAGGATTTACTAAAATGGCGTGTTTGAAAGTATGGCGGTTGAATATCTGTATAGCATATTTCAGTAATCTGTGCCTTTTACTGCTCGCCTATACAAAATATGTAAAGTATAGTATTGAAAAATCTACTACGCCTGTTCAAAATGTTATTCGTTACTCCATATGACGAACATATAAATAAAATAATTTATACTATTATATAGTAATAGAACACAATTTCATTTGTATATTTCACTTAGATATTAATAACTTTTTGTGAAATTTGCCCTTATTATTTTCTGTTTAAGATCAGTTAGTCCCAAATTCGATTGGTCACTATCAGATTTTTTTTCTATCTTGAGCCTTTTTCCTGAAATTTTAATTTAATTAAAATAAGGCAGTTGCTCCATAGTAACAACCACTGCGGCCATATCTAGGACCATGATTACCCAGGAACCCAGGAACGTGAACGTATGCTAGAGATGCACTTTCTTTCTCGTTTCTATGATGATTAATAAAAAATACCAATCAAGAGCAAATTTTTCAAAATAAAGTACAGTCAAAACGAATGAAAGTGTCACTTTGACCATACCAACTTCAATGACTCAGACCTGTACATGTAATTGTAATTATTTTACAATAAACCACAGAAATACTAGGCGACAATCTGCACGTGCTTCTTAGCGGGCTCGCGTGGCTCTTTCAGCACATAAGACGTGGTTCGCCGCAGGGTGCCCACTGAATCTGAAAACAAAATTTATATCTATGTGAAATAAATATTCAAAAACTATTTCATTTCTAAAGTGTAAGTAATCATTATGATCCGAGATCAGACGTATTTTTTTTAATTATCATTAAGAGAATTTTACCATACCCAAAAATGTCTTCACTTCGTTTGAAAATGTATCATATAAGATTTAAATATTTTAACCCTATTGTGAATAATCAAAACAGTAATATTTTTGTAAAGCCGTAATATTACTTATACAAACTATAGGTACTTTAAAACCCTCTAAGGCATTACTATACTATTTTCACCACAAAAACCTTCGAAAACACACAAAGAAGTTGCATTTTTTGTAATCTACTCACTGTGCAAACAGCTCGCGCGCCGCTTGCCACTACGAAATCAAAATGCAAAACAGTTTTAAATAAATCTACTAAAATTACTACCATTAGTAGATTTCGTGACAAATCCAACGAACTCAGACACTTATTCATTTATTTCTTTAATTATAGACAGGCAGCTGTTACAGCTGATGCATCTATATCATTCATGTCTAGTAATTTCACAAAAAGTCTTTCACTTCACTTATTTTCACTTTTGGACACCTAATCCGCCATAAAATACTTTACAAAACCATCTAAGACCCCACATCACTATTTTCATTACAACAATACAAAATAAAACACAATACAATACAAACACTGCATCAAAAATTAAAACATTAACAAAAAAAATATATGGAGAAACATCTATAAAACACAAAAAAAGGTTGCAATTGTTGTTTAAAAGGCTGGGGGTTAATAGCCCTCGCCTCAAACTGTCCCGCTGTAAATTTAAAAGCTCACAGGAGCTAAACTTGTTGGTCCGTTAAAAAAAAAAAAAAAAAAAAAAAAAAAAAAAAAAAAAAAAAAAAAAAAAAACTACTCACTGTGCAGACAGCGCGCGTGCGGGCGGCGCGCGGGCGAGGCGGGCGCGGAGGCCGGGCCGCGCCCCGCTCGCCGCTACGACCAGCGGAGATCGCGGAGTTCCACGCTATTGCTTGGGGTTTCTTGTATCTGTTTGACATAAGCATAGTTTATATTCTGCAGTGTAGTTTATTAATTAGATTAGATTGTTAATCGACCGCAGAAGTCGAAGGCAGAGGACAACCGCCTACAACGTGGAGGACAAGCGTTGCCAAGGATTTGGAGCGGGCTGAATTGAACACAAATAATGATATAAAGCAAGGAAGAAGTAGAAGTACTTTGTCAATCGACCATATACACACCCTGGCGTCAGAGTTGTGCGAAAACACCTCTCGGCCCCTGACGTGGTTCTTTTAACGACCACCAAAAGCCGGGACCAATTTAGACCAAGATAGAAATTGCCACTAAAACGGCGACCAATCCAATAGTGGTCGCGTCACGTCGTCGCTTGACACGCGTATTCGCTACGGATACGAGGCGAGCGTGAAACTAACGAGCTCCTCTGATCTACGCTCTAGCTACGCCATCTTAGTAACTATAAACAAATATTTAATTACCTCATATCTAGAAGGAGCTGGAGGCACATGAGTAGCTGGGGAGCACCTGGAGCAACCTGCTCTCAACACCGTCCTGCTGGATGAACCGCCTCGCAATGCTGTTCTCAACTCCTGGAAGATTACAAATCTATACTAATATTATAAAGCTGAAGAGTTTGTTTGTTTGAACGAGCTAATCTCAAGAACCGATTTGAAAAATTCTATCGGTGTTAGATAGCCTATTTATCGAAGAAGGCTATAAGCCTAGGCAAAGATGGGCTGCTAGTTATATATTAGATACATTAATATTCATACTAATATTATAAATGCGAAAGTCTGTCTGTCTGTCTGTTGCGCTTTCAGGGCCAATCCGCTGAAAGGGTTTTGAAATTTGGTATGAATATAATTGAAGACCTGGGGTCAAACACAGGCTACTTTTTGACGCAGGCGAAGCTGCAGGAAAAAGCTAGTTTTGAATAAATAAAATAAACCAATGTGTTACTCTGATATTAAATTAACAAAAATTTTATTCGGAAATAAAAGTACAAAATACATCGATTAAATACAATCACTATTTATTTGCTAACTATATACCTGATGCCGACCAGTAAAATAGCAGTCTTAGCCATATTGCTGAAAATATTGGAACTAATTTATTTTACTGGCAACTAGGTGTTCAAGTAACATTCCGTCATCTCAATGTCATCTGCCAAAAAGAGACCGGAGTGGACGTTGTGTGTTTTGTGATTGAAAATTACAAAAATAATTTACAGTGTAAGAGCTGATAGATTTTATTCATATTTTTACGATGATTGTGCCATTTTTTGCGGCAACACTAATAAATTAAAAAAGTAGAACGGGCAGTTGACAGATGTCAGTGAGGAGCCGGTTGGATTAAAAATTCGAAAAAAAAAAAGCTGGAAAAGTGAATAAGTTATATGAAAAAGATGAGTAAACAGAAATACAAGTTATCAAGAGATTATTAGCAGTTTTATTCGACTATCCTTACAATATAGTAATGAGAGAAAAGTAATTGAAAAAATATTATCATATTTGATGCGAATGAAAACGAAGGACTGATTTCTATTTCAAACATTGTCAATTTTGTTGTTGACATGACACACAACATGTTGCCTAAAATCAAAATCAGAATCAGAATTTATTGCAAATCACTGTTTTACAAGATCTTACATTAATTATTACAGTACAAGTGACGCCCTGTAAGGGCACAGCAAACATAGGAGGCCACTAGATGCCATATTATTTTTAATTAAAAAAAAAATATATATATAAAATTTTAATTTTATTATTAATTTTTAACATAACAACAAAAAATAAAAATATTAAAATTAATTATGATTTATATATTACCATTTATACATTAAAATATATTTATCATAGGGATTGAGACATTAGAGAAACGAAGAAATGTGTAACCTATTTATTATGTTTTTCGTCAAAGAATTCTGATATTGAATAGTAGCATTTATTTTCAAGAAAATTTTTGAGTTTGTTATTAAATACGGTATTTTTCTCCAGATTTTTTTAAATTATTTGGAATATGATTGTATATTTTTATTGCCAAAAAAGGCGATCAATAGCGGCCGCGCCAATGCAGGGTTTTTATTTTCCTGGTCCGTGCTACACATAAATTTGATAAATAAATAAAGATTATTCTTCTTATTATTGTTGATTTTCATAAATCTCCTGGAGCCTTATTTTTGAAATGTATGACATATATGTCGAATGATTTTCATTCGATATCGAACAAAAATTATTTGAATCGCCGATGTTGCATGAGTCACGCTTTTTAAATATAGCACTCGTGAAGCTATTACATCGAATGAAAATCGGTTGGTATGCTATTTTCTGTGCAATAAAGTTGTTACAAACAAATTAACAAAACAAATACTAAGTATTTTTTTTTAATCAATCATTTTCGTCCCTCTGCTGGGCCTTTGCCCATGTACCTTCATGTAGATGATTATGATGAGAGTGTAAGGCATGGAATTAAAGGTAACGATGGAAACCAAACCGGCATACAACAGGCTAGTCCCACAAAATTTGACCTGGAGTAACCCCTGTTTTCCCAAAGTATTACTTCCCCATCACTTCAAAAATGTTGCCTAGTCAGAAATACAGTAAAATAAAAATGTCAGTTTGCTTATTATAATTGGGCTTTATATTTCTATATCAAAAACATCTATAATTATTTTTCATTTTTTAATAAAAATCTACCTCAAAATAAAGATTATATTGCTACGTAACTGTTTATCATTTTTTTCAACTTTCGGGTTTGTTATCAAGTGCTGTGATGAAAACCCAGATTCACACCCCAAACACATCACGAGTTAGAAAGAGAGAGGTGGGTAACGAAAAGCTTTCAAGTCAAATTGTCTGCCATCAGCGTATTATATGCCCGCGCGCTATCCCGTGTTTAGATCCTTGGTGTAAGTTGATAAACGCAAGATGACATAAACGAAAAGTTATTGTGTAAAAGAGACAGCATGATAGGTTGAATGTTAAAGAGTAAAAGAGTACGAAAGTAATGATGAATGCAAGATGTGTGAGTGAGATAGTAGTGTTAAAATCATAGATTTAGAATTTTTTTGACTACGTCAATAGATTGGCTGGTCAGTAAAAGAAACGAGACCAAATTGAAAACTGTTGATGTGTGTGTGTCATACATGTGTGCACTGTCAAATAGTGCTGAGCCGAGCAATATCGACATCATCGATCGATTATCTTAACGTGAGACCATTGCCAAATTAAGTATGCAGTTATTAATTGGGATAAGTAAGTAATAAAATTACATTATAAACATCCTAAATATTTTTATTTTTAACGAGCACCCCGACCCGACTTGGAATAAGTGGACATTTTAATAACATAAAATTTACGCTTTCTAGAAAAAAACATACACACATACCAAAATCAAAGCACAACTATAAGGATATTTTTAAGTATGTAATACCGGTGAGTCGAATGATTTTCAACAAACTTACTGGTTTTGCATAATCAATAATACATCTCGGGTAGTGGTTTGGTTTTGGTAATAACGTTAAAGTTAACGTCAATTAGCGGGATTGGCCTGCATTTACATACACATAAAAATAAAAATTGACTATATAACCCACACGATATGATATATAATATAATTTACGCAAAAAATACTGGCATTATTCATTTTTTTAAGTAGTACAAGTCTTTTATTTACCACCACAGATAATTAATTTATTATAAAAATGTCTTAAACTGTCCTTGGAAGTATTTTCTTATTTTGCTTCATATTTTAGGCCTAATAATGAAATAAGTTTCAATAATAAGCTTTGTTAACAAGTGTGTATGATTGAACAGTCCTGAAGAATCAAACATATGAATGTTTAGTTCGGTGAAAAAGTTTTTACAAGACAGTGATAATATTATAAGTGCGAAAGTCTGTCTGTCTGTCTGTTAACCCATACCGCTGAACGGATTTTAATGAAATTTGGGATGAATATAGTTGAAGACCCGGGGTCAAACATAGGCTACTTTTTGACCCAGGCGGAGCTGCGGGAAACAGCTAGTACACAATATTTTGATAAATTTACAACTTGAGGGCATGAACATTGTTGGGATTGAACCTGATTTTAGTTTTACTCTTTTTATCCCCTGTTCGAAAAACATTCTGGTTCAAAGTGTTTACTACAAATAGTTGAAATTTTTTGGGAATCCATTCTCCTCTGCTAACCATTTTTAGGCATTTTTGGCGAATATCTACATTTGACGGAAATCTGAAACATAAGAAATGAATGTGAATACGAACACGAGATTTTCAGTAGACATCTGCTATGTTTTTCGCGATATCTCAAATTCGACTTTATCTCTAAAGAGAATTGCCCTCCTGTGGTTAGCCGCCACGTTTTTTCGAGTCCAATCCAATTGTATGAAAAATTCTATTACTAAAATTTAAATAAGTACCTATATGCACTTATTCCTTCTTAGCGTTTGGGTGCAATACTATCGATATGATGTTTGACAGCATCGATGTCAATCCCTAAACTTCAAGAATTAGGTTGAAAATTGTGAAAATTCACGTATTTATTTTTATCAAAAATTAAATACCTATGCATTCTAAACATTTATGTGATAAAACTTTAAGATATTTCTCATATTTTAGTGCGGAAAAACTATCGAATCAATTAGGAAATCATGGATTTATACAGTGATAAACATCGGTGGTACTTACGTGTGAAATGTGAAATTATGTGGGTTTTCTTTCTTATTTGAGTTACATTTAGGCACTGCACATGAAACCATTATTATGCGCTTCTACTGAACACTTTTTTAACACTTACAGATAGATACTTTGTTTATAATTTAAATATTTGTTTTTGACAATAAATCCGTAAGGCTGCTATGGACCAATAGTGTGTTAAGAAATGGTCACGCTCTCTATCTCATTCTAACATACATACATATCCTATAAATTTCTCTTTCGCATTTCCCGTCTATTGGATCCATAGTCTAAGGTTAAAATAGAAGAAACAAACGA
Organism: Euzophera pinguis; assembly: GCA_947363495.1. NCBI lineage: Eukaryota > Metazoa > Arthropoda > Insecta > Lepidoptera > Pyralidae > Euzophera > Euzophera pinguis. Next base: position 27,304,522 of record OX376154.1, read on the forward strand.
TTAATCAAGAAATTGGGCATATCCCTAGTCTGCTTTACAAGAGGATGATTTTTTATTTTATTTATTTAGAATAACACACAGATACAAAATATGTGTTGACAGTGTATAAAATAAACAATATGTAAATGTAAAAATTCTGTAGCCAACCACTTGATAAAAAAAAAAAAAATATATATATATATTTACTAACCTGTCCCATTTCACTGCATAACGACTGACGTCCTTGAGACGCATTCTTCTTAGTGTTCCAACAAAATTCGAGAATAGCCACCATGATGGCTAAAGCCAGGCCACAGAGTAACGTAACAAATACTCCACCTGGAAATTATACAATAAGCTACTTTACTGCGTTCATACTTGGACAAGATTTTTATACGGAACAATAACACTAAAAATAAGCAGATTCTGAAACAACGACAAAATTGGTTGACAATCAAAGCAGTAATTAGCATTTAAAATTTTCTCATAAAGGAAAGTGGGAGCGTAGCGGGGACGTCTTGCTATCTCTTTCGTACGCACGAAACCGAGCGGCAGTGACGTCACAGCTCACACAGTGCATCCTTTTCTTGTTTTTTTTGACAGTATCCCCTTCCACCGAATTTCAAAGGCTTATAACTTATTTATTTTGCTACTGATAAAAAAAATCTTTCTGTTTTCAGTTTCTGGTAGTGATATTTTTCATATGAATGATAAAAAAGAAATGAGTAGAATAGTCTATTATAGCCCGACCAGGAACATAGCAGCCTTGACCATATTGCGGCAAATTATTGGAACTAATTTCTTTTACTGGCAACTAGGTATTCAAGTAACATTCCGTCATCTCAATGTCATCTGCCAAAAAGAGACGGGAGTGGACGTTGTGTGTTTTGAGAGAAAAGCAGGGTTTTTATTTTTCTGGTCAGGCTATACAATCTTTACTTCCATATCCACAGATCATAGTATTTTGGGGAAAAAATGAATGTAAAAAAAATAGCTTATGTCAATTATTGTCAAGCGCTAGAATTCTTAGCTCGAATTTCTTTATACTTAGTTTACTGTCAGCTATTTAATCTACAAAATTAAATAATTACATTAACCTGGTACAAATCACCACTAAAACTAAAACTAAAGAGACATTGATAAATAATCAAATACATAACTAAAATTCCGTTTAGCGCTAGAATTATTCTTCGTGAGTACATATATCAATGATTCTGAGAAAGATCGCGAACTTCTTGAGAATGTGAAGCACTATGGAGCGACTGCCGTCTGACCTCCGTAACCCGGGAAACCAGAGCAACAGAACCACGACTACACTTACCAATATTCTGTACCCCTAAAGGATTAGCCTTGCTATCCTTTCCCTCCCGATTACAAACATCTCCTGTATTCTTCCACCATTTGTCATACAAAATCTGTATAACTCCCTTCTCTTGCAGCTCTAGGATGGCTAAGGAGATCTTGTCACGCCATGGACTGCCCTTCCAGGTTGCTATGCCGTAACCCTAAAAAGAACTCAATCATCAGTTTAATCCTATCTTATTTATTTATTTAAACTTTATTGTACAAATACAATTGTAAAGCACAATAGGTGGACTTAATGCTAAAAGCATTATCTAACAGTCAACCTTTGGGCCAAGCAGAGAGCTTTATGTGGGTGTAAAATAAAGTTAAATTAACAGAAAAGCATCAGAAAATGATATGCAATACATATATATATATATATATATAGAATATACTTACATATAAACACGTATTGATAATATACCTACATAAACAACAAATATATACAATTATTAATTAACACAAGAGCAAGAAGAAAACAGAAAAAATTTCTATGCAATCGTGTAGTAGCAGAGTGGAACAGACTTCCTGAGAGTGTCGTCAGCGCACCCTCAGTCAACGCTTATAAAAACAGATTGGACAATTTCATAAACTCTCCAAACTTCAAGATGCACACGCATCAGCTAATATAAGCTGCTAATGTGTTCAGAAATATAAATAAATAAAAACATCGTCATATCGAGTGGTCTGCATGTCAATTCTTTATCCTAGCGTGTACTCCTAGTTGCGTCGTCAGCTTACGCTTCGGAGCCCGGGGTACGCTTAAATCGTGGTCCTAGATGTGGCAGTACTGGTTATTACATTGGAGCGACTGCCGTCTGACCTCCGTAACCCCTTTTTAATAGGAAAAGCAGACCAATATGGTCATGATGTTTACGACCACTAAATGGCAGTCGGGACCGACGGCTTAACGTGCCTTCGGAAGCATGGAATCATCATTGTTTATCAGACAATCAGGTGATTCAAGCCTGCAATGTCCTAACCAAACTGGAAACAACTGAACAAGTAAGGTATGCTGCCTGTGAGAATCGAACCAACGACCTCAGGACATGAAGCACTAGGGTTTGCTTAAAAAAGCCACAGTATTATTAAGAGAGGTAGGATATTTTGTAAGGAGTAGTCCGTCTGGGGAAGTACCTCCACCCTACAGAAGACCGCAGCCAAATAACGCTGTGATGCAGTGTTGTGTTCCTGCTGGTGAGTAGGGTAGCTGTGCTGACAGCGGACAGGTCGGCAACGCGCTCGTGACATCTCCGGTGTTGCTGGCGTTCTTAGGCTACAGTAACCACTTACCATCAGGTGGGCCGTACGCCTGTTTGCCTATTTAGTTCTATATAAAAAAATCTTCATTTTAGTCTTAACTAACATAGTGTAAGAATTCTGTAACTAACATCATATGTATCATTGTTATCTGAAAATAAAGGTTTTTTTATTTTTATTTATTTGGACACAAATTTGGACCCACGACCTCAGAGTCTCAAGGCACAAGCCAAGATCCCGATGGCATTTAATTAAGCAGTGCTGAATTCTAGCTTCACTGGAAAAGATTGCCTAGCAATAAGTCCGCCTTTGCTCATATTATATTGAAGTCTTTGTAAATGTTATATTATTTGTTACTGTATGTGGCCAATAAATATATTTTGATTATCCCAAAAATTCTTAAAAACTAAGGGACGAGTTACCTTAGAATCTAATAATCCTCCAATTTGTGTAAGATTGCAATCCCTTTGCACTCGATGGTCTAACATGGTAGATTCCATTAGAAAGGCGTAGTTTCCACTCAACACCCTTCGAACTCCCTCTTCGTATGAGGATACTAACGCTGGCGGTGACGCTGTGGACATGTGCTGCCACATGTGCTGGTAGATGTCTATGTTTGAGTCCTGGAAACGAAAAAGAAAAGGGTCGTATTGAAATATGTATTACTAGCTGTTTCCCGCAGCTCCGCCTGCGTCAAAAAGTAGCCTATGTTTGACCCCGGGTCTTCAACTATATTCATACCAAATTTCATCAAAATCCGTTCAGCGGTTTGGCCGTGAAAGCGTTAAAGACAGATAGACAGGTAGACTTTCCAATTTATAATATTACTAGCTAATGTATATTGTTTTATATGAATAAATCCATACTAATATTATAAATGTGAAAGTGTGTTTGTTTGTTTGTCCTTCTTTCACGTTAAACCCGAGCAACGGATTGATGTGATTTGTGTGGTGATAGTTGGAGATCTGGAGAGTGACATAGGCTACTTTTCTCCGTGATACAAACGGAATTCCACGCGTGCGAAGCCGCGGATACAGCTAGTGAACTATGAACTACTAGCTGTTTCCCGCAGCTCCGCCTGCGTCAAAAAGTAGCCTATGTTTGACCCCGAGGCTTATGTTCATATCGAGGAGGAATTATATTCATATCAAATTTCATCAAAATCCGTTTAGCGGATATTTTTAAGGCCGATAAGCTCGATAGCCGAGAGCGAATGCGTATGTCAAGCGACGGCGAGACGCGACACGCGACCCTATCTTGAATTGGTCGCCATTTTAGTGTCATTTACTATCTCAAGCTCCTCCGTGCTTCAGAAGGTACGTTAAGCCGTTGTTCAGTTGTTTACGATAGACGGCAGCCGTTAGACTAAGTAAGAGCATTTCATGCTCCTATTGGACTGGTTTCCCGCCAAATCTAAGACCATGACTTAAAGCGTATCCTAGACTCCGGAGCATAAGCTAAAGAAAAAAAAAGAGCAAAAATATACGTAGAAACGCCTACAGCTTACCCTGAAAAACGTCATAGTAGACCCCCCATTCAATGTCCCATATTGTATACTGTTCTGGGCAGCCAAGTCCGCTGCACTTTGTATTGGTAGAACTGTCCTCTCAACTGTCAGGAAAGCTGCTAAATTTGCAGTATATGACGATAGGATGATCAGGGTGAAGAACCACCAGATGCCACCAACGATTCTGGTTGAAGTTGCCTGCAAAAATTTGGGATCTATTCGAATTCATTATGTCACTGTTACAATAGGCTAGTTTCCTAAAAAACATAAAATTAGTCCGTCAGTTAGATAATCAAAAAAATATTGGAGACGTATTTTTTCTTTTGAAAATTACACAAAGAATGGTAAAGATATGGCGCGTTAAAGTTCCGTGTGACGTCACAGTGTGCTACACTTTTTCGCAACATGTGACGTCACGAGCCCCCACTCCTAAACTTTGATGCGTTATATCTTTATAATTTATCGCTCAATTGACAAAAGAAAAAATACGTCACTAATATATTTTGATTCCCTAAATGACGGACTAATTTTAATGTTAGTCTTTTGACCCTGGAAACTAGCCTATTTCATTCATTCATCGAGTGGGTTGCATGGTCAATCGACCCTGCGCAAACTGGTGTCATTTCCGAAATGCAAACTGAAATAAGCAAACCCTGTAGCAATTCATCATCATTTCGTGTAGGTTATATCGTCAATCGACCATGTACACCCTGGTGTCAGAGTTGTGAGGAATCTCTCGGTTTCTTACGTGGTTTAACGACCACCAGGCAGCTAACTAACGTGCCTTCTTCGTTATCAGACGATTGATTCAACACACACACAGGACAGGTGATTGATTCAAGCCTGTAATCTCCTAACCGAACTGGAAACAACTAAATAAAGTGTGTTTCCCGTGGGAATCGAACCCACAACCCCCGGGTCGAAAGCCTTTGCCACGGAGGCAGTTTAATAATCCACCATTATTATGCACAAACATTTAAAAAAACACAAATTTTGAAAAATAAAATACAGCGCCGATACTGCTCTTCACAACTTCCCGCCAAAAGTCAATGAACAAATTAACACACTAAAATATGAATGAATATATTTTTTTTAATAACATTTGTTGGCCAGCAATGAGACAAATGACGTTTTTTTTTTTTAAATTAAGCAATTTGCGAGCAAATTGACAAATGTATGATATAGTCATACCTTCGGGTTTAGTCCAGAACCCTGCCTCAGAAAGGTCCCGGTGATGAACCAGAGGGAGTTGCAAACGCTGAACTGATTGGTGAGTAGTTTGGTCTCATGACCACAGACGTGGGTGCTGGAAGACCTGAAAGAGGAATTCATACAAATCACCATCATCTTTTGAGCGGCAGTTAGTCTGCTGCTGGAGTTCTTTTTTGAAATGTATAACATACTTGTCGTTTCCCGCAGCTCCGCCTGCTAGAGTTTGTTTGATCCCGGGTTTTTAAACTATATTCATATCAAATTTCATCAAAATCCGTTCAGCGGGTTGGCCGTGAAAGCGTAACAGACAGACAGACAGAAAGACAGACAGACAGACTTTCGCATTTATAATATTAAGTATGGATATGGATATGTTAAATGAGGAGCTCGACCCTCGTATCCGTAGCGAATGCGCGTGTCAAGCGACGACGTGACGCGACCACTATTGGATTGGTCGCCATTTAGTGGCATTTCCTATCTTGAGCTCCTCCGTGTTCCGAAAGGCACGTTAAGCCGTTGGTCCCGGTTGTTGTCGATAGATACCAGTCGTGAGGCTGTGTCAGATGCTTTAGGTCAGACTAATAAATTCCGACAGTGTTGGCCACTAACACACCTCGGGTCATGTTCCTATTGGTCTGGTTTCCCTGTTAAAAGGGTTACGGAGGTCAGACGGCAGTCGCTCCATTGTAAAAACCAGTTCCGCCAAATCTAGGAGCATGACTTACAGCGTACCCTGGGTTCCGAAGCGTAAGCTGACAACGCAACTAGGAATACACGCTAGGATGATGATGATGACATTTATGTCGAATGAAAATCGTTAAAAATATTTAAATATCGAACGATGATCATTCGATAAGTATCGACCAAAAATCGATTTCCAAAATGACCGGTTAGACCCGGCCTGCATCCGGCGTCTGTCTGCGACCTTTTTCAGGTTATCTTAGAAGATCTATAGGAGAACCCAACATAGTCCAGCGGATTAGCTCTCTGAAGCGACAGTAGTCGGAGCACATAGCGCGAAAAACCGATGGCCGATGGGGCAGAGAGGTTCTCGAACGAACCAGTAAAGGCAGCGTTGGACAAACAAATATTTCAAGCTAATTATTTTAAAATACCTTCGTACACTGGATGATATAATGCTATTCAAGATAGCTCTTTAGGTATAATTTGCTTAATGATAAATGCTATTATAGCTTAAAAGACTAGTGATGATTTGGAATGTCTGATTTATTATCAAGCTCAATCGTAGCTTAAGTTTGTGATGCGTCTATTTGAAACAATTCCTGAATTTCAGCAATTATATTTTGTAATGAATGCATGTAATGAAATGTAACTTTTGACCTTTTATCAATGTAAACCCTAGCGGTAGGACATATCGATCTTATATATTAACTATTTCCACCTCTAATTATTTAATAAATATAGTTGTCTCGGCACTCAGTACGAGTTCACAGCCTTTGGTGTCGAGACACTAGGTCCATGGAGCGCCGGTGCGCGGGGTCTTCACAGGGAGATCAGTAGACGCCTAAAAGAGGCAACGGGTGACCCTCGCGCGGCAACTTTCTCTCTCAGCGAATAGCCATCGCGGGAATGCTGCCTGCGTGATGGAAACTCTGCCCAGGGGACCCAATTTAGATAATATTTAGTTTTTTGTATTTATTAATTTTAGTTAAGATAGTTCGTTTTATTTTTTATATTTTGTTATTATTATATTATAGTTTACTTGTGTTATATCAATAAAATAGTTAATAATTTATATTTCCACCTTGTACAACATATGATCCACAATGAAATAAATGATTGATTGATTGATTGATTGGATAAAAAAAGCGCTGATGATATTCAAAATAAACATATTTATTACTATGAATATTCGTAAAATAGCTAAACAAATACAAAGTCGTAACTAAGGAGAGCATCCATACTAATATTATAAATGCGAAAGTCTGTCTGTCAATTGTTCCGTGACTCCTTAGAAGGTGTTGGCTGAAAATCAGTGCTAGACATGCATGCATGCCTAGCGTATCACTGAGCCACCACCTATTGAGACGTCTGTCACGTACATTATAAACATGTAGCATAAGTATATAAGACCTTTGCTGTACCTACGTGATAGCTTTCTCAATAAAGATATATTCTATTCTATTCTATCTGTCTGTATGTTACGCGTTCACGGCCAAACCGCTGAACGGATTTTGATGAAATTTGGTATGAATATTGCTGAAGACCCGGGGTCAAAGTTAGGCTACTTTTTGACGCAGGCGGAGCTGCGGGAAACAGCTAGTAGTTACTAAAGGAAGAATCTTACAGCACTTACCATTCGTAAGGTGAAAACCGTGCCATGACAAACAGAGTGAAAGAGACAAGTATATATGCTGCGAGCACATACAACCATATCTCTATCGCTAATGGGTTAAGAAAGCTGAATAAACGAGTTGGCTGGGATGTCGGTACCTGTAATGAAATTAAAACCACCTTACAAATACATAAAAATTAATAAACTTTTTAAGCACTTAACAAATTATTTTGCTTGCACCCACGCTCCACTGTTAGTCCCAACATGTCCGCAACCATTCGTTTGCACATGCGACACGTGTCGGGCATGTTGGGACTAACAGTGGTGTGTGGGTGCCGGTCGTTTGCATGAAGTAACTGGTGGCGGGAGCACGCAAAATAATTTGCTAAGTGCTTGTAACTTTAACTTCCGCAAAGTAACGCCTGAATCAATTAAATAAACTTTTTGAATTAAACAATTTTAATAGTACTGTTTTTATTAGTGGAGAAAGGAATGTTTTATTAATTTTTCGATGCTCTTTGTTTATTTCTTATTTGTTACACACCTAATGTTACAAACACTGTACAGCGTTCATGGCGCAGGTACTAAGGACATCATGATTAACAAACTTTTGTTATACTTCTGAATCAGAATCAGAATTATTTATTTTGCTAGAATACATGTGTATACAGGTTACAATTTTTTTTCCGTCCAGTGTATTCTGGCTGCTAGCAAACGTGCAAAATTATTTATAACATTAAATTTTATTATATAATATTACGATGTTAAAATAAGGTAAAAAAACAATAATAAATTAGTCAATAATAATAAATGTGTCTAAAAATTATTAATACAAATTGTCAATAAAATTCTCGCAATTATACCAATAAAACTTAAACAATATAAAAAAGGAATTTTCCGTTTCCGCCAGTATGGTACGGTTAGCGGCAAATAATTCATTCGTTACATTTTTAAATGGGCAGCCAACTATGTAACATTTTTATTTGGCTACGGTAACCACTTACCATAAGGTGGGCTGGGCCTATTTGACAAAAAACAGGAAAGATTCCTTCTCTTTAGTTTTAACGAGCAAGAACGAGACAAAATACGTTTTTGTTTAACATTTTTTTTAAATTATTTATTGACATCTTTAAGTGTGTGTAAAGTTACTGAACAAACTACCTCTTCGAGACCAGGGTGTGCAGAATCAATTGAACATAAATTTATCACACAATGAATACAACTTACTTTAAATAATATCCCAATACCAAGATTCATGAATGGTTTGGTAAAGTCTATAACCGCCTCTCGAGCGTAGTTTATGGTCATCGATGCTACAGCTATGTCCGCTTTCTGTAACAAAATCACTATCATTAGCTTCAAAATATAAGGTGTATTTTTATTAAACACAAATATTTTTAAGTTGAAATAAAATAACCTATCAAGTACGCACACACCGAATTTAGTTTAAATCAATGGATTAATTATTATTGTTATAAAATTTGTAGCAGTCGAAGGAATAAAGATTATTGTACATCGTTACCCCATTGGCTGTTACAAAGTAAAAGCGTGTACATTTTGGGCTTAACTTTTTTACGCCAAACTATCTTTCCGTTTCTCCCAATGGTTGACTGGTAGAGAATGCTCTTAGCATTAAGTCCGCCAATTGTTATAAGTATATGTGTACTTTGTGGAAAAAGTTTTAATAAATAGATAAAGTAATGTAACAGGAATCTTTGTTTCAAATAAACTAGTTGTGAACAGTAGACTTTACAAGTATTATAAATGCGAAAGTCTGTCTGTCTGTTTGTTATGCTTTCACGGCCAAACCGCTAAACGGACTATGATGAAATTTGGAATGAATATAGTTGAAGAGCCGGGGTCAAACACAGGCTACTTTTAAAACTAGTACAATATATATTCTTAAAACCACTACTAAGAAACCTTATTTACTCCCCTATTCGAGGCTTGCAGGGAAACAGACATACGATGTTGCTATCAAATATAATTAAAAACAGTAAGTACACCAAAATTTCCCCTTTTGCCCTCATTTTAACCGAATTAAAAAAAAAAACAAATAAACCAACACGCCTGTCAAATTTCGTAAGCATCAGTTCGGAAATGTGACCTCTAAGCCCGAAACATAATTTTTTACATACAAACAAAATTGGTCAGTATCGAATTGGAGACTTCGCTTTCGCATTGTCAATAAAATGAAAAAAAAACTTACTCTATCCATAAGTTCCCTGACAATGCCATTCCACTGTCCGCTTTCAGGGTCCCTGGCTCCGTACATATTATCTGGCACCAGTCTCAGTCTATAATGGAAACCAGCTCTTGCAGCCACTCGTGCTAACAGATCTATACAGAACCCTTCGAACCTCGCATTTCCTTGGAGGTTCCAACCTTCCTTCACCATGACGTAGGGTTTTTCCTGCAAATCAAATGTCAGATGTATTCTGCTGAACAATTTGTTTTGATATTAAATTCAACGATTTTAATACGGGTTTTATGATTTTAGTCTACCTGCGGCCATGAACGCTAAGTATTTGAGATGTTAGGTGTAGATCCATACTAATATTATAAATGCGAAAGTCTGTCTGTCTGTTACGCTTTCGTGGCCAAACCGCTGAACGGATTTTGATGACATTTGGTATGAATATAGTTGAAGACCCGGAGTGGGTTACATAGTCAATCGACCCTGTACACTCTTGTGTCAAAGTTTTTCGGAACCACCTTTCGGTCTATATCGTGGTTCCTTTAACCTAATTTTAAAACAATATTGAATAAAATATTACTCACTTCCACAGTAACGACAGTCAAAGTTACATTAGGCGGAGGATCTCTTTTATAAGCAGCTGGATCAGTGACAGCTAATCCATCACTTGGGTTCCAATGTCCAGACTTGACTATACCGCCCTTCTCCCCTCCAGATAACCTCATCAGTTGTAGGGAGAAGTTGGTCCGTTGTCCACTTTCGAAGGCAATTGGTCCGGTTAGTCCGTGGGCTTGAATCTGGAACATAATTGAAGTAATTTAATATCTTTTTTCTACACCTAACATTCTTCTTCTTCATCGGATCGATGTCTGATGGGAAGGGGAACTTAAACTATATCGGACCAGAATTCCGCAACTCTTATTGCATTGTCCGACCCCCTCATGAGGTCCTCGAGGGTGCACTCATCAGAGCAGGATGGACAATGCAACAAATGCTGTAAGTATGTCAAACACAGCATTTGAGTCATCTCCGTTAAATCTTTGAACCATTTCACGGCACTAATCAACACGACGGATTTTTTTGAGCCTCGGTCAAATCGTGAGGTATCCACCGGGCAAAAAGCTTCCTGACCGCAAAATGTTCATGCAGGATTTTGTGCACTTGGCTCATACCGATGCCTAAACTTGCCCGAATCTGCTGATAGTTCACTCTTTTGTCAGTCTCTATCATACGCCGCACAACACTGATGTTATCTTCAGTAGACGCCGTAGAAGGCCGTCCCTCAAGCAGATCATCGGTGAGATTAGTGCGACCACGTTTGAACTCATTAAACCAGTTGTTAACAGTGGCACGAGATGGGGCTTCATCGTGAAAGGCCAATCGAAGTCTATCATAACTTTCTTGTTGACTTAAATGACAACGAAAGTCATAAAAAATCATTGCACGAAAATTTTCTCGCGTTAAATTCATGCTGACGTGACACAGACAATGTTCAATTTGCCGCCAAATCGTAAAACAAATGACAAACTAATAAAATATCAACTCAATAATATTGGCAAAGAGTTTCATTTTCAAAATTTAAACTTATATTTTTATTATACTGTTTACAAGTGGTCAATTCTAAAGACTTTCAGTGTCGCCCTGGTATATACTTATACAAAAATCAATTGCCGTTCGTTAGTCTCTCTAAAACTCGAGAACGGCTGGACCGATTTGGCTATTTTTGGTTTTGAATTATTTGTGGAAGTCCAGAGAATGTTTAAAAGGTGAATATATTCAGAGGCGGTACGAAGTTTGCCGGGTCAGGTAGTATAATAGATTATTTATTTATTAAAAGTTTATTATTCCATTTATAACATTTGGCGGACATAATGCTAGGAGCAATTATTGCATAAAAAAAATTTACTGAAACTTACAATCGCATAGAATTGAACAATTTATCTATTTATGTGTAACAATCGTCATTCATTCATATCGAGTGGGTTACATGGTCAATCGATTCTGTTTTTCGGAACCACTTTTCGACCTCTTGGATCCTTTAACGACCATCAAACGGGAGCCGGGACCAATGACTTAACGAGCCTTCCTCATCATGCAATCATCATTATTATCAGACAATCAGGTGATTCAAGCCTGCAATGTCCTAACCAAACTGGAAACAGCTAAACAACGTATGCGTCCCGTGGGAATCGAACCCACGTCTAATGAAAATCGTTCAAATCACCAATTTTGAGAAATTAAAATCATTCGACTCACTCAACGATTTTGCTTGAATCATACAATACAATATATTTTATATACAATACAATATTACTCATATTACAATAAATACAACAAAAAAAATTATTGCCAAGCAATCTCTTCTAGGCAACCTATTAGGTATTACAAAATGGATAGTCTAAATATACTATAAGAAAGGTGTGGAAATCGCAGACATATTAAAAAAGAGAGATGTCAGGAGCACCCGTAATCGACGAGCGTGTATGACGAGAGTGATGAGCGTAGAAGAAGCGAGGGAAGTCTGTAAGGATTCCCTTACGGGAAAAAGGCGTGATGGTATGTATGTGTGAAAGATGTGGTTAATGTAAAAGAAAATTTTGAAGAATCCATACTTTCCGAAAATAGCACTCCTAAAGTTTTTGGATGGAAACGTAATAAAATGAGAAATACCTTATTTATATTCTCAAGCAATGTCTTCCCGTGGCTCCAAGGGGTTTCCTTATCACAAGAAGCATTGGTTACGCTGAAATCCTCAGTAGAAGACAGCGCCATTGCTAAAACTTGAACTGCGTCGTACATGAGAGCTGGTTCAGTCTGCAATACAATACAATACAATACAAATACTCTTCAGATTTCCCTTTGTTATAGTGGTTGACTAGAAGAGATCCCTTATAGGGATAAGTCCGTCATTCTACATTAATATTCAAGTTATGCTGTTACTTTTAACTGTGTTCTTTAATGTGCAACTTGCTTTTTCCCGCAGCTCCGCCTGCGTCTTAGAGTAGCCTATATTTGACCCCGGGTCTTCAACTATATGCATACCGAATTTCAGCAAAATTCGTTCAGCGGTTTGGCCGTGAAAGCGTAACAGACAGACAGACTTTCGCGTTTATAATATTAGTATGAACTTGCTTTTTCCCGCAGCTCCGCCTGCGTCTTAAAGTAGCTTATGTTTGGCCCCGTGTCTTTAACTATATTCATACCAAATTTTATTAAAATCAGTTCAGCGCTTTGGCCGTGAAAGCGTAACAGACAGACAGACAGACTTTCGCATTTATAAAATTAGTTTAGAAGTATGAATATAGATAAAGAATTTTATATATTTACTCTTTATTCGACCAAAAAAACGAAAACTAACAGAAACATATTTAACAAATACTGTGAGCCACAAAAGTGGACTTAATGCAATCAGATGTAAGGTGAGTTTTTATAAACCGCAAATTTTCAGGGCAATTTAAATTAATGAAATCTGTGGCGATTGTTTTTTCTACTTTTGACACTTTACATTATTGTAATTTTTTTTATACATTCGGATAACCAACATAATGAAGGTAAATAAATAAATACTCGCCTTAATATGCCCCCCACTTAAAATGCTCGCTCCAATAGGGTGGAACTTCTCCATGACCTGAAGAGCCTCCTTCACTTTATCAGACCCTCGGTCCACCAGCCTCCAGCCACTCATGTTCACTCTATTGTAGTAGAAGTCTTCTAGGTCAAATAACTCCATATCCTAAAAATATGTACGGAAAAATCCATGAGTAGGAGGTTCCTAGTTGCGTCGTCAGCTTACGCTTCGGAGCCTAAGGTACGCTGTAAGTCATGGTCCTAGATTTGGCGGAACTGGTAATTACAATGGAGCGACTGCCGTTTGACCTCTGTAACTTTTTTACTGGAAAACCAGACCAACAGGAACATGACCTGAGATATGTTAGTCGCCAACACTGTTAGAATTTTTCAGGCGGCCCTAAGGCATCTGACGCAGCCTCACGACTGCTAGCTATCGATAACAATCGGGAACAACGGCTTAACGTGCCTTCCGGAACTCAAGATAGGAAATGGCACTAAAATGGCAGCCAATCCAATAGTGGTCGCCTCCCGTCTTCGCTTGACACCCACATTCGCTACGGATACGCGGGTCGCGCTCGACTAAAGAGCTCCTCATAGGTCTTGAATGTCTAAATATATGTATTTGTTATAAAATATAGTACCGTTGAGTTAGTATCCCATAACATAAGTCTTGAACTTACTTTGGGGCACAATCTTTGTGACTTATCCCTATATATTTATTTTTTCATTCAATAATTGCATATCAAAAACAGATTAGTATTTCTCTTAATGTTAATTGGTTTCAATGCTGTATCTTTTCTTAAATGTAAATGGTGCAATAAAGTGTTCATTCATTCATTCATTAGTAGCCCCGAAGTAAGTTCTAAACTTTTAAATTATTTATATTTTACATTAATAATACTAACAAACAGTAATCATGATTATGGCAGGTGTCCGAATCTCTATTACAATAGCCCAGTTTCATCTTCATCGTCTTCAAGAATATATGGGATACTAGCTGTTTCCCGCAGCTCCGTCTGCGTCAAAAAGTAGCCTATGTTTGACCTCGGGTCTTCAACTATATTCATACCAAATTTCATCAAAATCCGTTCAGCGGTTTGGCCGTGAAAGCGTAACAGACAAACAGACAGACATACAGACAGAAAGACAGACAGACTTTCGCATTTATAATATTAGTATGGATAGCGTCATCAGTATATCCCATATATCCTTTTCATACATTAGAAATAGTTCCTACTCCTGCCAAGACCTGTTCATGGAAATGTCATCTATTGATTCCCAAGCAGAGATACTAACTAATAATTTTTGAATTTGCATGTTCCTTCATCAATGGGACAAATTATACAGATTAAAAACTGTTTTAATTCGGTTTTTGAATTGACGAAGTGTCAATGTCAGACGAAATGTAAACTTACTCTAGCAATTAACGCTGTAAAGTGTTTGAAACGTCAGGTGTAATTAAATAAGTAATAAACGCGATAAAATAATATTATCATAATTTAATTTAATGTTTAACCATGGCGAAAACATAAGAAATCATTATGTAACAGGATACTTACAAAGGAAGTAAAAATGTAGTGGAAGTTTTCATTATTCATTTGTAGTTGAAGGATCTGAAATAGAAATGATTTCAATTCAATAGGGAACAGATGAAAATTTCAAAAATCCTTCATTATTTTTCTGGCGGTAGGTATAACGTTCTATATTATCGAAAAATTTAGGAAAAGTCGATTAACTTAAAAAATAATCACTTTGAATTCTCTTCGAAAATCAATCTTTACGGCTCTGTAGGCCTGTGCTTGTGCCACATCGGTAGACGTAACTAAATTTTAAAAACATTAAATGTCAGTGTCGAATTCAAACTATTGGAACGGTTATTTTTTTTTTCCTTTTTGACACCTACCACGCATAATCTTTAATATCCTTATTCAATTTTCCGAAAGATTACCTGGAAGAAATTGCTATTGCGATGAGGTCGCCTTTGCGCAAGGTTATTTTTCTTGTAATTGCTTGTATTTAACAATGTATCCTTGTTGTGCAATAAAGAGTTTTTGTATTGTATTGTTAAATGACAGTTGTTTTATTAATAGGTCTACGAAAACGTATTGTGTGGTCGTTAAAGGTACCAAGTCAGAGCCCGAAAGGCAGTTCCGAAATACTCTGACACTAGGGTGCACCTGAACTGGGTCGATTGACCATGTAACCCACTCGATATGAATGAGTTTCAAGAACTTACAGCTCTGGCCAGCTGTCTTAGCTTCCTCGGCTCGGTGTCCACAACAATATGCCCGATACCCTGGGCCTTCAACAATGCCAGGGCATGCCGGTACTCGTGGACCCCAGAGCATCTTACAGCGTACATGTTACGACCATCTCGAGCTATGGATATTATGTTTAGTTCTCCTGAAATTGAAAGATAAATAGTTAACTGTAAAACTAAGTAGGTAGAACTGAAGCTAAAGATTTTGTGATCGAGATAGGACGCCGCTTAAAAAGTTGTGGTAATTTTTTATTATAAGTGAAAACTCATTGAGAAAGGAATTTTTCACTGTGTTCGGTTGATTTAGAGTTTATTTCGTCATGTCTGAAAATTGTTTCGATTCTTCATGCGAATTTTTATCATATATCGTTGTTCCAGTTTGTCATATGTCAAAATGGTTTTATTTCGCCAAGCCATGTAAAGGTTCTGATTGGACATGCCTACGAAAAGTTCTAACTTGACAAGCCTATTAGCCGTTTCAATTTGTCATATATTTTAATATGTTGCGATTCGTCATGTCTATATTTAGTTCTTATTAGTCAAGTCTACAATGTTTTCCCCAAAATCAAATTTTGATATCCGACCTCTTGGTGAGTTATACCCTAAATCAGTAGTTCCCAAACTTATTTTTCTCGTGGACCACTTTCAAAATTTTACTGGTTTCGGTGGACCCCCTGCTGCTACATTTCTACCACATTCTTAAAGTCGCCAAAAAATAAAAATTGTGTCACTTCTGAGTTCTGTCCCTATATTTCGATATGTAAAATAAAAACGAAAAATGGTACATTTTATATCACTTTATTTATTAAAAGAATAGAATTACAAGAAAAAAATATTAAGGTAATATAGGTTCAGGTCATAATTTTAATTAATGGGAAGGATGTATCTGATGGAGTGTCAGCAAACGATCAATGTTTGGCTTTATTTTTGTGAGCAATAACCGCAAATCCCCCCGCTCTGTGATGTTTAATTTGCTCCTTTTTTTTGTTAAGAGGTTTGTAACGGCACTAAAACTCCTTTCGACAAGATATGACGAGGGAAAAGCTATTAAAAATTTCCTTGCGATTTCCCACAGTCCAGGATATTTTTCGGGTATTTCTGCTTGCAGCCAAAATGTTGGGTAGCCTTTTCTAAATTTCACCTTCAGCTCCTCATTAGTGCTTAGCTCGAGCAGCTCCTCTTGTAATACAACATTGGCCACTTCCGTTTCATCAAATGGATTTATTATCCATGGTGGTATATCCATCGTCAGTATATCTTCAAACCTGGTTTTGAAGTCATCATGCAGGGCACTTAAATGTTGACTGTAGGTATGGATATCCTCATCAATACATTCTACCTGCGACAAGTTTGGAAATTGAGAGAATTCGCGCCGACTAATGTTTTGCTTCATAAATTTCAATTTCCCAAGAAAAGCCGAAATTATCCCCTTTGTTTTTATTAAATTCAGGCTGTCCCCTTGTAACTGCAAGTTAATATCATTAAATTTTTTAAACAAATCTGTCAAATACGCAATGTCTGCTTTGAATTTGATCAAGTTTTCTTTTAAATCTGGATCTCTACTTTCTAAGAACTCTAATATGGAATCGAAAACAGAGTAAAATCTCGTTAAGCATGCACCTTTCGACAACCAGCGTACTTCAGTATGTAAGAGCAGTCGTTGGAAGTCTTCATCATTTTCGTCGCACAATTGAGCAAATAAACGTGTATTCAATGCATTGCTTCTGATTTTGTTGACAGCTTTTATTACAAAATGAAGAGATTGGTTCAACCTGTCACTTAAATGTTTTGCCACAAGATGTTGTCGGTGGATTACGCAATGAATAGCTGTAAGTCCTGGTATAATTCTTTTGAGATGACTTATAAACCCACGATATCGCCCGACCATTGCAGGAGCTCCGTCTGTTGCCACTGAAATAATGTTTGTAAATGGGATCGATTTTTCCGTAAAAAAATTACTCAGGACATTAAATATTGATTCGCCTTTAGTGTCAGTCTCCAAAGTTCTGGCAAATAGCAATTTTTCGTGAATTTCTTCCTCAACAATAAATCGGACATATGCCAATAGTAATGCTTCATTACTGGGTAACGTTGACTCGTCCAGTTGTATAGAAAAATGAGTTTTTTGCAGATGATTGCACAAAAAGCTTTCGATATCAGAGCTCATTTCATCAATGCGTCTTTGTACAGTATTGTTACTTAATGGAATTCTTTTTAGTACGTCAAATGGAGATTTGTGCAAAACAGTTTTTAAAACCTCTTCAACAGCGGGTAAAATTAATTGTTTTCCGATAGTGTGCGGTTTTCCAGATTTTGCTATAAGTAATGAGATATTGTAAGATGCCCGCAAGCCATCATCGTTACTTTGAGATGTTGAAGCGAACATACTGTGCATGGTGGGTCTCTTTCCATATTTTTCTTTCAATGTTTGAAAATATTTTAAATCTTTACCTATTTTATCAGTATGACACCTTTTTAGATGATCTTCGAGCTTTGATGGTTTCATAGAGTCATTGCTCAAAACTTTGTTGCATAATAGGCACATGGGCAATTGTTTGTCTGCCTCTGATGGAACAAAACCATATTTCAAATAATCGACACTATATTGTCGACATTTTTTCTTTGCTGTAGCCATGTTTCGTGTCAGTTACCTTACCTGTAAAAAAAATGTTTTAGTAACCAAGTTTTTTTCTGAATATAGGTATCACACCGCAGCCTTTGTCAGCACGCGGAAATAGAATTACGGCTTGTAAAGGGACCAACTAATAAACCGCTGAGACAAATACAAACGTTTTCACAAAACGGTATCAATTTTAAAGTACATAATTTACCACTAATTTTTAATAGTATAAATAAAAATTAGTGTACTCAGTATCGAATACTGATCATATTTGTGTAGGAAAAAATAAACGTCGAAATCCCAAAATTGTCCATAAAAACGATAACTAACATTTTATTAAATCAATGAGTTCACGCGCTCCGTGTATTTGCGTATTTTTTGTCTGCGGCTTCATTGTTAAAACGTGACAAACAGGCATCGAAGTTCAAGCCCCGCCCTTTTCCCGTCGCCCGCGCACCGCTCGCTCTTTCCGAAAAGGAATAGTTTTGATAAAATAGTTACTTCAAAATCAATTTAACATGATTATGAAATTACTGTTTTATAAAATTAGTAGTTATTTGCAAGAAAAATTACAAAATTAATTGCTCTGCAATATTGCTTATTCGGCCTTTTTAGAGAGGCAGTGCTTCTCTCGTGAAAAAACAATTGAATAAAACGTGCTGTGTTTGTCTTCAAATCGAAAGAGGACAATTAAAATATCTGTAAGTTACTAAGTTACCTATCTATACAGGCCGTTGTGATCAACCGACTAGTACACGTAAACAAAATACTTAAGTACTATAACAAAAAAAGGTAGGTTACTTACTTTTCTCCGGCACTAGCAAACACAGATATAAATTTTCTCACAACTTTTTTCCAAATTCCGCCTTGTTTTCGAAATTCCGGAAACAAATGAATGCGTTTGGTTGCCTTTGGCATCAAGTATTTATAGTGTTGATCAAGTTCATGTCTGAACAAGCATTAAGCATTGTCGGGCGGATAGCGCTTTGCAAGTCTGTACACGAAATTGTACGTAATATCGAATACACAAGTTTGGACAAGTAACAGTCGCTTGCCTTATTAAAATATTATCTGCTTAGATAGGTACTTAAAACAATGTAGGTAGGCCCTTATAAAAACTATGCTTACATTTTTGCTCTTTACTATCAAAAGCAGATAAATTTTCGTGGACCCCCATTAACATCTTATGGACCCCCATTTTTTGTTCACGCCTACGTAGACCCCCAGCAAGTCTCCCGTGGACCCCTGGGGGTCCACCTGGACCACTTTGGGAATCACTGCCCTAAATCGTTCGGTTTCGATGTGTTTTTGTCAAATTTCAGCACATTCGAATGGATAGAATACGCAGTTCAGTATTGCCACACCCGTACACTTCACTTAACAGCGGCGAGCCCTATACCTTATTACTACTACTACCATTCGGTCGCGTACGCACGCACGTCTATGTGTGTGTTACTACGAGTAGTAAGGTCGGTTATTTACCGTATATGCGTCATAGTCAGTCATCTTTGCATTGTTTTGCTCTCGATGTTTACCCTAAATCTGCGCGGCTCGGTGCGGTATCTGTTTCGGGTGGGAGGGTGTGAGTGTCCGTTCTGTACGTTAGTGCTGTTAATTATTCAGTGGTATTGGTCCCTACAGTGCCTGAACGGCTTTAGATATTTTGTTAAATGTGTACAGTACAATAGTATTAGTACCATAGTTTAGCACTAGTATAGTAGTAGCAGTAGTCTTTAGTTTTTCATAATGGTATCTGTACATGGAGAGCAAAATGAAAAACCGTTTAAATTTCTTCGAGGTCTATATAATTAGGCCAAAGTCGTGAAAATGATTCACTCTGAAAACGTGTTTTGTGCAATTATTTTGATCCTGTTTTGGAACATTGCTAAATATTTTTAAATATTTAATTTTATCGCCCTCCCAAAAACCACCAAAGCTAGGAGACGCCTGAGATACTTTGGCAAATATTAAAAAAACCGCTAATCACAAGTTCAAACAATATTCCCATCCATCATTCCGACTGTTACACTCACTCTTTTTCAGTCCAAGGTAAGATTGTGGAATTCATTGTCAGCTGATATACGAGACTCTAAATCTGTCCTTAACACAGTAGATATTTATGTATGTATTTTATATGTAAGTTTATTAAGTACTAGCTGTTTCCCGCAGCTCCGCCTGCGTCAAAAAGTAGCCTATGTTTGACCCCGGGTCTTCAACTATATTCATACAAAATTTCATCAAAATCCGTTCAGCGGTTTGGCCGTGAAAGCGTAACAGACAGACAGACAGACTTTCTCATTTATAATATTAGTATGGATGTATTGTTTTTAATGGTATTTGTGTATTAAATTAAGTATGTTTATATTGCAATGATTTTATTAAATTTGTACCTAGGTAATTAGGTATATAGTCTTTACTTTTTCTTTCTTTTTTGTACACGCTTATTACCCTTTTCTTGTCATTTCCTCCCTTGGGTCTGCTGGAAGAAATTTCTTTAGAAATAAGCAGCTCCCTTGTACTGTCTTTTCCTCTTATGTATAATCCTTTGCATATTTATTGTGTACATGAATAAAGTAAATAAATAAATAAGTTTAGACATCTCTTTGTCTGATTTGTTTTGCTGTTGTCTGTATTATGCACGGAAGGGAAAGAAGTCGTGCTCCATCACTTGACATTTCAACATTAAAAAAAAAGTAGCATATTTTTCAAATAAGTACTCAAGTGAGTAATTTCTATAAATATTCTATGATTGATCATTTTTTTTCTTGATGCCTAGATATGCCTATTTCTGATGTTATCAGAAATAGGCATATATGTTTACCATATCCATAGTCTTCGTATATGAGACCCATCCTTGTCCAGTTCAGGTAGCCGATGAGGTCCAAAAACGCCTTGTCAATCAGTTCCCTTGAGGGGTACAGGTTCACAGTAAATTCGTTGGTTTCGTTGCGACCTGTAATTGAAAGAAAATTATTATTTCTGATAAAACAACAAAAGTCACCGACATAGCCCATAGGATCAGTACTTTAATGTGGCAGTGGGCGGGGAACATAGCGTGGTGATTCAATCACCGATGGGGTAGAAAGGTTCCCGAATGGCGACCATGAAACGGCCAACGTAGCGTTAGATATCCACCGGTCGCTGGTGATAACCTGGAAAAGGTTCCAGGTAAACGCTGGATGCAGGCCACTTTCAACCGGGTCTTATTAGAAATCATTAGGAGAGGCCTACGTCCATCAGTATTGATGAAATGAAATCATCATCATTTCGTGTAGGTTACATTGTCAATCGACCATGTACACCCTGGTGTCAGAGTTGTGCGGAACCGCCTCTCGGCCTCTGACGTGGTTCCTTTAACGACCACCAGATTGCGGCCGGGACCCAAGGCTTAACGTGCCTTCCGAAGCACGGAATCATCTTTATTATCAGACAATCAGGTGATTCAAGCCTGCAATGTCCTAACCAAACTGGAAACAACTAAACAAAGTATGCTTCCCGTGAGAATCGAATCCACGACCCCCGGGCCAAAGGTGAACGCCTTAACCACTGGACCACGGAGGCAGTTATATGAAATGATATCGTTTATTTTCAATAGAGGATATAAATATCACATAATGACGTCAATTACTTATATTAAGTTTACCACCACTGCCAAAGCGCAAGTGGAGAAGAAGCGGCGCCACAAACTCCACTGCAGCATTTTTTCTTCAAAACGTCAATTTAAAAATAAGAAAAAAACTTTCCATAATTAACTAGCTAATGACTCTGTGAGTACCATATCTGCGTCATAGCTGTCTCAGCGGGTCCGGCGGCGCAGGTGGCCGAAGTATTGCTTTGCTTACGATTTTTATTTATAGATTTATTTAACACGTCTTTGCACACAGTAAAATCAAAATTAAGTATGTTTCATAAAATGTGAACACAGTATGTATACAAAAGGCGGCCTTATAGCTCAAGCAATCTCTTCCAGGCAACCTTAGCGTAGTTAGAAATATAAAAGAAAGGAGAGATACGGATATGGTGCATAAAGAACAGAACAACGCTAGGCCGGATATTAGAAGTACACGATACTTATACTACTTAAAATAAATACTAATATACATTGAAATAAAGTATATATATTTATTATATATTAAATAAAATAAATAAATTATAAAAATACACGATAAGTGGAGACTGAAACAAGATGTACTGAAAAGGAACGAAGCTACAGTGGGGAAAGAAAGTGGGACTTTACTTGCAACTTAAAACAGCAGTGGTAGGGAATTCCACAGTCGCGTTGCCTTTTTTTACCCTAAATCTGCGCGGGGAGGTGTGGTATTTATTTCGAGTGGGAGAATGTGAGTGTGAATATTAGAGTAAGAAGCTTTAGAAATAAATACTCACTAAATTCCCGTTGAACAGCTACTACAAAATGCGGAGTGTGCAGGGTCCGACACATCGCTCCCAGAGTGGATCCCGTGAGAGGACCAGCGCTGCTGAATATAGCTACCGCTCCCGACTTTATTTGGATACAGGCTGAAATTCATAAAAAATATATAAATGGCAGTGAGCGGGGCACATAGCGCGGAGAACCGATATGCGTTGGACATCCACCGACCAGATGGTTAGATGACCTGAGAAAGGTCATAGGCAGACGCTGGATGCTGGCCGATTCCAACCTGTCATTTTGGAAAACATTAGGAGAGACATATGTCCAGCAGTGGACTGACTCCGGGCTGAAATGATAATGATGTTATAAAGTGGATTTAAATTCAATACAAACATTTCAGGGCTAATTAATTAAATAATTTTAAAAAAATTGTTAAAACTTTTAAATATATATAAATAGTTTTCGAGAAAATAGAACAATTTATGTTTTACGGAAAAGTAAAAATTAAGACTTCCCGTAGTGATTTGATTATCCATTTCAATACTGGCAGGAGTTATAAAACTCATTTTATTAAAATAGCCCCCGCGGTCGATACGAGTAGACTAACGTTAAAATTAGTCCGTCTTTTAGGGAATCAAAATATATTAGTGACGTATTTTTTTTTTGTCAATTGAGCGATAAATTATAGAGATCACTTACAGGTGAACTCATCAATGTTTAAGAGTGGGGGCTCTTGACGTGACGTCACATATTGCGAAAAAGTATAACACACTGTGACGTCACACGGAACTTTAACGCGCCATATCTTTACCATTCTTTGTTTAATTTTCAAAAGAAAAAAAACGTCTCAATATTTTTTGATTATCTAACTGACGGACTAATTATATTTTTTTTAGGAAGCTAGCCTATTATATTTTAACATCGTAATATCATGTAATTAAATTTAATGTTACAAATAATTTTGCACGTCTGCTAGCAGACAGAATACACAAACTTTGTAACCTTTTTACACATGTATTCTAGCAAAATAAATGATTCTGATTCTATTGATTTTGGTTATGTTAACGACACCACGATTGCTCTCCTGGCGGCCTATTCGAATGAAAATCGTTCGATATCAAACAAAAAACCTTCTCATTCAATATCGAACAAAAATTATTCGACTCACCAATTTTGCATGAGTCACACTTTACAAAAATAGCACCCCTGGTCAGAACAAAAGAAATTCAAAATGGAAATAAATAATGCATCACGAATTCTGTATTAAATTTCCAACTTTTGTACAGGGGAAATTGTGAAATTTGATCTCGAAAAAATTACAAAATGGCGCGCCGGAAACGCAATATGGCCGTTGTGGCTACCGGAAGTGGATTGAGGGTGCTCAAACCCACCTCAAAACAACTCTTATTACAAATGTAAAACAATGTCGGTGTAGAAATAAAGCATCTTAAAGATACAATAGTTATTTTTGTGTAACAAATGTGTATTCGAGTGTACATCAAATAAATCAATCAATTTCATTTGTAAGACATAGCTAAATCAATCAATTTACACTCATCGATTCATATCGAGTGTATTACATGGTCAATCGACCCTGTGGGTGCACAGGTGTGTTGGTGGTGTCAGTGTTTGCGAACGTAGTTTACGTTATACGAAAGTAAAAGCCATAGTAACAAGATAAGGATAATTTAAAAAAACTAAATGACCCGACTTGTAATTTGAAAATGAAACATCCCAAAAAAAACCGCGAATTTTCTTTTTTTTTTATTTTGTTATACCCAGTGTCACTCTCACAGTAAATACGAATCTAATGATACCTCTCAAGAAAAATCCATCGAGCCGTTCGGGCTGCAAGTGTGCCAAACCATTGGCCAGTCAAATTTTTCATGAAAATGTCTAATTCGTAAACCATTTTGAGGAATAGGCTTAGGGAACAGATTATATTAATCAGATCTTTAGACAAACAAGTATTTTTAAGAAAATCGCAGAAAACCCAATCCTTCAAATCTCATGTTTTAAAATTCTACTCCGATTCTTAATTGAGCACAGCCTTGAACTATTATATTTTTTGTAGCTATTAATATGTATTATTGTTTTTTCTTTATTACTAAGAATATGTATGTATCTAAGTATTTATGTAGCATATTTTTATGTAGTTTATGTCATTATAAGTATTATTTTTGTTTAATATTTAATAAATAGAGTTCTGTTCTGGTTGCACAACTTCTACCATCTGTTTCTTTTAACTGTATTCCTTTATCGTCCCGGTTGACTGGAAGAGATCTCTTTATGGGATAAGTCCGCCGTTGCAATTATTTTTAGTTTTGTATTTACTGTAATGTATTTTTCTGTGCAATAAAGTTATTACAAACAAACAAACAAACCTTCATTTTTTAGCAAGGTTATCGTGTGACGTAGCCGGACTACTTTCTGCTACGTCACATTCAATTTTTTTAGGTTGGCAGCACAGGATAGTGAATAATTTTTTTTTTGTTTGGTAGCGCTAATTAGCGCTTCACGTACTTGTCACCCATGTCAAATGTCATCTCTGTTCGAGTAAACATAACCTGATCACATCTTTATTACATTAATTCATACATTATTATGAAGAATCGGTGTCCAATTGATGAAAAATCAGATGTCAACGGATGAAGAGACGGCAGTAAAGTCCAATAAACAGGCCAATATGCAATAGATATATGCATACGACGACGAGAAATGGTATCTAGTATAAATAATAAATAGTACCTGGATATTTTGCGATTGTAAGCAAACAAGAGACCAACTCGCGGCTCGTAGTCCATCCTGACTTTGATATTTAACACTAAAATACATATTTTTTAATGCCTTAGTAATATTTTTTAGTCCAAGATGGCCGTTAAAGCTGCGTGACGTCATTACTATGAAAACTTTAAAATTAAATACAAAAATAAATATAACTTTAAGAATTTTTTCGTTCAAATTTTATTTCCGACATAATATTCTATAAATAAAATACACAATTTATTTGTTAGTTGTCTAGCCAATTATACATACATACCTACACACATACTCTCGAAAAACCTAACCCTCCTTCTGGCGCAGTCGAGTAAAAAAAAGTGACATACCTTTCTTGTAAGTGCTAAATGAGTCCCTCGGAGGAGTATATTGTATGTCATATACCAATGTACTGTTTGGTAGTAAAATTTTTTCTTTATTTAATCTGTACACCGCATATTTAAATGCAAGTTCTGCACTGCCACCTCTCCCTTCTTCTGTGAAGATTGCCCCTGTAAAATAATATAAAAATAGACATTTACAACGATATTTTTTTTGTTATTGTGAAGGAACAACTCTAATTACGTGTAAGAGAAAAGACTCTTGTGTGTGGTGTGTGGATCATCGCATTACGCGGGGAGTTGTTGGCGTCTGCCTTTACTATTAATTTGGGATAATGTCCCTCTACCGAGACAAATAGCTTGACCAATGTGAGTCTACTTCAGTGCTCTGTAACTCGACAGCAACAAAAAGTTGCAGGCAACTGCTCACCAATTTTAATGACTAACATAAAAGCGGCGACAGCGTTCCCTAATTAAAGAAAGTCAGCCAAATAACTCCAAAAAATTGCGCACCACAAAAAGTTGCCGTCATTTTTACTCACCAATATTGATTTGTGTCAGCATTTCGTAATTTCAGAGCCTCCACCAAATTGCTATCAAAAAAATTGCGAGCAATAAAAAGTTGCCGGCAACTACTCACCAATTTTAATGACAGGAGCGAAATAACTCCAAAAATATTAACACAAAAAAGTTGCTGGCCTCAAAAAGTTGCCGGCAACTTTTTTAACCCAGGGTTTTTGACAGGGTAAAGCGGCGACAACGTTCGGTGAAAGATGCTGGCTTCTTACCAATTTTAATGACTCGCTTATGAGCGGCGAAAGCGTTCAACATAACCAGAAGCCATTACCACTTACGCAAGAAAAAGTTGCGGACTATTTTTTTAGTTACAGATTATAATCAATGGCGTTTCGTAATTCAAGATCCTCAGGGAAATTGCTACAAAAAGTTGCACGTAACAAAAAAGTCGCTCGCCACAAAAAGTTGCCGGCAACTTTCTTTTTTCTTACCAATTTTAATGACTGGCGTAAGAGCGGCGACAGCGTTCAACATAACCAGAAGCCATTACCACTTACGCAAGAAAAAGTTGCGGACTATTTTTTTAGTTACAGATTATAATCAATGGCGTTTCGTAATTCAAGATCCTCAGGGAAATTGCTACAAAAAGTTGCACGTAACAAAAAAGTCGCTCGCCACAAAAAGTTGCCGGCAACTTTCTTTTTTCTTACCAATTTTAATGACTGGCGTAAGAGCGGCGACAGCGTTCAACATAACCAGAAGCCATTACCACTTACGCAAGAAAAAGTTGCGGACTATTTTTTTAGTTACAGATTATAATCAATGGCGTTTCGTAATTCAAGATCCTCAGGGAAATTGCTACAAAAAGTTGCACGTAACAAAAAAGTCGCTCGCCACAAAAAGTTGCCGGCAACTTTCTTTTTTCTTACCAATTTTAATGACTGGCGTAAGAGCGGCGACAGCGTTCAACATAACCAGAAGCCATTACCACTTACGCAAGAAAAAGTTGCGGACTATTTTTTTAGTTACAGATTATAATCAATGGCGTTTCGTAATTCAAGATCCTCAGGGAAATTGCTACAAAAAGTTGCACGTAACAAAAAAGTCGCTCGCCACAAAAAGTTGCCGGCAACTTTCTTTGTTCTTACCAATTTTAATGACTGGCGTAAGAGCGGCGACAGCGTTCAACACGACCAGAAGCCAGCGCCACCCACGCAACATTTTGTCGCAACATCACCGGCCTTGCTGCCTGTCGCGCGACCTGGCGACAACAGGTGAAAACATCAAATTAAACTTTTTTTAATCCGGTTTTTATCACATCACAGACAAATGTTAACTGACCCCCATATTCTCAAACGTTTGCTCAAACTCGACTCAACCTTACTCCACCTCATTGGTATGATTAGTCGTCACTAGCTTCCTTGACTTGAGATGATCTCTCATTGGAGGTGAGTATCGAACTGTCAAAACAAGGTTGGTCGAGAGTTAGCTTGAGGCGTTCTTGAAATGAAATAAAGTGGATATAAATCGGGTTTTTGCCACTTGTGGCCCACGTATCTTTATTTTATTTTTTACTCTTATTCTTTTGTAATTTTTAGTGTTTAGAATTGTTATTGTAACCTGTGACACTCCTCATTGGAGTTTGCTCAAGCAACGAACTAAAAATGTCGTTTTCAAGGAAAGTTCGAGGACTTCCTTGAGGCGCCCTCGAATGAGTTTGAGTGAAGGACGTTCATAAGGTAATGTTTTAGAATACGGGAGTTAGTCTACCTGCGATCATGAACGCTGTAAAGTATTTGAAATGCTAGGTGTAAATAAATCCATACATACTATAATATTATAAATGCGGTCTGTCTGTCTGTTACGCTTTCACGGCCAAACCACTGAACGGATTTTGATGAAATTTGGTATGAATATAGATGAAGACCCGGGGTCAAACATAGGCTACTTTTTGACGCAGGCGGAGCTGCGTTCAGCGGTTCGGCCGTGAAAGCGTAACAGACAGACAGTCTTTCGCATTTATAATATTAGTATGGATTATTGAAGTTCACCAACAGTGTTAATATACATCTATACTATAATAATATAAAATGTCAAACTTAATTAATTTAAAGATACATTTTGTAAGGCGTAGTCCGTCTGGGGAAGTACCTCCACCCTACAGAAGACCGCAGCCAAATAACACTGTGATGCAGTGTTGTGTTCCTGCTGGTGAGTAGGGTCGCCAGGCTCCAGAGGGGTCGCTGTGCTGATAGCGGACAGGTTGGCAACGCGCTCGTGACTTCTCCGGTGTTGCAGGCGTTCTTAGGCTACGGTGACCACTGACCATCAAGTGGGCCGTACGCCTAATTGCGTGCTTAGTTGTATAAAAAAAAATCTGATGATGCGATGACAAAAGCTACGACATGCCTCGCTAGGCTATAGAGCTCCAAACACGTCTTTTCCCCAGTTATTAGTCAATAAATCACACGAAATTCTTCATTTATCCATTTCTTTGCAAAAAAAAAAACTCCATAAATCATGGTTTTACAAAAACTCAAACAGGAAAATCTAACGATTTTCAAAATAGCCTCCATAAGGAAAATTCTACCAAACATATTTGGGATAATGTTCATTCTGCAATCATTTAAGTGAGTAGGGTGTCCAATTGTTCATGTAACTTCCAAAATTCAATTCATTTATTCAAACATAGTTTGAATAAATGAATAATTTTGAAACCTTTAAAATTTTCATTATTTCATTCAAGTATAAGTATGAAAATATATGTAAATTAAAGAGCGTCTGTCTGCCTGTCTTTTACGTTTTCACGGCAAAACCGCTAAACGGATATTGAGGAAATTTCGATATGAATGTGTTGAAGATAGGGTACTTTTTGACGCAGGCGGCGCTGTAGGAAACAGATGGTATTTTAAATAAGAGTTTACTAACCAAACATAACAATTAAACAATTTTAAATAAAAAGAAAAAAATAAAAACCTACAAAAATGTGCGCCATAGAATCAAAAATTGGCTAACAGCATTTAAAAAAATATCTCTTATTTTTTTATTAAAGTTTCGCGTACCAAACATGATAAAAAGTTGACTTAATACTTTTTCTTCGCCTTATCGTGTATTTCTTGTTGCGTCGTCTCGTCAGCTTACGCTTCGGAGCCCAGGGTACGCTTTAATCATAAAATGAAGTGGAGTTTGTGGCGCCGCTTCTTCTCCACTTGCGCTTTGGAAGTGGTGGTAAACTTAATCTAAGTAAATTGACGTCAATAAGTGATATTTATATCCTATATTGAAAATAAACAATTTCATTTCATTTCAATCACGGTTCTAGATTTGGCAGTACTGGTAATTACTTACATTGGAGCGACTGCCATCTGACCTCAGTAACCCTTTTTAATAGGAAAACCAGACCAATGGTATCATGATGTTCTTTAACAACTACTAAATTTCAGTCGGGACCAACGGCTTAGCGTGCCTTCAGAAGCACGGAATCATGTTTATTATAAGACAATCGAGTGATTCAAGCCTGCAATGTCCTAACCAAACTGGAAACAACTAAACAAAGAATGCTTCTCGTGGGAATCGAACCCGCCACCTCTGGGTCAAAGGCAGACGCCTTAACCACCGGACCACAGAGGCAGTCGATAAGTACATTAAATATCATATAAATCCATGAAAATTTGGTAACCCTATTCAAACAGGATAAAAACATAAAAACCACTTGTGACGTGGATATCGAGTAAATTTTTTGCGGATTGAAGAGTGTTCGGGAGTAACATTTTTGTGTATTTTTGTAACCTAGATCTTCAATTTGTTATTGGATGAGTTAGGAGAAAATGAATGAATGAACACCATGGAGCAATTACAAAGAGATGCCGTAATAAGCGTTTTAAAAGATCGTGAGGCACGGGGCGGAAGGCAGACGTGCGGGGTGCTTGGTATCGGCCGTGGCTCCAACCATGGAGCACGAGCAATGACAAGCTCCGCCCACTGCAGTGTCGGCGAGGCGCCAATGATCACATCACTGCGCCATTTCAAACGGCATCTCCTCTTTGTAATTGCTCCATGATGAACACTTTATTGCACCATTTACAAACAAAAGAAACACATAGTTAAATCCAATACAACTAAATGGGTACAAAGGCGGACTTATCGCTAATGCAATTTCTTCCAGCCTTAGGGTAGAAATGTAAAAAGTAGCCTATGTTTGACCCCGGGTCTTCAACTATATTCATACCAAATTTCATCAAAATCCGTTCAGCGGTTTGGCCGTGAAAGCGTAACAGATAGACAGACAGACTTTCCCATTTATATTATTAATAATAAATTAATAATATATAATATGGATAAAGAATTTTACATACATACATACTTACGAAAAATCGGAAAATCTAATAATTTTTGTTCGATATCAAAGGATTTTTGTTCGACATAATAATACATTTCAAAAATAGGACCCCTGAAATTTTAGCCTCATTGTTAAATTCATTCATTCAATGAATGAATCGTGTTATACGAAGCGCAGAAGCGAAAAACCCGCGTTCAATTTCGGATCAAAAATAAAATATGAAATCATAAAGTCCAATTTATACGAGTATACAGAGTGTTAAAAATGCCTAACAGCTACAGGGTGCTGGCTTTATTACTCGTTTGCGAACGTAAATGATATTAAAATGCCTCTTGTGTGACTTGTGGCATACGGACTCTTAGGATAACCAATTTATAAATAGTATAAATGCAGGCTTGAATCATCTGATTGTCTGATATTATTAAAAATTAGCTGGTTGGGTTAAAGAAAAATCTTTAGGATCTCTGTCCTGAAGATTTTTCTGCTCCCGCTCCCGTGTAAGGTGGAAAAGTGTGGAAATGAAGTGAAATGAAATCATTTATTTTCAACAATAAATATCACTTATTGACGTCAATTTACTTATGTAAGTTTACCACCACTTCCAAAGCGCGAGTGGAAAAGAAGCGGCGCCACAAACTCCACTGTAGCATTTTCTTCAAAACGTCAATTTACAATAAAGAAAAAAAACTTTCCTTAATTAACTAGCTAACTGTGGGGAATTAGACCCATTTTTGTGTGTTATATTTTACGACTTCATCTTCCAAAGCACATCGCACAACACAGAATTCTGATTCAGATGTGTGACATTTATTCAGTTGTCAAATTAAATATTGATTGACAGCATTTTTTTATTCAAAACAACATGATTAAAGTTAAAGTAAGTGTACTAAATCACCTATATACATTGAGAAAGGAGCGTTTTTATTAACTTTTTCAGAAACAATATTTATTGCATATAAACTAACCTAAAAACTTAGAAAAATATTCAAATAACAAAAAATTTTAAAACAGATTAATTGATCGTTCTTATCTATCATCACACAATCATGCCTATAAAATGGAACTGTAATATATGATATCCGTAGGCTGGTGTTTGGATGTAGATTTGTAAATTGGATGTTCTTACAGCACGTATGTCACATAATATTTGACATATTATCCCGTTGTCGAGGGTTCGAGGCTGTAATCATACATTAATTCAGAATATGCGGCTGTAGGCGGAGCCGAGTGAAATACTGATGGCATGAATATTCTTATATCTTTCATGACCGGGTTTTTGCGGATACTTCCGATATAACGGTTATTTGGGAGCCGCGGTCTAATAATACTCACTTCATCGTTACATGTATGGTCATAATATGGCCATATATGTTCCTTTGTGAACACTATATAAATCCTTGCAGTTTTAGCAGACTAGACTGCCGAAGTGGTCCAATTGTTAAGACGTTTGCCTGAACTTGAGGTCTTGTTGCGGATACATCCGATTAAATAGTGATTTCCAATAATACTCATATCACTACATGGTATGAACATGGATTTCTTGTTATCTTCGTTAAGATAGACATTGCATACTAGGCTGCTCTTTGGTCCAGTAGTTAAGGCCAGTTGACCCGGAGGCCGTGGGTTCGATTCCCACGGGAAGCATACTTTATATAGTTGTTTCCAGTTTGGTTTGAACATAGGCTTGAATCATCTGATTATCTGATAAAATAATGATTCACAACTTTCAAGTTGAATTCACTCACGCACCTGGCGACTAAAAGAAATACCTAACAAATGCACTAAAAAGCCACGGAAACTTTTGACTGGCGAGGCGAAATGAGGAGTAGTAACGAGTCGTGCATTGAAACAAATGCATTTGTATTATTTCTTTTAGTCCAGTGGCATCGCGGCGAAATTCGCAATGGCGGATTGCCTCGTGGCCAGGCTGTTAAGCCATTAGCTCTGGAGTGTATTTTGAAAAGAGTGACACATAAAATACGTAAGTCAAATGATTTTTATTGGTCATAATCGGTGATATATTTTCATTCGACATATGAGTTATACATTGTAAATCTGGCATAACAGAAGTATTTTGCTCTCGTTGCGGAGCCTCCGTTGTGCCCTCATCTTGTATTTATTTACCTAAACAATGACGAACACCAACAGTAAGGTAATTTTGTTATGTTGTTTTTTTTTTGTATTTTTTTGTTTGTTTTTTTTTCTGTTATATGTTCATAAAAATGTCAACCAAATATTTGAAGCGCAGTCATCCCAAAAACATTTATTAGAAATGAATAAGACCACTCGTATTTGAATATCTTAGTTCGGGTGTCCAAAAATATGAAATCGTCAAAATGAAATCCAAAAGTTCGTCTATCTGAGCTCAATTTACATAAATTTTAAAAAGCAATGAAAAGTTGTAGGGATTATTGAAATTATGCGCGGAAGTCGTTTTAAGTAATTTTACTTATATTGAATCGTCTTTCAAAATTACATTTCTATGGGGATCTAGCTGTTTCCCGCAGCTCCGTCTGCGTCAAAAAGTAGCCTATGTTTGGCCCCGGGTCTTCTTTCTCTTATTCTAATCTAATCTTTCTTAGAAAATACTAAAAAACTAGAAATTAAATAAATCCTGCCCGTGTGGGATGTTAGCAAGAACGCTAACTGCATTTTCCCATTGGAAAGACTGACCCACGACCACCTGGTGTCCAGGCAAACCTTAACCACTAAACCAAAGAGGCAACACCCATACTAATATTATAAATGCGAAAGTCTGTCTGTCTGTTACGCTTTCACGGCCAAACCGCTGAACGGATTTTGATGAAATTTGGTTTGAATATAGTTAAAGACCCGGGGTCAAACTTAGGCTACTTTTTGACGCAGGCGGAGCTGCGGGAAAAAGCTAGTACAATATATATATGATTCGAATGATTATATCGATCTCATGGGCGCTACTTTTGAGATCTATAAAACCAGTTAGTAGAACAATGTCCGTTCTATATCGAAATAATTTGCCTTCATCGGTGAGAGACTGGCAGCTCCAGCTTCAAGGACAAGGTCTTTCGTCGAAACCGACTCGGCTGGGCGGCGTACCGGTAAACGCAGCTTTGGACATCCACCGACCAGATGGTCATATGACCTGAAAAAGGTCGCAGGCAAACGCTGGATGCAGACTGCTGCCAACCGATCATTTTGGAAATCATTGGGAGATGCCTATGTCCAGCAGTGGGCAGACTGCGGCTGAAATGATGATGAATCGGTGAGTGATTGTCACAATTAAATTTAAATAAATAAATAAAATTATTTACGACGATTTAAACATGATTTTAAATAATTTAAAAATGATAAACCAAAACTGAACTACGACCAAGAGCACTATTCTTTTAAATACAAAACCGACGAGTCAAATGATTCAAAAATGTATGTTACATTTCGAATGAATTTCTAAAGACTTAGATTCCATTCGACAAAAAACACAGTTAAACTTTCCAAAAACAATCTAGACGAGGTTATTAATGATTTCTTGTCTGAAAAAGACGCGGGAAAACAATGAGAAATCGTTTTAATTGGATTTTTGTGAAAGCAGACGAAAGTGTTATTTTTAAACGATTCGTGAACAAAGCTTGACTGTGTTCAAATTTGGTTCAAATATTTTAAACAAAATGTACACTAAGAAGTAACTGATTCCAAAAAAAACAATTATATAATCAATAATATTGATTGTTAATTTAAACAGTAATTAGCATTCAAAAATTTCTCATAAAGAATAGTGTGAGCGTGGTGGGGACGTCTTGCTATCTCTTTTGTACGCACGAAACCAAGTGGCAGTGACGTCACTGCACACACAGTGTGTCCTTTTCGTGTTTTTTTGACAGTCACTCCTTCCACCGAATTTCAAAAGGTTATAGTTATTACTTTTTTATTTCGGAACAGATTCAAAAATTCTTTCTCTTTTCTGTTTTTGGTACTGTTACGAAACACGACATTTAAATATTTAAAGAGGCTTCCATGCCACAAACGTGTTTTTTGCTGGTTTTATAGATAATGGTACGGAGCCCTTCGTACTTACTAACTTTAGGTTTAAATCTTTGTTCCGTGACTCCTCAGAAGTTGATGGCTGAGAATCAGTGCTAGTCATTAGTGGTGTTCTTAACGGCTATATTTTCATAGCGCGCTATATGGAATATGCTAAATTTTTATAGCGTGCTATTTTTGGCGCTATATTATAACGAATGAAATTGTGAATTCCGAACGCGTTGTTGTAACGCCACAACGCCCACAACTATAACAGCCGAATTAACCCGATTCGCCTACGAAACGACACGAGTCACGACAACGATTTCACGAAAATAGCGCGCGAGCGACAGTCGCGTGCTAAAACGCACGAGAGGCGGTCGCGCCGTGCTAGGTCAGTGACCACGCGCTACGTTGTAACGTAGCGTCATATGCATAGATTTATAGCGCGCGCTATTCGTTACAAGGAAATCACGTGCTATTTTTATCAGCTATTCGTTATATTAACCACCACTACTAGTCATGCCTGCATGTCTAGCGTATCACTGAGCCATCATCTATTGAGACGGGCTGAGAATCAGTGCTAGTCATGCTTGCATGTCTAGCGTATCACTGAGCCACCACCTATTGAGACGGGCTGAGAATCAGTGCTAGTCATGCTTGCATGTCTAGCGTATCACTGAGCCACCACCTATTGAGACGGGCTGAGAATCAGTGCTAGTCATGCTTGCATGTCTAGCGTATCACTGAGCCACCACCTATTGAGACGGGCTGAGAATCAGTGCTAGTCATGCTTGCATGTCTAGCGTATCACTGAGCCACCACCTATTGAGACGGGCTGAGAATCAGTGCTAGTCATGCTTGCATGTCTAGCGTATCACTGAGCCACCACCTATTGAGACGGGCTGAGAATCAGTGCTAGTCATGCTTGCATGTCTAGCGTATCACTGAGCCACCACCTATTGAGACGGGCTGAGAATCAGTGCTAGTCATGCTTGCATGTCTAGCGTATCACTGAGCCACCACCTATTGAGACGGGCTGAGAATCAGTGCTAGTCATGCTTGCATGTCTAGCGTATCACTGAGCCACCACCTATTAAAACGGGCTGAGAATCAGTGCTAGTCATGCTTGCATGTCTAGCGTATCACTGACTTGAGCCAACACCTATTGAGACGTCTGTCACGCACATTATAAACATGTAGCATAAGTTTAAGACCTTTGCTGTACCTACGTGATAGCTTTCTCAATAAAGATATATTCTATTCTATTCTACTTGACCGGTTATTGAATATAGCACTAAAATAGTCTGATAGGATAACGGCAATTGCCAGCATTCTAACCACTGACATCTATTGTTTTCAGGAACCATTGTTTCCGAAAGGCATTTAATAGCTCACCATATTACTTACTCAATTGTCAATTTTTCGCATCAGTGAGTCGAAAACAATCGTTTTGAGTCAAAGCCCAGGAGGCCTATTTTAAAAGTCAAAGCCCAGGACGCCTATTTTAAAATGTAACATACTAACCGTTTTCCGCAGCTCCGCCTGCGTCAAAAAGTACCGTACGTTTGACCCCGGGTCTTCAACTATATTCATACCAAATTTCATCAAACTCCGTTTAGCGGTCTAGCTGTGAAATCGTAACAGACAGACAGGTCTTCGCATTTATAATATTAGTATGGATATATGACATACTAGCTTTTTCCCTCAGCCCCGCCTGCGTCAAAAAATAGCCTATGTTTGACCCCGGATCTTCAACTATATTCATACCAAATTTCATCAAAATCCGTCCAGCGGTTTGACCGTGAAAGCGTAACAGACAGACAGACAGACTTTCGCATTTATAATATATTAGTATGGACAAATTTCATCAAAAACCGTTCAGCAGTTTGACCGTGAAAGCGCAACAGACAGACTAATTTTTCTTTTTTGTTTCATATAAATATTTATATTTCCAGAAACAGAATTATGAAAGAATTTTTGTAATCCGTTCAAAAATAAATAAGTTATAAGCCTTTGAAATTCGGTGGAAGGGGAAACTGTCAAAAAACAAGAAAAGGATGCACTGTGTGAGCTGTGACGTCACTGCCACTCGGTTTCGTGCGTACAAAAGAGATAGCAAGACGTCCCCACCACGCTCCCACTTTTCTTTAAAAGAAAACTTTAAAATCGAATTACTGCCTTAATAAACAACCAATTTTGTTGTTGTTTTCAGAATCGGTTACTTTTTAGTGTTTTTGTTTAGTATATAAATACAGTCAAGTAGCCTATTTAATTATTATTTTAAAATGAATGTATATCTAAATATACTGGTTCTAACCAAACTGGAATCGATTATCAAAGCTGCCCGTGGGAATCGAACCCACGACTTCCAGGTCTGATAACGCCTTAGTCGTCATAGAAGTCGACATCGATTATATACTTGACTACTAAATATTACTTAAGCCAACTCGTTTGACCTAATAGACAAAAACACCCGAAATCGAAGCCTTACAGTCACGGTATAATATTACATCAATTCAGTATATGTTAGGTGTTAATTTTCAACCAACTGCGACTAGGTTATGTTTTAGAGCATATTTTTGTTGTTTAAAACACATTTTTTATTTACCAAAAAAAAAAAGCGGGATTTTGTTAATTTGACAGAAGGATTACCACAGTAAAAAGCAGAAGCCTTTTTTTTTTATTGCGACTTTGGAGGACAGCTGATCTAATTTTTGCAAGATTAACTCGCATTTATTTACTAGTTTTGTATTGTTTTGCATGTTTTATTTAGATGATGCGTGACATCACTGACTTTACTTTTGTATGCCTAGTAGGCTAAACGTGTATGTGCATAATATTTTCAATGTACCATCTTGAATTCAACATGTTTACAAAAGAATAAATGATTATTGATTGATTATTGAAATGTGACAATATAAGATGTCGCATGAAAATGGTTCGTTATTGAACAAAAATCATTCAAATTTCGTAACTATAATAAAAGTATTGTAATTGATACTTCAATCGTAATTAACTTACAAATCTAATCGATAAAATTTATCCAAGATCGGAAAAAAATCAAAATGGCACCTCTGACACAAACTCTCCTCGAAGTTCGCTGTGATCAAGTATACAAATCAGCGGGGCAGACAGCACGGAATGCTGTCAAATTCGGAATGTCACGGTAATCCGTATTAAGTGACTAGTCCATATTTAGAGAACTTACTCTAATGACGATTCTGTGCTTCGTAAGGCACGTTAAGCCGTTGGTCCAGGCAGGCTTTAGGTTAAAGGCACCACGTGGCCATAAGGTGGTACCGAAAACCTCTGACACCAGGGTATTACGGTCGATTGACCATGTATCCCACTAGATATTAATTAATGAATCGAATTTTTTTTTTTAAACTAGATATGCCCTAAAGTAGAGCCGCTTAAAATCTAGTAAATAAAATAATCCTGAGCCCAAAATTTACTAAAACCTTTTAGGGTCAAGGGTTAAGTACAGATCAGATAAGAAGGATTTTAACTTTTGGTTTACTTTTCAACCTCAAACTGACTTTTTGTTTAGTTAATTCTTAATGGTGTTTTGTTTTCAACCAATTTATTTATAAAGTAGGTACCTATAATTAGTTAGGTTATCTATACTAATATTATAAAGCTGAAGAGTTTGTTTGTTTGTTTAAACGCACTAATCTCAGGAACTACTGGTCCGATTTGAATAATTATTTCAGTGTTGGATAGCCTATTTATCGAGGAAGGCTAGGACGAAGTCGAGACGGGCTGCTAGTAGGTAATACACAGATTAATCGCCGCACTTGGAGTTCTTGATTAATGTAACTCAAATAAAATCTCCTTTAGAGAAAGAATTTTTAAATCTATACCAAGGCGTTTTTCTTTAACAAAATAAAAAAAAAAGTTTAAAAATGTTACGTCTATGTTATTTTTTCTTTTTATTTGACAACTGTTGGCGGGAAGCTGTGAAGAACAGTATCGGCGCTGTATTTTATTTTTCAAAATTTTCGTTATTTTTTGAGTGTTTGTGCATAATAATGGATTATTGTACGCAAAGTGTTCGATAACAAGCGTGAGTGTTGGGAAGTGATACAGATACTGACTAGACTTGACTACCGACTAGACTTTTAGACTTGACTAGGACT
Organism: Euzophera pinguis; assembly: GCA_947363495.1. Lineage (NCBI taxonomy): Eukaryota > Metazoa > Arthropoda > Insecta > Lepidoptera > Pyralidae > Euzophera > Euzophera pinguis. Next base: position 27,343,230 of record OX376154.1, read on the forward strand.
TGACGAAACCACACTGTGAATTCAGAAGGGCAATTAAGGACTTGTATACATGGCCGTAAAACCCATTATTAAAAAAAATATATATTTGAGTTTGAAGATTGGAACTTGCTTTTAAAATCACAACTCTGAGTGTTGCTGTGTTTAAATTATAAGGTAGAGTCTTTTTCCTACCTAAATATATTATATATTTTTTTTTAATATTTTCTGCCCCTAATTTTTTTAATGGTATTTCTCGCAGTTCTATTTAACATAGATTATTCTACACATTATATTTCGTGCAAAATTACACAAATTGTATTTTTGTTCTGGTACACTGTACAGAAATAAACTTTATAATTTGTTTCAAAATCAACGTACCTATTAAAAATGTTTAATTATTAAAAATATCATTTACTAATTGTAATTTGTTTGCATAAAAAAGGATTAACATTACATTGAGAATTAATAAATATACTTAATAAATAATTTCTAAATAATTAATAACTAATTATATTCTTACAAATAAATAATGTGATTGACTGAAAAATATTTCAACTATGTGACTAATTAACCCAGTATTTATAATCTGCCGTACTAATCTAATGAATAGTAAGGTCTGTATATTCATTGTAACCTTTGCCCTGTATATAGCGAAACCACAGATAATCACCACAATTAAAAAAGGTACAAGCAAAGGAAACCCACATGTAATTATGCATTCAGTTTCTCAACATACCATCAATACCACGCTTAGCATAGATTCATTATTTCTTGTCATCAAATATTTGCACAATTTCTCCGTCCATTTTCATAAAAGAACACTAGGAAAATCACTAAAAACACTCACTGGAAAATGCTAAATATCATTGTAGATTATTTTACAATACGGAAATCACTTTCGGCAACTAGAAGCCGATTTTAATTGCAAAAAAATCGGATGAAATGTCCGTCTGTAAGAAATTCAGGTTGATACTGATTATTTCATGAATGTATATAGGAAGGATGAGTAGGGTTTTGTTTTTACAGGAATATGGACTGAAAATTAAGGGGATTAGGTTGATTTTGCAATGGTTAGGGATGAAAGCTTGATTTTCCACCCCATCCCCTATTCGAGGGTTGCCGCTCTGGCTGTGGCGTCGTTTTTGCGATATCTTTTTTTTTTTGAGGTAATGAGGTATTGTTGTAAATGTTAGTACACTTGCTGAATATTTAGATAAACGTTAATTAATTATGGCTTAGAATACTGACTATTTAAGTAAGTACAGTGCAATGGCCCTCTTTTTGGTACTTATTCTGGGTTCAATTTTATACCACAAAGAAATCTCGCCAAATTAATTATGTCCTCAAAGACTACAAAGAATAAAATGCTCAAGTTTTATATAATCTAACAAACAAGTTAGCTAGATACTTACTTAATCTAAAACAAAACCCTCGATAGGGTCTGGGGTAAGTATTAGAATACGTAAAATTAAAATATCTATAGTCAAAACCCTAATGGACAAAACCCCTAAATTCAAAATATCAAACGGTCTAATATCTAAATTCAAAATAATTAAAGTTCTAAACATAGAATGAATATTTAATCGAAGACCAATAGAATTGAATTTACAATATCTATACAAATAATTTATCTAAAATCTAAATACCTATTGTAACACCTTTATTCAGTAAAAAGAAACCTAAAATGCTAGAAAATAGATAATTGCAAAGTATTTTGAAAAGCATATGAACTGCAACAACTGCTATTGGTACTACGTTAGTTGTGTGAATCTTTCTAATTCCACCCAATACTAAACGTAGGTTGCGAGGAGCGAAGCGACCCACGCGACGGTCGACCGTAACATTCTCGCTCGCCGTACTTCAAAATGTCAATTTACATGGAGACCGTTCATACAGTTATTGAGGAGTTGAGTATCTCGCAGACTTCCACTTGCTGCAGCATCAGTCTGAATATTATGCTCTTAGAATAAAATTGGTCTCGCGCGCTCGACGGTCGTAGCGCCGCGGAGACCAATTATTAATCTATGATTATGCTACATCTTAGAAATGCCACCAACGTTACTGTACACAAACATGTCACAAACTTAGTAAATTGATCCCAATTTTTTTTTATTCTATGGATTTTACAAAATCGTAGATATTTATAGATTTTTTGTGGATCAAATTAGGTATATATGATTATTTTCGAGTATTGAACCTATGGGCTGAACTCTGAACTGACCTCATAGCATAGATATAGCAATAAATCAAACTATCTGCTTTTAAACAAAAAAAAACAAACAAAATTCAATTGAACATAAAACCACAGACATACAGAAACAAACTTCCACCCGTATTCCCACATAACCTTAAGGACGTCCTTCACATAAACTCATTGGAGGGCGCCTCAAGGAAGTCCTCGAACCTACCTTAAAAACGATATTCTTAGTTGGTTGCTTGAGCAAACTCCAATGAGGAACGTCATAGGTTTTAATAACAATTCTTAGCACAAAAATTGAAAATTACAAAAGAATAGAGAAAAAATAAAATAAAGTAATGGATACCTAGGCAAAAAGTGGCTAAAAAACTGATGTACTGAACTACTTTGTTTCATTTCAAGGAAGCCTCAAAGTACCTCTCGACCTTCCTTATATTTGACAGTCCAATACTCACCTCTAATGAGAAATCTCCTTAAGTCAAGGAAGCTAGTGACGACTAATCATACCAGTGAGTTGAAGTAAGGTTGATTCGAGTTAGAGCAAACGTTTGAGAATATGGGGGTTAGTCATTTAATATATGTGATAGGTACCCCCCTTTTTTTGTCGGGGTTTAATTTTGTACGAACACGTGTGTAGGTAAAACTGAAAAATGTGGTGCTATTTTTACTAATTTATTTTTTCTCTATCAAATCTGTATAATGTTTGCATGATTATAAAAATCTGGGAGTACCTACCTACGGTAGTACTCCAGCCAAATCGAAGTAAAAAGAGGCAATCTCCTTTTATTTGTTCACATTTCAATTAAATTAACCCCCATATTCTTAAACAAAACCATAAGGACGTCCTACACTCAAATTCATTCCAGGGCCTTAAGGAAGTCCTCGAACTTTTCTTGAAAATAACATTCCCAATTGCTTGAGCAAACTCCAATGAGAAAACACAGAGGTTATAATAAAAATTTGAAGCATAACAATTGAAAAATACAAATACTAGAGTAAAAAATAAACAAATTAAGTAGTTAACTAGGCATAAAGTGGCAAAAAACTGATAACCACATTCGAGGCCTCCTCAAGGTATCTCTCGACCAACCTTAAATTTGCCAGTTCGATACTCACCTCCAGTGAGGAATCTCTTTATGTCAAGGAAGCTAGTGACAACTATCATACCAATGAGGTGGAGTAAGGTTGAGTCGAGTTTGAGTGAAGGTTTAAGAATATGGGTGTAAGAGACCATAATGGCCACCTGGTAGGCCGTATGCATGTTTGCCTTACAAAAAGAGTAAAAATGTAAAAAAAAAAGCAACTCCAACTCAATGTCACAAATACAGCTTCAGTTCTGTCACTCACTGTCATCATATATATAACCTCAAAGTTTCATAACAAAATAGGTGAACAAGAAAGTGATAAAATTGTTAAATTATTAATTTAAAGACTATAATTGCAAATTGAAGCTAAAAATAAAAAGTTTGCGTAATATTCGAATGTGCTAAAATGAATTTAGCACGACAATTGTGTAATATTCGCCATAACAACATCGGAAAAAATGCGTACAGAAAATTCCGATTTTCCGCTGTTAAATACGAAAGTACGCAAGCAAACCAGCCACAAGTCCAAGAAGAGAAGTTCGACTTCGAGAACCTAAAGGTTTTCGAGCGAACCGAAAATCGCAAAGCAAAAATTCCTCCATTTATGAAAGATGTTTTCATGTCGGTCTACAATCGCGAACTGTTAGCTTATCCTGAGATTTTAAATAAAGAAGAGTCTGAAGCGTTAGATGCGAGGATCTCAGCTTTAAAAAAAACTTTTTCTGACCCAGCAAAGACAAAAGAAGATAAAATTCGCGCGTTAAAAGCCACAAAAATGTATGCTGCTCCTGCTCCATTGACGAATAATGGTTTAGCATTGAATTGTACTGAAAGTATTAGATATTTAGAGGTTATTTCTTTGGATATTGGTCTTGGGCAGGAAATAAGTGATCATTGGGTTAGTTTGGAAGCGTTGAGAAAGGGTTTGGAGCCAGAACAGTTTAGTCAACTTGTTGATGATTTGACGAGTGGGGATAATAGTGTGTCTTTATGTATTAAAGAAAGGGTCGCTGAAAGGATTTCGCAGGCTGATTTCAGGACTGCTGCGGAATTGGATCATCACAGTAAGTATTTTGATTCATTATTAAAAAAAGGAAAAGATTTTGGAATGACCTGGACAAATTCCTCAGTGGATAACATCAAACAACACTTGACCGAGTAGTGTGGAAGGCTAAAGGGGAGACCTTCGCCCAGCAGTTGGACACCTTACTACTATTTAAAAAACATTCAGTTGTACATAGAATTAAACAATTTAATATGGATTACCTGAGAACATGAACTCTGTAAAGTGTTTAGAAGTTGAGGTGTAAAATAAGTGTGTAATAAACATAGTTAAACCATATGAAGTTATTTAATTCTGTTATAATTAATGATCGGATAATCGGGCACTTATATACCTGAACTTCTTTCCTTTAAAGAATAATATGAATATTTCTTCCTGAAGTAACCCGCATTCCTGGGACTGAACAATTTCGAAAAACAACTTAATGTAACTAATATTAGGTCCTTACATATGAATTTGGCGTTTTGTATGGGAGGAACAAAATGTTGATTTTTTTAAATGTAATATATTTATTTAATCAAAGTATGAACCATTGTTATCTATGCACTTTTGCCATGTCATAGGTACTTTAATGATCCCTTTACTAAAAAAACCATTCGGACGGGAATTAATAAAATCTTTGAAGGCGGTTAGGACTGCCCCATCGGAGTTGAATTTTTCCCCTTGCAAGAAATTATCCAAATTTCGAAAAAAAATGGTAATCTGTTGAAGCAAGGTCCGGGGAGTACGGTGGGTGTCTTAGACATTCCAATTGAAGCTCTTCTAATTTAATAGCTGTCTGTTGTGCAGTGTGTGGTCTAGCATTCTCGTGAATCAGCAGTGGCGTAGAGGGATTGTTGTTTAGCAGTTAGCTTATCCATCATGGTTTGCAATTGCTGACAATAGACGTCTGCTGTAATGGTCTGGCCAGATTTGAGAAAACTGTAATGAACGATACCGGCACTAGTCCACCAAACACTTACAAGTAACTTTTTGAGTCAATTTTCGCTTGGGGCATGATTTGGCTGGCTTGCCAGGGTCCAGCCATTATGTAGAAAATCCACTTTTCATCACAGGTAATGATTCGATTAAGAAACCCTTCATTATTGTGCCAGTCAAGTAATGTAACGCAGCAGTCGACGCGCGTATGTCATTAGGACATTTGACGGGTTAATGAATTTAGTATGTAGTTGTAATTTTTTTCCTGCCCTTTCATCAGCCATTGCGTTTAAGCCATAACTAATCAGATATCTTCTGAGGTTAGGATTAAAATACGGCACCACTAACTATTACATAATAAAGTCTAGTAACTATTTATATTTATTCATATTCTTGAACTCACTAGCAGCTTATATTAGCTGATCCGTGTGCATTTTGAAGTTTGGAGAGTTTATAAATTGTCGAATCTGTTTTTAAAAGTGTTAACTGAGGTAATATTTAGTTTCTTTTGTCTATTTCTAGTATTTGCCATCTCTTAAGGTGTGTCACATCTACACGTGTGTGATAAAATAAAAAGACATACATATGTTCCTGACTGATATTTTTTTATTTTTTTACCCATTTTCTCTGCAATCTCTCTGCTGTTGGACATTGAGCCGTATTTTGTAACTATTGTAGATAAAAATCCTTTCGTTGTCTAATTTCAGTGACCTAGCCACATCAATCAAATTGAGAGTCGATCTTCAATTTGGATCATTCGGGCCATTTCGGACACAAGTCAAAAGGAGAGATCCTCTTTAATCTGGAGAATACTACTCCCGGTCTTTGGAGACGTTTTGCAAGCTCATTTCTATGCTTCAAAACTAGAGTCTTGTATTTTAGCAATTCGTTTAGAATCTCTTCCTTCACGGTCTGTGAAGGAACTGTCACTTCCTGGGATGTTTAAATCTTTATAAATCTGGTCATTTTTCACATACCAAGTTGTATTTACTATTATTCACAGCAATTTAGCTTGGAATCTTTGCACGACTTCCAGTTTGGAGCTTGCAGAAGTACCTCAAAAAGTGTGATAAAATTAGAAAATATTTATTTATTTATTTATTTCATGTGCACGCTGTAAATATACATTGAAAACTTAACATTAGGAAAACTGTATACAAGGGTTCTACTTCTAAAGAAATGATAAAGGAATATATATATTTACACAGGTATTTGGCGTATATCCGGTGAAAAAGTCTGTTACAAAGCGGACGGCTATCGTCTGGTACTCTGTTCAGTTGAGGGGAACCGTCTGAAGGCTTTCCTCGTTCATCCTAACGCCAGCGGGGTCAGCCATGATGGAACTTTCATCATATTTAAGAAGACCCCTGGTAAGTGATTTTTAGGATTCCGTACCCAAAGATTACTTAGACTTTGCTGTCCTTCTGTCTGTCACCAGGCTGTATCTTATGAACCGTGATAGCTAGACAGTTGAAATTTTGTTTTCATAGATGATTATTTGCTGTAATAACAAATACTAAAAACCCGAATATAATAAATATTTAAAGGGGATCCCATACAACAAACATGATTTTTTTTTTGCAGTTTTAATAGATAACTAGCTGTTTTCCGCAGCTCCGCCTGCGTCGTAGCCTATGTTTGGCCCCGAGTCTTCAACTATATTCAATACCAAATTTCATCAAAATCCTTTTAGGTGTTTGTGTGTATTTGTCTATTATTTCTTATTTATCTATATTATTATTTTTATTTTTATATATTATATATACCTAAATAAATTATGTCTATGTCTATCTTAAGCTCCGTTCTTCCATAACCCGCTAGTTCTGCCTGTTACCACTAGATATATTTATTTGCACTTACCAAATTATGCTGCGTGTTTCCGCCACCAGTCAGTTCATGCAACCTGTGGCCGGCGGCCAACTGCTGTTAGTCCAAACATGCCCGCCACCATTAATTTGCAGACTAGGCACTAGACTAAGGTACCTCCTTGTATACGTGCAGCCTATGGACACGCTATACCGTGGGGACGTACAGGGCCATGTGCACTCAGTACAATAACGCCTTCAGGGAACTGTTGGGGCTGCGACGTCACTGCAGTGCGTCAGGGATGCTAGCTGAGGCGTGTGTCGATAGCTTTTCAGCCATTATCACAGTGAGGAGCAGCTCTACCAGCCTGCTGCAGACGGTGGCGGCGCGACTGGATGTGGACAGTGGCATTATGTTGCACTGGACCCGCATTTCAGCTTGCCAAATACACCAAAATTAATTATCGTGTTTGTTACTAACATAGTTTTAAGTGTATTGTATGACTAACATTATATGGGCAATGCCTGAAATAAATGAATTTTATTTTATTTTATTTTTTATTTATTTTAATACACGCGCTTGTCTTCGAACTATTAACAGCTTGGTCTAGTAAATTCATTTTTGGGAGAAAATACTTGTGTTTTGTGTAGACACGATTCAATTGTTGATTTATAAGATAAAAATAAAGAGATAAAAAGATATTTATTTTTCTCCAACAATCTTAATGATACAAGGTGTATAACAATACATTCAATGGTTCCATCTCAGATTGGAGGATTGGAGATTGGAGGAGATGTCAATAATTAATATTTTTTACAGCGACACCTCTGGATTCGATCACGGAACAAGCGTTAGCTCAAGTCCTTGGCAGTTCGCGTCTTCACGCTGCGACTTTGTGCAGGTAAAATGTTCCGAAGGCTAAGGCCTTGTTTACGGAGACGCGGGGAGACGCGTGCGACGTTTTTTCTGTTTACGGTGAGGCGGCGCGTAAAGCGACACTTATCATCGCACGCGTAAACACAAACATATGGCAATATACGATGTTGTTCATAGAGATGCGAGACGGTAAGAGTGGCGATGCCCGCCGCTGCGCCCGCAGCGACTGTCGCTGATCGCACGCGCCGGGCGTCGCTCATGTTCCGTTGCCGTAAACACTGGGCTACTTCTTATTATGAAATAATTCCCTTTTTAACGTAGAATTTTCTTCTAAATAAAAGTCGATCATATCGTACTCCATTGCGACGGTGAGTCACGTCTGCGTTGTGCAATTTCTAAATATGACTGGCAGAAGGTTTCGCCGCGGGCATTGCTCCATCGAGAATTGCCGCTGCGTGTGTCGCTGCGTGATAAACGACGCGTGAGACGCGTCGTTGGCATCCGCGGGCCCGGCCACAAAAAACGCTCAATCTCAAACAAACGCGTGTAAAATCGCTTCTCCATAAACGTACTCATACAGTGCCATATGTTTGAGTTTAATGCGGATCGCCCGCGTCTCCGTAAACGTGGCCTATCACCATGGAGTAATTACAAAGAGGAGATGCCGTAATAAGCGTTTTGTAAGAAAGAGTTTTTGCGGCTACACGGGGCGGAAGGCAGACGTGCGGGGCGCTTGGTTTCGGACGTCGCTCCAATCATGGAGCACGAGCAATGACAAGCTCCGCCCACTTTTGTGTCGGCGAGGCGCCAATGATCATATCACTGCGCCATTTCAAACGGCATCTCCTCTTTGTAATTACTCCATGCCTATCACCTTTTTAATCCGTAGCGAATGCGTGTGTCAACCGCCATTTAGTGACATTTTCTATCTCGAGCTCCTACATGCTTCGGAAGGCATGTTAGGCCGTCGGTACCGGTTGTTATCGATAGATGGCTGTCGTTGGGCTATGTCAGACGTATTAGGGCAGCCTGAAAAAATCTGACATTGCTGGCTACTAAAACATCTCGGGTCATGTTCCTGTTGGTCTAGTTCGTCTGTAAAAAGGATTACGTAGGTCAGACGGCAGTCGCTCCATTGCCAACGGCTAAACGTGCATTCCGAAGCACGGAGGAGCTCGAGATAGAAAATGCCACTAAATGGCGACCAATCCAATACGGCTCGCGTCTCGCCGTCGCTTGACACGCGCACTCGCTACAGATACAGGTAATACTTTATTGTAAGAAACTATTTTAATACGGGGTTTATCGCGTTTATCACTTATTTATTTTCACTTAACGTTTCAAACACTTTACAGCGTTCATGGTCGCAGGCAGACTGAGTTAACATTTGTCTGTGATGTTATAAGAATACAAAACTAACGCCCATAATTCGACCATGAACGCTGGAAAGTGTTTGAAACATTAGGTGTAAATAAATAAATAATAAACGCGATAAAAACCATATTATAATAGTTCAATTTAATGTTTAACAATCGCGAAAACATAAGAAATCTTAAATACCTTGTTTTTTGTATAAAATTGCTCGTATTTTTTCTCTAGGTCTAGTCTAAAGAGAGCTTTACATTCTTGCGTGGAATACATCGTACCAAGGGTTTATTCTGGTAAGTAATTTTCATGTTAAATTAATAATTTGATTAATTTCTTCTTACTCTCCTTATTTTGGTGGTATAAGGGAAGCGGCTGCACCAATTACACCAACAAAAAACGGAAAAGCTGAAAAACAATAATATTCTGAGGCGCAAAGGCAGACACTAAAGCAATCTTTTTAGTCAACCTTAGTTACTTTTTTTTTTTTTTTTTTTGTAATGGGTTTTACGAACATTGGTACAATTAATTTTCTATCTTCTTTAGTCCTACAGTGTGGTTTCGTCAAGTCCTAGTCAAGTCTAAAAGTCTGTCGGTAGTCGAGTCTAGTAAGAAGAATCAGGCTTAGTGAAGTGGTAGAAAAACTGCACTTAGCGATGACTGGAAACAGCTAGTACAATATAACTTTATTAACCACTAGCTGTTTCCCGCAGCTCCGCCTGCGGTATATAGCCTATGTTACTCAGGGTGAATGTAGCTTTTCAATGGTGAAAGAATTTTTGAAATCGACACAGTAGTTTTTGAGTTTATTCATTACAAACATACACATAAAAATACATATCTTTCCTCTTTATAATATTAAAGTAGATAATACAATATAGTGAACATTTAATTAATGGTTCTTAAAAATTATGGAGCAAAGGAGTACGTTACCGCTAAGCAATCTCTTCCATATTATTTACTAGCTGTTTCCCGCAGCTCCGCCTGCGTCAAAAGCCTATGTTTGACCCCGGGTCTTCAACTATATTCATACCATATTTCATCACAAACCGTTCAGCGGTTTGGCCGTGAAAGCGTAACAGACAGACAGAAAGACAGACGGACATTCGCATTTATAATATTAGTATGGATATCAAATTATATTCGTAGACTGACTTCGTCGATAAACTGGATTTCCAATACGGAAAGAATTTTTCAAATCGGACCAGTAATTCCTGGAATTATCGCGTTCAAACAAACAAACTCTTCAGCTTTATAATATTAGTATACACCGTGAAATTTTAGTCGTTTTGGACCCATCGTCCAGTGAGTCCATTCATGCAACCGAACAAATTTCCCCAAGGAACATAGCTCGAAACATGAAAAACAAATTTGGACTTCCCACAATAAGTTGGGTCACGTGATGAGACATTTTGTATGGGAGGTCCAAAAATTTACTCCATATTTCGAACCATGTATCTCGGGGAAAATTGTTCGGTTGCATGAATGGAGTCACTGGGCGATGGGTCCAAAATGACTAAAATTTCACGGTGTAGATAGCTTAAATTAGTAGGTATATAGCTTCCCTCTTACGCTCCCCATTTTGGTTGTTAAAGGGAATCCGCTGTCAGAACATGCGGCTATACGATCAACTATAGGTGAATCATTACTACAAATATATGCTTCGGAAAGTGCAGAATATTTCACAGCCGGTCTTACGGATGGTTATGAAGATCCTGATACGGAATTAGAGATGGCTATGTGCAGGTAAATTAACTTTTACTAACTCACTGCATATTTTAATGACATCTATTTTTTTTATTTACTAGCTAACCCGGCAAACTTCGTACCGCCTCGGAATATATTCACCTTTTAAACCTTCCCTTGACTTCCACAGATAATTCAAAACGAAATATAGCCAAATCGGTCCAGCCGACTAACGAACAGCAATTGATTTTTATATATATATATATAGATTTAGTTTTTACGTGTAATAACATGCAATAAACATTCTCAGAAATGTGCTAGCATGCAACCCAATTACAGGTGAACACAGCATACAGAAAAATTATACAAATATTGTAAATTGAATTTGGAAATTTATTTTAGTCACATTTCTAAACGTATTTACAAAACTTAGCTTATATTAATATGAGCCAATAATTTTTTTTTTTCTTTTTTTTTTTCATTTTTTGCAAACTCATCTGAGAGTGGAATACACGAAATTATAATTACCTAAAGATCTATGTATGCACTGTATTCTTGCAAATAAATAAATTATCTTATCTTATCTAAAAAGAAATGTCAAGAGCTCTTTTTGATTGGGGTAAAAATGAGGGCGAAAAGGGCGAAAGTTTGCCGCAGCGTTATTTCTAAACGGATCTTTACGAAACTTGTTTTATTGACATTCTATTTTTTTTTTATCCCGTCTCGACTTCATTCGGTAGCTTATAGTCTTCTAGGACAAATAGGCTATCCAACACTGAAATAATTTTTCAAATCAGACCAGTGATTCCTGAAATTTGCGCGTTCAAACAAACAAACTCTTCAGCTTATACTAACAAGTATAGTATAGATATGTTTTCTTTTTTTTTTTTTAATGTTTTTTAATTAATGAATTCTTTTTTTCTCATAAATTGACAGGAATTTCATTGCAAATCACGGTTTAACTGCCATTTTGAAGTTGCTGACTATCCCCGCTCTGGAGAAAGAACAGGAATGTAAGAATCTTCTGGATGATATGAGGCATCTCTCTTCCAGGGGTGAGAGTTTGGATAGCATCAACTCTTTTATTGGTAAGTTGGTATTTTTTTTCACAATAATGAAGTTATGAATATGTCGGCATATGATTTATAATTTAATATAGAAAGTAAAATGAGCGAGGTGTGGCGCGTCGTTGTAAACAACACGTGCGCCTATCACCTTCAGCATTGTCCCTAATGTTGCCCCTTCTTTTGCAGCGGGTATAAATCGATCGCACTATGACTGAATCGTCACGCCACCGATAGGTTCTCAGTAGGCCCTTCAGGCACAACAGTGTCGGCCCTTATGGCATTGAGCGTTTGCTACCGCTCGCGAGTTTGCATTGCTCGCTCGGATAAAGGCAAAGCCCATGGCCGAGGTTCGTCCCAACTGGGAGCCCCTTGTGCATTTGCCGAAAAGGCTGAAGGTTAAATCGCTGTACATTTTAAAGCTCACAGGAGCTAAAATTGTAGGTCATTATCAAAAGAAAAAAAAAAAAAAAAAAAAAAAAAAACTGAATCGTCAGTCTTGGCCAGTCATGGCTCTGACTCGGTGAGGTCTGCTTCGATGTACTATCCTTGTTTAACTCTGACTTTTGACTCTTAATAAGTTGTCTCCTAATATGTTAGCATGGTAGAGATCCAGGTTGACTCTTGCTTGTGGATCATCGTATGACGCGGGGAGTCGTGTGCGTCTGCTTTGACCATGATTTGGGATACCGTCCCACTATCGGGACCAACAGGCCCTCTGTCCAATTTAACAAGATCTTAATCAGTGTTAACCTAATCATATCTCTCTCATTAAAAATAAGCTTTCATTATCGCCATCATGTCCTGACACTTGATGACAGACGGCCTTTTCGTCATTTCGACAAATACTCTATGTATATAATAATAAGTACATATACCTATTATAGGATCCTAGGTTGCGAAGCGTAAGCTGAAGACGCAACTAGGAAACACGCTCGAACGAAGAACAAACAAGCACTTATAGCAGTACCTATATTTTGACCATTTGAAATAAAAATAAAAACATAATTTTCTTTTTGTATTATTTGTTAGGATGAGCAATAGGCTACTTTATATTTTTTCATTATTCCTATCCAAAATTTTAGTTCCCGAATTCGAACACTGAGAGAATTTTTTTTAATCCGTTTAATGATCGGATAATTGGGCGCTTATATTAATTTTATTTATTTTACTTTATTCGGAGAACATACAGTCTTCAATTTGAACAACAATACTACACAATATCTTATGACCATTTAAATATTCTCGCATTTATATACCTAAACTACTTTCCTAGAAAGAATAATATGGATATTCCTTTCTGAATTAATAAGTAACCCTCATTCCCGGGATTGGACAATTTCTTAAAAACAACTTGAATATTATTCTCTCGTACGAATAAAAATTAAGTTTAGATATATTAGCGCCCGATTATCCGATCATTGGTTATAAGCCTTTTAAATCCTGTGGAAAAGGGAAACTGTCAAGAACCAAGAAAAGGACGCGCTTGATGAGACGGTTTCGGGAAGTGCGAAATTATTTTTGCATTTATTTCAGCGCTAAACGGAATACACCACGCGGGTAAAATGATGGCTGAAGAAATTAAACAGATACGGAACCCTTTGCTGCATCCGACTTTTATCATTAAAAAAGTTCTCGCTAACAGGCACCAGGTGAGTGAACTTTAAAACGTATTTCAGGAAACAAGCATTAGCGATAAATCCGCCTTTGTACTCATTTCTGTTAATGTTAATTGGTTTCAATGCTGTATCTTTTCTTAAATGTATGTAAATGGTGCAACAAAGTTTTCATTCATTAATTCATTCATTCAAGATAACGGTCATTTACAAAACCCGAATGCGTTTCAGTGTAATTTGGAAATGAAAAATCAAAAACAAATCCGCCGTTTTGTTTTATTTTTTTATTTTTGATATACCCAGTGTCACTCTCACAGTAAATACGAATCTAACGACACCTCTCAAGCTAAAATCCGTCGAGACGTTCAGGCTGCAGAGCGTGCCAAAAAATAACCCTCCTTTTGGCGCAGTCGGGTAAAAAATTGACCCGACTGCAGTACGAAATTTGAAATTTCACATCATAATAAATATGACACCAAATTGAATGATTTAAATATTAACACATTGGTATTAAATAATATTTTAAATTAAATTGAAAATGTGAAAAATGTTTACATTCACTCAAACGCACGCCATTGACGAAGGTCGATTATGACGTCACAGTTCAAGTTTTTTTTTTTATAGACTAAACCGGTGTTAAACTATATTACATAAATACAATTTTGATTATTTATAACTAGAGATGGGCAGCGGGAAGAAATTCTAGTGGGCAAAAATAAAATACAAGGGGAAGAAAAGGGGAAAATTAGTTAATTCCCATTAGTTCCAGGGAATTTTTAAAAACATCTCTATTTGTAACACTTTGACATCCTATTATAATATAAATTTTATTTTCATTTTGACGTAAATAGAAGTAGTTTTTAATCTTTTATACGACTGAATATTTGTACGCCATACTTTAATGGCAAAACATAGCGTTCCCTATTATCTGTTACAACGGCATGTTCATATATACCGATGTTGGCACAAATAAATTATTTGATTTGATAATCTTTTCTGTTTTTTGCCGCGTATAAGTATTTTAACAATCATAGGCTACTTATTGACGCAGACGGAGCTGCGGGAAATTGCTAGTCTACATATACATCTACACTAATATTATAAAGAGGAAAGATTTGTAATTTTGTGTGTATGTTTGTAATGAATAAACTCAAAAACTACTGTGCCGATTTCAAAAATTCTTTCACCATTGGAAAGCTACATTCACCCTGAGTAACATAGGCTATATACCGCAGGTGGAACTGCGGGAAACGGCTAGTAAGTAAAAAACGCGATAAAACCTTATTTTTTTTTTATACAACTAAGTAGGCAAACAGGCGTACGGCCCACCTGATTGTCCATGGTTCCTATGAACGCCTGCAACACCGGAGATGTCACGAGCGCGTTGCCGATCTGTCCGCTGTCAGCACAGCGAGCCTTCTCACCAGCAGGAACACAACACTGCATCACAGTGTTATTTGGCTGCGGTCTTCTGTAGGGTGCAGGTACTTCCCCAGACGGACTACTCCTTACAAAATGTCCTACATCTCTTGAATTTCTCTCTTGTATTTTCCTCTTATGTGTAAACCTTTGCATTTTTATTTTTACTTTGTGCATGAATAAAGTAAATATTCTTAATTTTTTTTAGGAGAACGACGATCCAAAGTTAGATTTGTACTTAGCAGAACATCTACATCCGACTTTGAGAATACCTTCAGAGCACTTGGAGTACTGTGTACTAAGAATGAAATACGCGTGTGAGACTATGATGAGTCGGCATGGGGTTAAAGTTGCTACGGCTTTTACGTAAGTTAAAAAAAAAAACATTAATGAAAATGTAATTTTGCGTAAATTAAAATAAAAAAAGCGAAATGAATTAAATCTTATCCATAATAATAATATTATAAATGCGAAAGTCTGTCTGTCTGTCCGTTACGCTTTCACGGCCAAACCGCTGAACGGATTTTGATGAAATTTTGTATGAGTATAGTTGAAAACCCGAGGTCAAACATGGGCTACTTTTTGACGCAGGCGGAGCTGCGGGAAAAAGTTAGTATAAAATAATTATTTAATATCGAGTGGGTGACATGGTCAATCGACCCTGTACGCCCCGCTGTCAGCCGGGACCAACGGCCTAACGTGCCTTCCTCATCACGGAATCATCATTATTATCAGACAATCAGGTGATTCAAGCCTGCAATGTCCTAACCAAACAACAAAGTATGCTTCCCGTGGGAATCGAACCCACGCAAAACACAAATGAATGGACACATTCATTTGTGTTTTTCGTGGGTTCGATTTAAGACATTAAATAATGAGGAAATTGGTACTTAGATTAAGTATAGCCCGACCAGGAAAAATATTAGAACTAATTTCTTTTACTGGCAACTAGGTATTCAAGTAACATTCCGTCATCTCAATGTCATCTGTCAAAAAGAGACAGGAGTGGACGTTGTGTGTTTTGTGATTATCAAATTAAAATATTTATCATAATGTTAAAAATAATATATAAAGAGAGAAAAGTGATATAAAAGATGTTTTCATATTTGATGCGAATGAAAACGAAGGATTGCTTTCTATTTCATTAAATGACATTGTCAAATTTGTTGTTGACATGACACATACAACATGTTGCCACCTAAAGGCGATCAGTAGCGACGCAAATGCAGGGTTTTTATTTTCCTGGTCGGGCTGTAATAACTACTATTTAACATAATATGTAATGTAGAGAACTGGTGCCCTTGCTAGGTTCTACCCAGCTAGGCGCTATGGTATACTAAAATGAATGGTGAATGAAATGAACGTAATTTTAGAGAAAAAAAATAATGAAATGTAATTTTACGTAAATTTAAAAAATGAGAATGACGTGAATGAAATGAATGATAAAAGGAGATGAATGAATAGATTGAGATAAATAAGACGAATGAAATGAATGAAGCGAATTAAACAATTGCAGGTTTATCAACAGATTTACTAATATGATTTTGAATGATTAATCTGTTCTAATTTTTAATTTGTTTTAAATTAGATATGTTATTTTCCAGTTAATTTAGTATATTACAATTAATTTTATTCTAATTTTATTTTTATTTATTTATTTATTTATTAAAACTTTATTGTTCCACAAAGTACACATATACTTATAACAATTGGCGGACTTAATGCTAAGAGCATTCTCTACCAGTCAACCATTTGGAGAAACGGAAAGATAGTTTGGCGCAAAAAAGTTGTATTTTTAATTGTAATGGACTTGTCTTGTCTAATATAAAGATTAATTTATTATTTATTTGAGAGAATGAATGATGAAATGAATGAATGGAGTGAATGAGATTGAACCTTACCATTTTATATAAAATATGTGTTTCTTTCAGTGAACTGAACAGATTGGCAGAAGCTGCTACAGAGATCTTAGTAATGACATCAGTTTTAGCCAGGGCTTCAAGGTAAGTTGATATAGATTGTCATCATAGTAGGCTAGTTTCCCAAAAAATACGTTTAGTCCTTCTGTTAGATAATCAAAAAATATTGGAGACGTATTTTTTATTTTGAAAATTAAACAAAGAATGGTAAAGATATGGCGCGTTAAAGTTCCGTGTGACGTCACAGTGTGCTACACTTTTTCGCAATATGTGACGTCACGAGCCCCCACTCCTAAACTTTGACGCGTTATATCTTTATAATTTATCGCTCAATTGACAAAAGAAAAAATACGTCACTAATATATTTTGATTCCCTAAATGACGGACTAATTTTAAAAATAGTTTTTTTGACCATGGAAACTAGCCTATTATTAAAAGAATCGTTCACATTAGACCATGTAGACCCTGGTGTCAGAGATATTCGGAACTGCCTTTCGGCCTCAAACGTGGTGTCCATAATAACCACCAGAAGGCAGCCGGGACCAACGGATTAACATCCCTTCCGAAGCACAGAATCATCATTATTATCAGACAATCAGGTGATTCAAGCCTGCAGGACAGGGTCGATTGACCTTGTAACCCGATCGAAACTACTATTTTAGTAATAATATATGTCAGGGAGTTCAGTTCTAAATTAACAGAAAATTCTATTGGAAAAATGTTACTCCTTGGAAGACTTTTTTAGAAAACAAAATTTTATATCTATTTATAATTGTAATCGAATGAATTGTACTTAATATATTTTTAACTGCCTCCGTGGTCCAGTGGTTAAGGCTTCACCTTCGACCCGGGGGTGGTAGGTTCGATTCCCACGGGAAGCATATTTTGTTTAGTTGTTTCCAGTTTGGTTAGGACATTGCAGGCTTGAATCACCTGATTGTCTGATAATAAAGATGATTCCGTGCTTCGGAAGGCACGTTAACCCGTCGGTCTCGGCTGCCATTTGGTAGTCGTTAAAGGAACCACGTCAGAGGCCGAGAGGCGGTTCCGAACAACTCTGACACTACGGTGTACATGGTCGAAATGATGATGATAATTGTATTTTAATATTGTTGTAATTTTATAACTTTTTTTCAATTTTAATCATTTGCGAGTATTAATTACAATACAATACAATATAACTTTTGGCCACATACAGTAACAAATAATTTAACATTTACAAAGACTTCAACATAATATGAGCAGAGGCGGATTTATTGCTAGGCAATCTCTTCCAGTCAACCCTTACGAGGTGAAAGAGAAACAGTTAAGTTAGGGTGGGTACAGCAACATATATAGTTGAAAATTATAAACATGCACAAATATTGCATATAAAATTTAAAAAAAATAGCAATATTGTTTTGTTTTTGAAATTTATTGTATTGAATATTTTTTTCTACAGGTCATACTGTATTGGTCTGCGTAACGCCGAAGTAGAAATGAAGTTGGCTGCGTGTTTCGTCGAAAATACTAAAGAGCGGGTGCGGAAACTGATCAAAGAAATAGACGATGGCGAATACTTAAATTTAGACCATTTCAAGGTGCAATTCGGTAAGAAAGTTCTGGAGAGCAATTCTACGGTAGTAGAAAATCCTACCGCGAGGACTTTTTGGTAGGTTTGGTAGTTTTTTTTTTTCGTGTCACAACTGTGGTAATTTTTAAATCTATTTATGAAAACTTCAAGGAAATCCGTTAGTTTTTGAGTTTAACGCGAACAAGCAGACAAATTGCGCGGGCGACTTTTTAAAAAATACTTATGGGACTTATTCCTCATTTCAAATTATAATATTTGATGGAACTATTTTAATACTGTTTTTATTACTTACTAGCTGTTTCCCGCAGCTCCGCCTCTGTCAAAAAGTAGCCTATGTTTGACCCCGGCCTATGTTCAGCGGTTTGACAGTGGAAGCGTAACAGACAGACAGACAGACTTTCGCATTTATAATATTAATATGGATTTCTTAACACCTAAAGTTTCAAACACTTTGCATCGTTCATGGTCGCAGGCAGACTAAGTTGACATTTGTCTGTGACGAACTGCCGCCCATAATTTTATTGGAAACTTTCTATACGTAATAAACGTGATAAAAACCGTATTCAAATAGTTTATAAACGTGTTACAATCGCGAAAACTATTGTTTAAAATCATTTACGATTTTACAATTTAAATTATAATATTTAAATTGCTTCTAGATTCCAAGTCGGAATGATTGACACAGCTGTCAGTGTCACTGACTGTCAAATTGACGTCTGCTGTCATCTGTGCGTCTTATTTTTTTTTGTTGGAATAAATGAATGAGTTTATTGATTGTATGATGATGTTTGTAAATAAAAATATATTACATATTGTTTTCTTATGTTTTCGCGATTGTTATTCATTAAATTAAACTATTTTAATACGGTTTTATCGCGTTTATTATTTTTATCGTCTGCCTGCGACCATGAACGCTGTAAAGTGTTTGAAACGTCAGGTGTAAATAAATAAGTAATAAACGCGATAAAACCGTATTAAAATATATTACATATGTTTTGTATGTTTTATTTATTGTGCTGAACTAAGTTTACATGATTCTTTTCTACTTACACAATAGTTTTTTTACTACATAGACTTATAATAGGCTACTTGACTGGCTTCAATCTTGGTTAATATTTTTATATGAATATTAACCAACACTAAAACGTAACAGATTCTAAAAATAACAACAAAATTGGTTGTTAAAAGCAGTAATTGGCATTTAAAATTTTCTCATGAAGAAAAGCGGGAGCGTGGTGGGGACGTCTTGCTATCTCTTTTGTACGCACGAAACCGAGTGGCAGTGACGTCACACACAGTGCATCCTATACTAGTATATCTTAGAGTACTATGAATACTTGGTCTAGGATTAGTCCTAGTTTTAGTACTTTCTACGTTTCGAAAATATCTCAAACTAGCAGCCCGTCTCGACTTCGCCTATAGCCTAAAGCCTTCCTCGATAAATAGGCTATCCAACGCTGAAAGAATTTTTCAAATTGGACCAGTGGTACAAACAAACTCTTTAACTTTATAATATTATATAGTATAGATGAGGGAAAAGCCAATAGGCTAGTTTCCAGGGTCAAAAGACTAATATAAAAATTAGTCCGTCATTTACGGAATTAAAATATATTTTTGACGTATTTTTTTCTTTTAACAATTGAGCGATAAATTATAAAGATACAACGCATCAAAGTTTAGTAGTGGGGGCTCGTGACGTCACATATTGCGAAAAAGTGCAGCACATTGTGATGTCACACGGAACTTTAACGCGCCATATCTTCACCATACTTTGCTTAATTTTTAAAAGAAAAAAATACGTCACCAATATTTTTTGATTATCTAACTGACGGACTAATTACATTTTTTAAGGAAACTAGCCTATTTTTTTATCATCTATAAACTAAGGTCTATAATCATCTTTAGGATAAACACTAATATACGAAATTTTATCAACGGCTGGCTTAAAACTGTCACCAATAGTAACATTCCTTCTTTTATCCTTCCCTCTCTTTCTGACTTTAGTAAAATTATCAACTTTCTTCTCGGGCAGTTTTTGGGGTTCCGTAACGGGTTTTTCGATGTTTTCCAATGCTATCACTTTATTTTTCTCTTTTCGCTTGTAGTAGAATACTTCCCATGCTAATGTTATCATGGCTAAGCCTAATCCGAATAGTGTAGCTATGAAGACTCCTCCTGTAAAGATTTAAGAGATATGTAGGTATAAGACCATTTTTGAGGTTCATGAAGCATATATAGGGTTAAAGCATGGAGTAATTACAAAGAGGAGATGCCGTTTAAAATGGCGCAGTGACGCGATCATTGGCGCAATTGGGCGGAGCTTGTCATTGCTCTGCTCCGTGATTGGAGCCACGGCCGATACCAAGCGCCCCGCACGTCTGCCTTCCGCCCCGTGTAGCCTCACAAACACTTTCTTACAAAACGCTTATTACGGCATCTCCTCTTTGTAATTACTCGATGGGTTAAAGACTCATTTGTGGGGAACTGTATACGCTTCTACAATAAGCTTCCTGAATCGATCACTAGTTTGCCTGATGGACAATTTAAAGCCCATGTTAAAGATCTGCTTTGTAAAAAGGCTTATTATAGTACTGGTGATTTTCTTAATGACAGGAATGTTGAACTTAAGCTTGGTCCTCGACAAGCTGACATATCATTATATATTATTATTTTTATTCAGTTTTTATATAATTTGAATAATCTGAAATCACAATAAAACGTTGTGCAAAAGATTGACAAACATCTAAATTCGTTCATTTAACTAGTTAATTAAGGAAAGTTTTTTTCTTATTTTAAATTGACGTTTTGTTGAAAACGCTGCAGTGGAGTTTGTGGCGCCGCTTCTTCTCCACTTGCGCTTTGGAAGTGGTGGTAAACTTAATATAAGTAAATTGACGTCAATAAGTGATATTTATATCCTATATTGAAAATACACGATTTCATTTCATTTCACTAGCAACCAGTCCCGACTTCAGCTCGGCCTACGGATTTTCTCGATAAACAGGCTATCGAATACTGAAAGAATTTTTCAAATCAGACCAGTCGTTCCTAAATTTAGCGCGTTCCGACAAACTCTTTTTTTTTTAATTAAATACTAGCAGCCCGTCCCGACTTTGCCCAGGCCTATAGCCTTCCTCGATAAATAGGCTATCCAACACTGAAAGAATTATTCAAATCAAACCCGAAGCCTTGTTTTTGAAATGTATAAGATAAATCATTCAATATCGAACTAAAAATATTCGTCTCGCCGATTACACTTTTCAAAAATAGCACTCCAGTAGTTCCTGAAAACTCTTCAGCTTTATAGTCATCATCATCATCATCATCCTAGCGTGTATTCCTAGTTGCGTCGTCAGCTTACGCTTCGGAGCCTAGGGTACGCTGTAAGTAATGGTCCTAGATTTGGCAGAACTGGTTATTAAAAATGCAGCGACTGCAGTCTTTATAGTTTTATAGTAGTTTATAGTATAGATATGTCGGATGTAAGCATATTTACCCAAACTTTCAAGAGTAATTCCTTCAGACTCGTCGGCGTCTGGACACGCCTGCCTTGCAGATTCGTTCCAATATCTATAAATAAAATACATGTAAGTTATGTGAAGAACATTAGGATTTTCGCTATCTTAAAAAATGGCGATCCTAAAGACTAACTTGGGGAACTCCATGTTCAGTTGAAGATAATTGCTCTAAGTTCTTTGAATTGAAGCTTTATTTATCCTTTATCGTTTACAAGCTACATGGCCACAATAATTCACCAAATAAAGATAGCGGTCTTAAAATCCCTTGAGGTGCACCACCTACATGAAAGTATTAAAATTAGCGGTCCTAAAAAACGCCCTTGAGGTGCACCATAAACATTTTTGAGAAACTCAATTTATTTACTTACTTTGACGCTAATTGCTCCAAGAATCTTTCTTTTTGGAGTTCTAATAATGCCCTAGACAAATCTTCTTGCAATCTCGACCCTTGTTGCACGGCTATAGCATAAGGTTGTTCGGCAAACACTTCCCCCACTTCTGTCAGATTACAGTTCCTTGTTACTTCATATCTGAAAGTCGATTCAGGTGACGGTTTAAAAAAAAAAACACATTAAGGTCAAATTTCACCAACATCGTTCTTATCCAAGAGTAACTAATCTAAGCGTAAGAAATTTATCTCAGACATTTTTATTATAGAGACAGAGTCCTTGTAACGGAATTGTACATAGATTAATTATATATATATAAATAGTATATTTGCACAAAAAAGTAAAATATTGTACACGCTTCTACCCTTCTGGTAAGCATATCCTCTCCTGTCGCTCGCTGGTTGACCGTAAGAGATCCCTTAGTGGGATAACTCCGCCATTGTACTTATTGTTTTTCCACGCTTGTGTATGTTTTTTTTTGTACAATAAAGATATTACAAACAAACAAACTTACTTTACTTCAGCTGAATCATGGATAAAAGCGAAATCAGCGTCAGCATGCTCATTTACTTGATCGAATCCAGTTTTCGCATCGGGCACCGGTCCTAAAAGGAAAGCACCCAATACTTTTGGTAATTTTTATTCGTTTGGGAGTAATCCCTAGTTTTCTCTAGTTCAATTGGTTAGTTCCATGGAGCAATCACAAAGAGGAGATCCCGTAATAAGCGTTTTGTAAGAACGTATTTGTTCAGCTACACGGGGCGGAAGACAGACGTCGACATGCTTGGTTTCGGCCGTGGCTCCAACCATGGAGCACGAGCAATGACAAGCTCCGCCCACTGCAGTGTCATCACATCACGGAGCCATTTCAAACGGCATCTCCTTTTTGTAATTGCTCCATGGTTAGTTCAATCGTTGAACTAGGAAGACTTTTTTTTCTCAGTAGTACAACTTAGGGAGATGTCAGGAGTACCCGTAATCGACGAGCGTGTATGACGAGTGATGAGCGTAGAAGAAGCGAGGGAAGTCTGTAAGGATCGTAGCAAATGGAAATCCGTAGTCTCTGCCTACCCCTGCGGGAAAAAGGCGTGATGGTACGTATGTAGTATCCGAAAGTTGTACTACTGAGACAAAAAAGTTGTACTCGCCACTTTTTATATTGCAAATTAATGAAGGGTATGCTTCGAAAGCATCAAAAAGAGATGTGAATCACAAGAAAATGTTGTTCAATTTAAAGTAATTAATTTCGATTTCAACTACTAAGTGGTAGGTATTAGATTAACCCGTTACAAATGTGTTGAGTCTCAGGAGAGACTTCGCTTCCTTATGCGTGTTCTACTGCTTGTATACTGAGCTATGCGCGGAGGAATTGTTTGACATGATGACAACAGCCACTTTTTTCCATCGCACCTCTGGATCCCATGTTATCGCGTACAGTACGCTTCAAACGGAATTTTCTCCCTCGTACACTGCGATTATGGAATGAACTCCCTGCCATGGTTTCCCTAGTGACTATAATATGGGAGCCTTAAAAAGGGCGTGAAAAAATTCCTTCTGGGTCGGCAACGCGCTCGTGACATCTCCGGTGTTGCAGGCGTTTATAGACTACGGTAACCAGTTACCATCAGGTGGGCCGTACGCCTACGTACGCCACGCGTCAAATAAGTAAAATTGAAATTAAAAAAAAAACGTTGTTTCGGATTATTTTTTATTTTTGAAACTTTGAGACTTTACGTAGTTACCTGAAGCATTGATAGCTAGAAGTATATGTCCGTACTGCTCTCTGATTGGATAATCCCAAACTCTGTATTGTGCTTGGTCTGACGTAGCGTTTAATGTTATTTCTTTCCATACCCTAAAACATTGTTTAATTGTTATTTTTTTTTTTTTCAATTTGGCTCTTACTTTCGTATTTAGCCAGTAACAAGTAATTTTTTTTAATAAAGTTGTTTAATTAAACAAGTATAAAGTCAAGTCAGTAGTTAAGTCAAATCATAATCAAGTTGAGTCAGAAGAGTCAGGCTAAGTGAAGTGGTAGAAAAACTGCACTTAGCGATCTCTAGGAGCTTTTGGCAACAAGCAAGGAAATCACATAAATCGAACACTGTATCGCTTGTTATCGAATACTTCGCGAATAATAATCCACCATTATTATGCACAAACATTCAAAAAAATACTAGATTTTTATACTAAAAACCAGAATAAAATAAATATTTAAGGAGCTCTCATACAACAGACATGTTTTTGAGATTTTTATTATGAAATTAGGTATTCGAGCGCGAGTCAACCTCGCACTTGTCCTTGGTATTAAGGCATATAAATCAGATCTAGAAAATTTAATTCATACAAACCTATACAGCGTGTCCTCAGCAAATTTCATGTTAATAAAATACTGATGTATACTAGAACCTTCCACGACGGTATAGTTAATTCTGGACTGGCGGGCCAGCTGCTCCAAAGAGGATACAGGTGTCTGCAAAATGTCATGTCTTGGTCTACTGAGATTCTATGCATTGATTATGATGCTGATGAAAAAAAAAAATAGTTTATTTGCAATGAAAGTGGTACTGTCTGGTGTTAAAATAACAATATGGCCGCACAATCAACCTTATTAGATATGCAAAGAAAATTTAAACAATATGCTAGTTTCTAAAAAAAAAATAATTAGTAAGTAGTAAAAATATAATGCCAGTTAGATAATCAAAAAATATAGGAGGCGTATTTTTTCTTTTGAAAATCAAACAAAGAATGGTAAAGATATGGCGCGTTAAAGTTTCGTGTGACGTCACAGTGTGCTACACTTTTACGCAATATGTGACGTCACGAGTTACTCCTAAACTTTGATGCGATATATCTTTATAATTTATCGTTCAATTAACTACATCAGTAATAAATTTTGATTCCCTAAATGACGGACTAATTTTAATGATAGTCTTTTGCCCCTGTCAACTAGCCTATTCAATCTACATTAACATTTAAATTAATTAAATTCACAATAAAATAATTCTTATGATATTATTAAACCAGTGTAATATTATCATTATATCTAAATATTTATTTTGAGAACATTATTTGCGCTATGTCAATATAACTGTCTAAGAATGCTTTAACACTTTAAAAACATTTCCCGTTAAGTAGTTTAAAAAGACTTGCCCCCCCCATTTTTATAAACATAACCTCAAGCACGTCCTTCACTCAAACTCGCAGCTCAAACTCATTCGAGGGCGCCTTACGGAAGTTCTCGAACTTTCCTTGATAACGACATTCTTATTTGGTTGCTTGAGAAAACTTCAATAAGGTTATAAATAACAATTCTAAACACAAAAATTGAAAATTACAAAAGAATAGAGTAAAAAATAAAATAAAGTAAGTAGATACCTAGGCCAAAAGTGGCAAAACCCCGTTTTTTATCCACTTTATTTCATTTCAAGGACGCCTCAAGGTACCTCTCGATCAACCTCATATTTGACAGTTCAATACTCACATCCAATGAGAAATCATCTCAAGCCAAGGAAGCTTGTGACGACTAATCATACCAATGAGGTGGAGTAAGGTTGAGTCGAGTTTGAGTGAAGGTTTAAGAATACGGGTGTTAGAGAGATGACTGACTAAACAAACATGTGTTCTTGTCAATTATAAAATAATTAGATTTACTCTGAAGTATTAGGGCAGCAGGAGATAATAACTGCTCCTTTAGTCCAAAAAATCTGAGCGATATTTTTTCAGGGATTAGCCTTAATTATTTGGTTTATAGCAATAAAGTTCGTTCATCAGTGTGTTCATTGTTTTATTTATTTATTTATTTATAAATTTTATTGTACCACGAGTTACAATTGGCGGACTTAATGCTAAAAGCATTCTCTCCCAGTCAACCATTAGGAAAAACAGAAAAGTTATGTGCGGCGCGAATTATTTTAAAAATACAATGATTGTTCGTTGTTAGTTCCTTATCATCATCCTAGCGTGTATTCCTAGTTGCGTCGTCAGCTTACACTTTGGAGCCTAGGGTACGCTGTAAGTCATCGTCCAAGATTTGGCGGAACTGGTGCGGAAATGGAGCGAACGCCATCTGACCTCCGTAACCCTTTTTACAGGGAAACCAGACCAACAGGAACATGACCCGAGATGTGTTAATGACCAACACTGTCAGAATTTTTTAGGCTGCCCCAAGGCATCTAACACAGCCTCACGACTGCTATCTATCGACAACAACCGGGACCAACGGCTTAACGTGCCTTCAGAAGCACGAAGAAGCTTAAGATAGAAAATGCCACTAAATGGCGACCAATCCAATAGTGGTCGCGTCACATCGTCGCTTGACACGCGCATTCGCTACGGATACGCGCCGAGCGTGAGACTAACGAGCTCCTCTAATTATTAGATAGTTCTTTAAACATCAAATTAAGGACTCCTCTAAACCCTTAATGCGACAATTTTACAGGTTTTATTAGGTACGTCGGAAGTATATAGGTAGTAGGTCGTAGATTTTTGCGTATTATTTTAAAATGTAGAACTCCCATACAAAATCCTATCAGCTGATCACTAAACTTTTATGGGAAGTCGAAACATTGTGTCAGTTTTCACACGAAACACGTACGTAATGAAAGAAGTGGAAGTGGCGACACTGTCGCACAGCAAGTAATCACTACACGACTTAACAGATGGCGCTAAAAACAAATTATGTCAAATCCCAAACATAAGAACCCGAATTACTATGGAAGACTAAATCGCGGTATCGAAGTTTCTACAGATTGGAGCATAAATACAACCTACGACAGAACATCGTCTGTCGCGCGGTTCTCCAGGCATACCACCTCGCCTGGCGGGAAGATCTTCCCGTCAGGCGCGAGAGCATAACACCATAGCTCCCGCCGTATCTCCAAAAAAAATAATACTTTTTTAAGCTCACCTGCATCCTTTCGACAGTCAAGAAAGCCGCCAAATTAGCAGTAAATGTTGCCAACATTAGAACAACAAATAACCAATAGGCAGCCACTAAAGTCCTCCCCGACAGGGCTTTGGGCGCCTCCCCGCCTCCTTGTGGCGTGAATGACGTCAGCGCGAACCAGAAACTCTCTTTCAGGGTGAATTCTCTGTTCAAATTATGATTTTAATGACTTATTTAATACTAAATTGAGTCTTACTAGGCTACTGGATACAAATATACACCGTAAAATTTTAGTCGTTTTGGACCCATCGTCCAGTGATTCCATTCATGCAACCGAACAACTTTCCCCAAGATACATGGGTCGAAATATGGAGTAAACTTTTGGACCTCCCATACAAAATGTCTCATCACGTGACCTACTTACTATGGGAAGTCCAAATTTGTTTTTCATGTTTCGACCTATGTTCCTTGGGGAAATTTCTTCGGTTGCATGAATGGAGTCACTGGACGATGGGTCCAAAACGACTGAGATTTCACGGTGTATACTGCAATATATTTCTTTAATTTTTCATACAAAAATTCAGCTTGACTAGCAATATTCTACAACGTAAGGAGTATTTTATTTCTGGATTAAAACACTAGATGATCAGGCATTCTATTTGCATAAGAAAATCAATTTAACATTAACCCGGAGACTATCAGTGTCCTCGCCGATAGGGCTTTAGGCTCCTCCCTGCCTCTTTGTGGCCGAACCAGAAACTCTCTTTGAGGGTGAATTCCCTGTTAAAAGAGGTGATAAAATGAATTTGTCAATATCTTTGGGTTTCAAGGTCAATCGATCCTTTACACCCTGTTGTAGGGTAAATAAGTTTCTAAAAACTCTAAACTAAAACACCAGGGCGTACAGGGTAGATAAATCTCGAAAAACCCCAACACCAGGGAATACAGGGTAGATAAGTCTTGAAAAACTCCAACACCAGGGCGTACAGGGTAGATAAGTTTCGAAAACCTCTAAATTCAGGGCATACAGGGTAAATAAGTTTTGAAAAATTCTAACACCAGTGTGTGCATGGTAGATGAATGTCTCCTTACCTGCAAGGATAGGGATATGCGTTTGGGTTGTTCCTCGCAGAATATGGTGAATACTTGTCCAGTAACCAGATCATGAAGCCGGTTAGGACCAACGCTGCTACTATGCTGAGCCAGACCTTATAACAAGACAACGGTAATTTTAAAAACTAAAAACACCCGACGGTCTTTCTGTGTAATTCGGAAATAAAACCTCAAAAAATATCCGCCATATTGTTTTTTTTTGTACCCAGTTTCACTCTCACAGTAAATACGAATCTAACGACACCTCTCAAGCTGAAATCCGTCGAGACGTTCAGGCTGCAGAGCGTGCCAAACAATTATACATACATGCATTCGAAAAACATAACCGTCCTTCTGACGCAGTCGGGTAAAAAGAAGCAGGTTTAGCCTCAAAATGGTCCAAAAATATATTTATTTTAACTTATTATAGTATATCAACCGTGAAATTTTAGTCGTTTTGGACCCATCGTCAAGTGACTCCATTCATGCAACTGAACAACTTTCCCCAAGATGCATGGGTCGAAATATGGAGTAAATTTTTGGACCTCCCATACAAAATGTCTCATCACGTGACCTAACTTACTTATGGGAAGTCCAAATTTGTTTTTCATGTTTCGAGCTATGTTCGCCTATTGTATATTTCATACAATAGGCGCTAACTTAATGCTAATATTATATTTGTATGATTTTTTATTAATTCGGCCAGGAGGGCTATTTTTGAAATGTGTGACTCATATGTCGAATGATTTTCATTTTCACGCAGATTTTGTGTGAATCACATTTTACAAAAATTGCTGTGATGGTACCGTATTTACCAAAACCAAATCGCGACCCGAAGGCTATTTTTGAGAATGCAAAATCGGTGAGTCTATTAAAAATCGTTCGACTCATCGGGATGTCGAATGAAAATCATTGGAAATCATTAGACTGACCCTTTTTGCATACTCTCAAAGATTGCCCTCCAGGTTATAGAACATGAAGCTACTTTATTCACAAATAATTGTGTACGGTCTTACTGTACATAATTTAATTTTGCTTACGCGGCGATCGCCACGGCTCGCGCGTAATACTTGAATTTCACAATATTTATAATTAGAGTGCATTCAAACCTACAGCGAGTAACACAGAAAGGAATAGCCAACGTCAAATTGTAACTTTACCTAAACAATATACTTTTAACTAACTGTGACTGTTTGGTTATCTTTCTCTCCTGCACTCCACAACTACTAGCTCAACTACTACTCCAGTACATCGTACATCTTTTGGTCCTTCGAAAGGTAAGAACTTAGTGTTTTTTGTATCTCTTACTACAGTGGCGAATCGGTTTAGCTGGCCTCTCACAAGCGAGAATCCCCAGTTAAATTGAGAAGGCGCACACACAGTACACGGAGTACAGATACACTGAGATCTTAAGCGACTACAAGACTGCGTATAACTGTGTA
Organism: Euzophera pinguis; assembly: GCA_947363495.1. Classification (NCBI taxonomy): domain Eukaryota; kingdom Metazoa; phylum Arthropoda; class Insecta; order Lepidoptera; family Pyralidae; genus Euzophera; species Euzophera pinguis. The sequence continues at coordinate 27,373,125 of OX376154.1, forward strand.
GTCTTCGTGTCGTGAACTAACGCATCTCTGCACATCTGTCACCGTCAACTACGTGCCAGATTAACTGAGTTATCGATACAAACTACCTACTGAAAAACTAACATTCAACATGAACAAGATGGAGCTTCAACAAACTTGCTTCGGGAACATCAAGACTTTGTGTACCAACTATCGCAAAGATTCTTCATCTCGAAAAACTGAGGATTATCTCAACAAACGCATGGCGTCGCTAGAAATCCAGTGGCAGGACTTCGAGGCGAGGCATGCTCTTCTAGTACTGGAAATAGAAGACAAAACTATCAACTATTTCTCGGAAAATGTCTACGAGAAAACTAAGGAACTGTATGTTTCTACTTTAACGGACATAAACAGCAAGCTAAGTGCCTTATGCAAACAAAAACGCGGCTTTAACTTTGACTTAGCTGGAACAACAACTAACGACTCACAGGACTCGGACGAGGATGCTAATGATGTCCAACGCTTACTCAACAAACAAGAATGCTACTTTAACGCAATCAGCAACGCTATGTCCAAGATCAACGTCTCCTGTATGGCTGAAAAATGGGAGTTGGAAGATAGCCTATCTATCCTGAAGTCGAAATGGCAACCTATCGACAAACTACACTGGGAAATCGATTTCGAACTCAAAGGATGTACTTCTCACTACTACGAATCTTTTGCAGTAATCGAAGAACAATATGACGATTTACGAAAAAAGATCAACTCAAAAATTTGGTCAAATGCTCACTACGAAAAATCTTCGCCTAAAATGGAACTCCCGGAGTTTTCGGGAAACTACAGCAAGTGGATATCTTTTAAGGATCTTTTTTTGAAGACAATCCATAACAACCCAACCATTAACCAGGCGCAGAAAATGAGACATTTGAAAACTAAACTAAAGGGTGAAGCTGAAACTTTAGTACAACATTTATCTGTAAGTGCCGATAACTACAACTCCTGTTGGGAGATACTGACTCAACGATACGACAATCGTCGCTTGCAGTTTACAGCGTTCTTCAACACCATGATGAACCTTCCTGTAATCCAATATCCAGACGCTAACAACTTAAGGAAAATGCATGACGTCATCAAGGAATGCATGAACGGAATTTCTAATATTGGTCTCGATACTTCAACTTGGGATCCTATGATCGTCCAACTCATGTTACCAAAACTCGATTCTTCAACACTAAATGACTACATGAATGAAATTCGGGATCACAGGGAGATACAAAACTTGGCGGATTTTATATATTTCCTGGAAACAAAGTTCATGGCTTATGAAGCGGCAAAGTCAACTAAGAAAGGAAATAATCAAACTGAAAAACCATCCAACTTTTCATCGAACTGGAAAACTTCGCCGAAACAACCTACCAACCGAATGAAGAAACCTAATTTTGATTTTAAAAGATCTTACAACTATCATACCGTTTATGGAAAATGTCCAAATTGCAGCGGAAATCACGTTCTAATGCAATGTGACAAATTTCTTGGCCTGGATACAACGCAGCGCAATAACACAGTTTCGAAATTGAAACTATGCAAAAACTGTCTCTTTAGTCACAACAACGACGAATGTAAATCAAAGAAAACTTGTAAGGAATGTAATTTGCGACATCATACGTTATTACATCAATCTAACGGGAAATTTTCATCTAACAAATCAAACTACATGGAGCAACATCCCTCAACATCTTCACAGCATCAAACTTCGAATCACATAGCTAAAGCTAACACTGAAATCTTACTTACTACGATCCAGCTGAAAGTGAAGGCAGTTGATGGTACATACCACACTTTGAGATGCTTGTTGGATCAAGGCTCGGAATTGAACTTATTGAGTGAGTCAGCAGGGCAATTGCTGCGTCTGCCGCGCAAGAAACTAACTGCTACAGTAACTGGCATCGGATCTGTATCGGAAGATTGCAGAGGACAAATTAACTTATCCTGCAAATCTATACACTCCGATTTCACCTTTGAAACGACAGCACTAATTATGAAGAAACTTACGAATAACTTACCCCATTCTACGTTTGAAAAATCACAATGGCCTCATCTGGAAAATCTTAAACTCGCCGATCCAGACTACAATATATCTCGCCCTGTTGATCTTCTCCTAGGCGCCGAGGTGTATTCTCAGATCATACTCGACGGTGTTCTTAGGGGAGGTCAACTATCGCCAGTTGCTCAACAGACACATCTAGGATGGATTCTATGCGGAAAAATGAGAACTTTTAATTGCCATGTAACTCTAATCAATTTAGAAGAACTAACAAAATTTTGGGAAACCGAGGAAATTCATAACTCCAAGGATATTTCCAAGGATGACCAATGCGAACAGTTTTACAAAAACACAGTACAAAGAAGCTCTGATGGAAAATATATTGTCAAAATGCCACTTTGTCCTAAGTACGAGAATAAACTAGGGACATCGAAGCCTATTGCCGTGTCCCAATTCTTACAACTTGAAAAACGACTTCAGAAAAATCGAAAACTTTCCACTATGTACAAGGATTTTATGAAAGAATACGCAGAACTAGGTCACATGAGACCATCGACGGAAACTACGTCTAACGACTGTTACTTGCCACACCATGGAGTCCTGAGGGAGAATGCAGCTACAACACGTTTAAGAGTCGTATTCAACGCATCCCAAAAGAATTCCAACGGCTTCAGTCTGAACAACGTACTTGAAAAGGGTCCTAATCTACAAAAGGACATTCAAGCTCTCATACTCAAATGGAGAACATATAAGTTTGCTCTTATTGCAGACATCCAAATGATGTACCGCTGTATATGGATTACGGATGAGCAACAAAATCTGCAAAAAATCATATGGAGGGAAACACCCAACGAGGCACTTAACGAATACAAACTATGCACTTTAACATACGGGATGAAATGCGCCCCTTGGCTGGCAATGCGAACCTTACTTCAATTAGCTACCGATGATGGCCACAATTTTCCAACAGCTGCCGAAGTATTGAAGAACGCATTCTACATGGATGATTTGGTCTGCGGAAGAAACTCTTTTTCGGAAGCTAAAGAATTACAACAATCACTCATCGCATTACTTAAAGGCGGCGGTATGAATCTACGCAAGTGGTCCAGCAACGATCGTTCCCTTTTGGAAGATTTGCCATCAGATCAAATTGCACCGAATATTAACTATGAATTCAAAACTGAGGAGACTTCTAAAACGCTCGGACTGAGCTGGAATCCTACTAACGATACATTCTACTTCAACTGGCCTATTAAAGAAACATCCGAACGAATTACTAAGAGATCTCTATTATCAGAGATTTCTAAATATTACGATCCCTTGGGATGGCTGTCACCTTTGGTCCTCACAGCTAAACTACTCTTCCAGAAACTTTGGCTCAGCAAACTCGACTGGGATGACGACGTTCCTAAAGATATTGAAACAGAGTGGATAAAATTCAAAACTGAAATACCAATGATTGGCAAAATAACTTTAAACCGATGGATTGGTGAAACTAAGGATCATATCGAGTTATGTGGATTTTGCGACGCAAGCGAAAGGGCATACGCTTCCGTAATCTATAGTCGCATAACTAATCAAGATGGAACATCAAAAATAACATTGATAGCGTCACGGACAAGAGTGGCGCCCGTCGCTCAAAAAACATCACTGCCCAGGCTTGAACTTTGCGGCGCTCAGCTGTTGGCCGAACTTATGGAAAAAGTCAAAAAAGCTTTTTCTGACCACAAAGTAACTATGACAGCGTGGTGTGACTCTCAAGTTGTATTGGCATGGATCCATGGCGAAACATCCAGATGGGAGGTGTATGTAGCCAACCGAGTTAACAAAATCAAGCGAATTATCCCCCCAGAACACTGGCGTTACGTCAAATCAGAGCAAAACCCTGCTGACTGCGCTTCGAGAGGATTACTTCCCAGCAAACTTGTTAATTTCGACCTCTGGTGGCAAGGGGCGGAATTTCTCAAGGAAAGGAACTATAATGACAACTTGAAACAACCTTGTAGCTTTCAGACAAACCAAGGTTGCTCTACATATTACTGCGAAAAACCAAACTCACAAATCGACATAGAACATTTTATAACTACATTATTAAATAATTATAGTTCATTATATCGAGTGACAAGAATTACAGCTTGGATACAACGATTCATGCATAACTTGCGCAACGAAAAGAAATCAGATACTACTTACCTAAGTGCAAGCGAACTAAATAGAGCTAACATACTGATTGTACGACACGTGCAACAAACTCAATTCACGATCGAATATGATCAACTGATGCGCAACGAATCTATAACTAAAAGAAGTCCTATTTTAAAACTGAATCCTTATCTGGATGAGGAGAAGCTGATACGTGTTGGCGGACGACTCAGGAACTCAGCTCTGCCTGTAAACATGAAAAATCCTATCATCATTCCCTATAGTGGACGTTACACAAGTCTATTAATAGAGCAATCACATATCAAAACATTGCACGGTGGAGCTCGGGTAACGCTGACTCACATAAGGCAAACGTACTGGATCGTTAGTGGTAATAGGGCTGTCAAAACTCAATTACGAAAATGTATTCGCTGTCGTCGCTTCAACCAAGTGGATAACCATCAACTCATGGGCAATCTACCATATCAACGGGTTACACCGAGTCGACCATTCACGCACTGTGGTGTCGATTTTACTGGAGCCGTGGAAATAAAAACCCACAAAGGCAGGAACGCTAAAACTACTAAGGGGTACATTGCGATCTTTATATGTATGGCAACTAAAGCCGTACATATAGAACTAGTTTCAGACCTCAGCTCCGAAACATTCATCGCGGCATTTCAACGCTTGTGTGCCAGACGTGGCACCCCTAAACATATGTACTCAGATTGCGGAACGAACTTTGTCGGCGCTGCAAGAGTACTAAGACAAGAATTCGAAGAATTTAAGTCAATTTTATCTACTGAATTCTTCAATGAACTAGCCAAATTGGAGGTAATTTGGCATTTTAACATAGTTTATTGGCCTAACGCAGGAGGGGTGTGGGAAGCCTCTGTGAAGTCCATGAAGCACCATCTACGACGTGTATAAGGCGATCAGAAGCTAACCTATGAAGAGTTCACAACCCTGCTCACCAAAATCGAAGCTTGCCTGAACTCCAGGCCTTTATGTCCTTTAACTGAAGACCCTGAAGAGTTTTATAACTGTCTGACACCGGGACACTTTCTCACAGGCAGTTCGATACTATCTCTACCTCTATCCAACTACAATGACTATAACATTGACATACGTCGCAGATGGCAACTACTTGAAAATATGTTCCAACATTACTGGAAAGCCTGGTCCAACGACTATCTAACGCAACTACAAGTTCGCAGTAAATGGAACAAACCAACAAAAAATATAAACATTGGCGACATCGTACTGGTAAAGCAGGACAACTTGCCCCCAGGAAAATGGGCTATGGGACGTGTGTTGGAGACGCATCCGGGCTCTGATGGATATGTTAGAGTCACCACCATTAAAACGCAAACTGGAGTTATCAAGCGCCCTATAGTCAAATTATCGCCACTTCTATCGAACTCTGAAATTGACACCATTGACCCTGAACCTGAAACTCAAAAAGAAACAAAACAAGGGCCTGAAAAGGAAACAAACTACTTACAAATTTACTACTAACGGCATTGAACTTGTTTTCATTCTTATCAGGATCATATGGTACCAAGGTCGGCGCATCGTCGGACGCTCAAATTACATCGCTGGAACACGAACGACCTATATTCTATGACACCGTCGGCAAAATGCAAGTAGTACACAATGAATGGATGGTAATTATGTATTACAATTTATCTACGTACTGGGAAGGAACTCGACGAATTGACAGCTATTTTAAGAACTTAGAAAAGTTATGTCACATTTCTAACTTACAACAATGCAAAACAACAACAGAGCAGCTTAACCATGAGATGGATCTTCTTCATCACTACAATGACATTTTGGTCAATCTTCATAAGCATCTCACTGTCAACCGAAAGAAAAGAGGGATAATTGATGGTGTTGGATACGTTGCCAACAGCTTATTTGGAATACTCGACCAACGATTCGCTGACAAATATGAAGATGATATACAATCTATGAAAAACAAAGATAACTACCTATTGGAACTTATAAAAAATCAGACTTCTATTGTGGAACTTGAGAACAAAATATTAAAGAAAAGCGAAGAAAACATTCAGCGACAATTTCAGGTGATCAATGGATTCATAAACCAATCTAACCAGAATATGGCTTCATTGGAAACGCAAATAGAAATTCTTTCCGCCACAACTTACTTTAACTCGGCGTCGTTAACACTTTACCTGTTAATTAGCAGTTTGAAGAAATTCCAAGAAATGCTATTCGATTCACTCACCAACGTCTATCAAGGCCATGTCGATGTGCATTTAATAACTCCAACTCATTTGGTTCAACAGCTAAGTGAAATTTCAGGAAGCATTCCGAAATCACTATCGTTACCAGTTGAGAACTACCAACAGGATATCAAAGATATTTACAAACTTATCTACGTGAGAGCACGAGTAACTGAGAATTATTTTCTCTTCGAAATGCATATTCCCTTGATTTCAAATGAAGACTTCACACTATTTCATACTATACCACTGCCAGTGAAAACGAACCTGGAATTCGGCTATGTACATGTGACATCACCAAATATTGGAGTAAACTTTGAGAAAAACATCTACGTGCTATTAAATGCAGAGGATTTTGAAAAATGTTTACAACAGTCGGATAAAATAATCTGTAGGAAAAACCCGCCTGTTTTCGATTTACATAGCAACAAGGCGGCCTGCGAAGCTAAACTGCTGTCTCATCAAAACTCCGCGCCATGTGTCATCGAGCACGCAACATGCAAGGACCCATGGATAGAATTACATGCACGGAACAGCTGGCTGATTATTTGTTGCCAAACTTGCCCTCTTCGTGTCTTATGTGGCAATGACGTCACACCTCTCACGATGACTTCTTCTGGGATTGTTACACTGCCCCAAGGATGCTTGGTGCAATCCAAAGACTTAACTATCTACTCTCAAAGCAGCTACAGCAGCCGAATCACCATGGATTACGGACTTACTATACCCGAATTCAACATGAATAAGTCCGTTAACAAGATAGTCAACTTAACATCTTTTCAAGATGTACCTCACGAACTTACTTTCGAAAAAATTGACGAGAGCATCGCCTACCAGAAAGAACAAGAGGCTCGACTACCAACTACAACTATGTCTAGTCACGATATCCATCAGTATGTGATTAGTTATACTTTACTGGCGGTCGCTGTAATATTTTTGCTTGGGTTGGTTGGGAGGAAACTGTGTCCCCGCTGTTTTGTTCGGAACAAGAGAAGCACTCAAAAAGCAAACACGGAACGGCAAACTACAGAGGACATCGAACTGCAAGTTATTCAGCGACCGGACGAGCACAGAGAGAGGACCCATCATACCAAGACTCCCCCGGGGTCATCACGTCGGAGCGTCACCGGAGGAACTCCTAACTTAGCATTCGACTTTGATTAAAATTTACCTATTTTATTTGCTTTGTGATGGCTCTTCCAATCTTTGTGACTTTACTTTCACTTTTAAATACTAATTAATTTCTTAGTTTTTTACTTTACTATTTACTTTTACATTTTTACTTTCAATTAATACTTAACTTTTACATTTGTATTTTTACTTTTTATTCTTTTTGAGTTGCCAAGATGTACGGTCTTACTGTACATAATTTAATTTTGCTTACGCGGCGATCGCCACGGCTCGCGCGTAATACTTGAATTTCACAATATTTATAATTAGAGTGCATTCAAACCTACAGCGAGTAACACAGAAAGGAATAGCCAACGTCAAATTGTAACTTTACCTAAACAATATACTTTTAACTAACTGTGACTGTTTGGTTATCTTTCTCTCCTGCACTCCACAACTACTAGCTCAACTACTACTCCAGCACATCGTACAAATTGATTGATTTATTTTACTTAATCATTCGTGAATTATTGATTTTACTTACCTCTGTTCGAAGGACAGTCATAAACTTGAAAAGTGACGTTTTTCGTATTGGCTTACGGATTGCTGAAAAATGAAAAAGTTACTTTAAAAAAATGATTCGCAAGGGTTTTAAAATGCATACCCGCGGCCACGACACAGATTAAAATAATATTACTACCACGCAAAATTTTGCGTTGTCGCGACACCTTGGATTTTGAATGAAGGATTTGAATGGCTTTGAACTGGCCAGAGACTAAAATTTCATTCAGGAAGGATTTTAAAAGATGATGGTATGGTTTTAAATCCGTTCTTTAGCAAGCTGGATATTAAACTGCCTGGAACTTGGATGGTTTACAAAAAGTTCATGGCCAAAGAATTTATTAGTCGTGAATCATTTTCGCGAATACGAATTCCCTTCGCGCCGATATCGGTAAAATACCGCACATCAAATGGTTTGTCGTTGGATTTGTCGTGGCCGGTCGTTAAATTGATCATTTCATGATGTGGTCGATCATATGATGAAATGCGACCATTTCATGATATGGCCAAAACAGAATCGACCAGATCATTGAGCTTCACACTTTCATGATATTTCATATTATCATCTGATGCACGACTACATCATGATCTGGCCAAGAGACTAGTGATCATATCGTAAAATTGTTACATTTTTTAACCAATAGAGGCGCTGATGTTGCTAATTTTCTGTGCATTATCATGGCGGCGGGCTATCAGCTGTTAAAAAATCGAAGAATATTTTATGAAAGTAAGAATTATAGGTTAAATTGATAAACGTAAAGCACTATGTAATATATACTAAACTTAAAACATAACTTTCAGAATTTAGGAATTATGTTTTGCCTTGAAACGAATAATCGCGTCATTCTAGATATCGCGACGTAGCGAATAATGAGGCCAAACACTTTGTCATAGATCGAACATGAAGTTTTATCGCGACAACGCAAACAAATTACAAATCTTAGTTTTTATTGTTATTTCAATGAATTGCCATTTATATTTTTGTCTTTTTCATTGAGACAGGCTTTAATGTGTACATAAAGGTGACTAAATACATTTCTTCTCCTTAACTTTTTTGCGCCAAACTATCTTCCAGTTCTCCCAATGGTTGACTCTTAGATCAATTATTGGTCTCCACGGCGAGACCAATTTATTAATCTAAGGGTGGAAAGCTCTCAGAATTAAGTCCGCCAATTGTTATATGAATTTGTACCTGTGGAACTATAAGCTTCTAATAAATAAATATACTTACCTATCAAAATTCCCGTCTGCTCAAAATATGGCGCGACAAAATCTATCACTTCCTCCCTTTCTGCCGTCATAGTTAGCGCAGATACAGCTATATCCGTTTCCTATAACATACAAACATAATAGGCTAGTTGCCTAAAAAAATATAATAAGTCCGTCAGTTAGATAATCAAAAAATATTGGAAACGTATTTTTTTCTTTTGAAAATTAAACAAAGAATGGTAAAGATATGGCGCGTTAAAGTTCCGTGCGACGTCACAGTGTCACTTTTTCGCAATATGTGACGTCACGAGCCCCCAGTTTCAGGGTCAAAAACTAACATTAAAATTAGTCCGTCATTTAGGGAATCAAAATATATTAGTGACGTATTTTTTCTTTTGTCAATTGAGCGATAAATTATAAAGATATAACGCATCAAAGTTTAGGAGTGGGGGCTCGTGACGTCACATATTGCGAAAAAGTGTAGCACACTGTGACGTCACACGGAACTTTAACGCGCCAAGTCTTTACCATTCTTTGTTAATAAAGAAAAAATACGTCTTCAATATTTTTTTATTATCTAACTGACGGACTAATTACATTTTTTTAGGAAACTAGCCTATTACAAGTGACGTTGATTATTTTACCAAACCCACAGACATATAAGACGTAAACAGACGGAAGGTATGCTATTACTTAGCGTAGCAAAAACACACACATGCAAAACTATGCAGCCTGGGCTGTATCTAGGCTAGAGTAAGATGTTTACGATAATGCTCCCCATGATTTCAAGAAATGTATGAATGTTGTGTGGAGTGCATGATCAGAGATCATTTATACGGTATTCTACTCTATTATTTTTAGTGTTCACCGATCCAACAACGTAGCTTACAAAATGGCGTCACGGCCAAAAATTGCCACGCGTAGCATAATTTCTATGTGTGAGTGAATGTTGCTACAGGTGTAAAAAAGAGATATCGCCATATAGATCCGAATACGTGAGAAAAGGATACCAACAATTACTTGCTACATAAGTATAACTATTATCTTATGTTCCGTCTGTGTAAGTCTTATAAGTCTGTGCCAAAACCAAAGCGCAACCGCGAGGGTATATTTTTGAGTATGAAAAAATTAGTGAATCGATTGAAAATAGTTCGATTCACCTATTATTTTGAACGTAAATCATTTGGTTTTAGTTTGGTATTGGTAAATACGTTAACAAGTAGTGTAACGCGAACTAAGTCAAACACATAACCCTCGTTTCTTCGCTGCAGTCGTATAAAAACGGCTCTGACTCTTACCCCACGCATCAGGTCACCAACGACTCCATCCCAGGATCCGTTGGGGAGCTTCTTGCCAAACCCCCCAGTTATGGGGGTGACTATTTCATAGTCAAAATTCATAGTCTGCAACGTAAAGAACTAAAGGCAGTCTTCTTTCAAACACTCTCCAGCTTCAAGTCACAAGTGAAAGACCATATCTTTCTATCACCTAATCCCCTTCCTGAGAAAGTATTTTTGTCTGCTGTTCGAATATTACCCGCCATAGTATGTATGTATGTAAAAATCTTTATTGTACACAAAGAACATAGTATCAGAATACAGGTTACAACAAAAGGCGGACTTATCCCAAATAGGGATCTCTTCCAGTCAACCAAACTAACATAGGACATAGACATATGGGCACAGAAGAGGGCACAACACGCAAAGAAATCTTAGGTGCATAGACTTACATCTAACATACAAATTCAATTACACATAAAAACAGTAAGCTCAGCTCAAGTCCGATCGTTCGTAGTATTCCCTAGCCCGAGATTTGAAAGAGTGAGAAGACAGCTCTTTTATCTCCAAAGGAAGCTTGTTCCAGAGATTTTCAGCGAGAATTGAGAAGGAGTTGGCGTAACACTGTGAGGAGTATACAGGTATGTTCAACTTTAGGTAATAGTTGCCATAGTTGTAATTTTCACTCGTTAAATTGTTTATGTATACTCTGACACGCTTAAAAATAAGTATATATATTGATTTACGTTGTGTAATGCATGCGTATATGTGCATAATATTTACATTGGTATATTTTTTGTATGTGCTGCATAGGTACGTTAAGCTTTTATGTTTCACTTTTCCCAATTGCTAATTTGCGCCTACCTTCCTGTTTCATATCATGAAGTCCTGTTGATTGCCTGGAAGAAATTGCTCTAGCGATAAGGCCACCTTTGATATATAATAATATTCATGTACTTTCAACAATTTGGTGTAATAGAATTATACAAAATTCTGTGTCGTAATGCTAAAAATGCGGAAAATAAACGATCATACTCACTTCAGCCAGTTTCGCTATGAGATCAATACAGTACCCCTCATATAGAGGCCGATTGTCCTCGTCCATCATATGTTCTCCTGTCGCTGGATCTAGTCTTGGTAATGTCCAGGGCACTGCCTGAAATTATAGATTAGCTATGTATATAGACAAATAAAATCGCACAGATTGAGTTAGCCCTAAAACACACCCCGGACACCTTAAACAACAGCGGCGAGTCCGATATCTATTACTACTACATCGATACGGTAGCGTACGCACGTGCGTGTTAGTCGTAGTGTAAAACGAGGCGAAAAGTGGAAAGGCTAACACGTCACTAAATAGGTCCCAATAATTATTTGACCGTTCCCCGCAGGTATCTGTCATCACAACCATGGTCAATTTGATGTCCACCTAACCTACACTAATGGCCATATTTTTTTTACTACGCCGGCTTAACAACACCGCAAATTATGCAACTAACTGACATTATGTCTGCTAAGATGCTAACGCCACGCCTGTCAAGCAAAGAATAGCCCCCACTTTTAATAACGGATATGCCTTATTTGTATATTTTATTTTAAATTTAATGCACTACCATCGCTATTTATGACCAATATTATTGCCAGCAAATTTTACACGAGGTGCAGTAGGGTTTGTTATTTACCGTATCTGCGTCATAGTCGTCGCAGCGGCCGGGCGATTGAAGCATCATCTGTGCATTGTTTAGAAGTTTGCACGTTGTCTGAGTTGCGGTGTCTGTTTCGGGTAGGAGGGTATGAGTGTCCGTTCTATACGTTACTATTAATTATTCTGTGCCACCGGAGGCTATCAAGGCTTACAGTGGAAGTTCCAATCCTGAAGAATATCTTCAGCGGCTCCAGAACTACTCCTGGCTGGAGACGGTACTCCTCATCGGCTGCCCAGGATGCTATGGTCTGCAAGCCTTCGTCAGGCTTGAAGGTAGAGAGGATGAAGTGGGAGCGAAGGAAGAGGCCAGATCTGAAATTGGCACCGTGTTTTATTTTCCAAAATTTGTGTTTTTTGAGTGTTTGTGCATATTATTGGTGGATTCGCAAAGTGTTCAAGAACAAGCATGAGTCTTGGGAAGTGATACAGTGTTCGATTTATGTGATTTCCTTGTTTGTTGCCAAAAGCACCTGGAGATCGCTAAGTGCAGTTTTTTACCACTTCACTTAGCCTGACTCGACTTGACTTCACATAACAACTGACGTGACTTTAAACATGCTTCTCTAAACAACTTAATTTAAAAATTTTACTTGTTACTGGCTTAAAACAAAAGTAAGAGCCATATTATAATTATAAAATAAATACCTGTCAGCACTCCAAAAGAACAGCGTATCATTACTCATATCTGCATCATCAGCGAACTGTCTGTAGATTCTCTCCCTGGTGCTGTTTATCTCAGAACCCTCGATGTTGTCGCAGTCGACCTTCGCTGTCAAATACTGAAGGTCATTGTCCAGCTTGGAGTATACCTCAGTGATGTACTGGAGCAGCGAGGTGATGATGTACTGTGATCTCTAGAAATGATTAGGAAACTTGGAAAATGTTTGTTGTAGCAATCCATCCATACTAATTAATCATCATCATTTCAGCCGCAGTCAGTCCACTGCTGGACATAGGGGTTACCATCCATCTTTACTAATATCATTATCATAGGGTATTCTACTCAAATTGATTTCATCTTTCGTATCAATAATTTTAGTACCAGAAACCGAAAACAGAAAGATGTTTTTAATCAGGTACTTCGCGCCATATTTTAGGGTTTTATTATTTTATGTCCATATTTCGAAATTATACAATAGATACTTATTGATGGTATGAGTTATAACCATGGAGTAATTATAAAAGGGAGATGCCGTTTGAAATGGCGCAGTGACGTACTCATTGGCGCCTCGCCGACACTGCAGTGGGCGGAGCTTGTCGTTGCTCGTGCTCTATGATTGGAGCCACGGCCGAAACCAAGCACCCCGCACGTCTGCCTTCCGCCCCGTGTAGCCTCACAAACGCTTTCTTACAAAACGCTTATTAAGGCATCTCCCCTTTATAATTACTCCATGGTTATAACAGTATCTTTCTTAAATTATTAAATTGATTCAGGCGTTACGTTTGGTAAGTGCTAGTACGAGTATCTTTCTTATTTCTTTTAGTATTATTATTACACAGTTTGACTACGCAAACTGCCATTTTGCTTCTGATTTTACATTTATCTAGACGTCCAACTCGCTCATCGGTTGCGGCGTGACTGACGAGACTAAGCAATAAGGTTAACCTCTGAAAAATGTTTTTTTATACAATTAAATTAAGGCAAACAGGCGTACGGCCCACCTGATGGTAAGTGGTTACCGTAGCCTATGAACGCCTGCAACACCGGAGATGTCACGAGCGTGTTGCCGACCCGGAATTTTTTCACGCCCTTTTTGAAGGCTCCCATGTTATACTTAATCACTAGAGAAAACCATAGCAGGGAGTTCATTCCATAATCGCAGTGTACGAGGGAGGAAATTGTAAGAATAACTATAAAAAAAAACAACTTTGAAAAGTCATATTAGTCGCAGCGGCCGGGAGGTCGAAGCTTCATCGTTGCATTATTTTGCTCAATTTTTAACCGTAATCTGCGCGATGAGGTGTGATATCTGTTTCAGATGGGAAAGTGTCCGTTCTGTACGTTAGTACTATTAATGATTACGAAGTTGAAATCTTACTTGCATCTCCCCAGAACAGCTGCATTCCTCTCTCTGTCCCATCAGTTTGCAGCACTCTGATTGGTCGACAGCAAGCAGTACACTCGGCAATACTAACTGTGTAGTATCCACGTTACTAGAATAGTCGGTAAAAACCAGGTTCCAGCGGTAGTCGCGACGTACTAGTTTCTCTTTCACTGCCTGTGAAAAAATACTCCGTGAAGTTTATTATTCTTCTTCATCTAAGCTAGGTTTAGAATAACTTTATTTCTCATAAGAATTACATAAAGAATTCGCTTTAAAAAAAACAATGTTTTTTTACAAAATAATGCAATGAGCATGCTTTTATAAACAGCTAGCTGTTTCCCGCAGCTCCGCCTGCGGTATATAGCCTATGTTACTCAGGGTGAATGTAGCTTTCCAATGGTGAAAGAATTTTTGAAATAGGCACAGTAGTTTTTGAGTTTACTCATTACAAACATACACACAAAAATACAAATCTTACCTCTTTATAATATTAGTGTAGATACAAACTAAATAGCTTCTATAAAAATTGCAATACAATGTAATAAATCTATTGGTTATTATTGTGCCGTCCTCTCGTCATCGACGCGTACTACGCTTGTTTTCCTAACTGCGTCATCAGCTTACGCTTTGGAGCCAGCTTGTAACACAATGGACTGTCTAATCGACTGCTGGCTCACCTCCGTAACCATTTTAGGGAAACCAGACTAACAGGAACATGACCAAAGATGTGTTAGTGGCTATCACTGTCAGATATTTCAGGCTGGCTAAAAGCATCTGACACAGCCTCACGACTGCTATCTATTGATAACAAACGGAACCAACTGCTTAACGTGCCTTCCGAAGCACGGTGGAACTCGATATTGAAAATGCCAGTAAATGGCGACCAATGTAATAGTGAGTCCGCGGGTCGCGCTCGTCTATCGAGTTCCTGTTTGTCTGGTTTCCCTGTAAAAAGGGTTACAGAGGTCAGACGTCATTGCTCCATTGTATCACAGTGCCGCTAAATCTAGGACCATGACTTACAACGTACCCTGGGCTCCGAAGAGAAAGCTGGCGACGCAACTAGGAATACACGCTAGGATGGATGAAAGGCGACTTACGAAAGGTATTTAGAAATCAAAGGTGACAGGAAAAGTCGGTAAGGGCCGGCCTCGGAGAACATACTGCGACCAAATCGCAGACATATTAAAAAGGGAGATGTCAGGAGTACCCGTAATCGACGACCGTGTGTGACGAGAGTGATGAGCGTAGAAGAAGCGAGGGAATTTTGTAAGGATCGTAACAAATGGAAATCCGTAGTCTCTGCTTACCCCTACGGGAAAAAGGCGTGATGGTATGTATGTATGAAGAAGAATTTCTTACTCGTCGATAGGTGTCCATGACGAATCCATTACTCCCAACGATGACATAAAAACTGGGTTCAGGTCTCATACTCTTCAAGGACTTGGCAGAGTCCCTGGTGAGGCCAGCGTGAACCCACACACGAATGTTTGATCTTCCGAGGAGTTCGTAAAGCGTTTTGTCCACGTCTGAAAGCGTTATTGGATCATTAGCGTTAAGTCCGCTTTTGTATTTCTTCCCCTTTTACCTTGTCCCAATTTGTTACTTGGGATCGTCACAGTATGTTACTTCGTTCCATTTTCCTCCATCTCTACACATTGTTTAAAGTAGTATCAAGATATACAAAACGATTTTGAACCTACTGGCTAAATGCTTCCAAAAAAAATTTTACCTCCCATAGGTGCATCCAGTTAGGTGAATGAATGAATGAATAAACACTTTATTACACCATTTACAAACAAAAGAAACATAGTTAAATCCAATACAACTAAATGGGTACAGAGGACTTATCGCTAATGCAATCTCTTCCAGTCAACCTTATGGTAGAAAGGAGCAGAGAATTTTAAAAAAACTTGAGCGAGCGGTGCAGAATGCTAAGATGTTATCTACAACAAAACAGATAATAAACTTACATAGATATTTTTGTATATATATATAAACCTACATAAAATACTTAAATAAATAAAATACATAAAACAAGTAGGACAGTAGTGACATCGTATCGTGCTCGCCGTGTTATATAAAGCTTAAAATATGATAGAGTAACTCACCACTCTCCGTCTCCAACAAAATAGCAGCGTCAGTTGCATTTCTCGTTTCCAAATACGCATCTAATGCTGAAAGTAAATTCTGGGATCCTAGCTGAGTTCTGAGTAAAGGTAGACCAGCGTCAGAGCAGAGTTGGTCGGCTGCAGGCCAAGGAGTCCAGGACAGGTCGATGACAAGGGAAGCTCCTTTGAAGACTGCTCCACAGACTGCAAAGAATATGTATCATCATCCTAGCGTGTATTCCTAGTTGCGTCAGCTTACGCTTCGGAGCCTAGGGTACGCTTTAAGTCATGGTCCTAGATTTTGCGGCACTGGTTATTACAATGGAGCGAATGCCGTCTGACCTCCGCAACCCCTTTTACAGGGAACCAGACCAACAGGAACATGATCCGAGGTGTGTTAGTGGCCAAACACTGTAACAATTTTTCAGGTTGCCCAAAGGCAACTGCTGCTTAACGTCCTTCCGGAGGAGCTCGAAATTGAAAATGCTACTAAACGGCGACCAATTCAATAATGGTCGCGTCTTGTCGTTGCTTGACACGCGCATTCGCTACGGATACAATACACTTTTACAATATACTTCCAAAATACCTTCGTAAACTGGATGATATAAAGCTATTCAAGATAGCTCTTTATAATTTGCTTATTGATAAATGCTATTATAGCTTAAAAGACTACTTTAGCGATGATTTGAAAAGTCTGATTTATTATCAAGCTCAATCGTAGCTTTTAAGTTTGTGATGCATCTATTTCAAACAATTCCCGAATTTGACTAATTATATTTTGTAATGAATGTAATGAAATGTAACTTTTGACCTTTTATCATTGTAAACCCTAGCGGTAGGATATATCGATCTTATATATTTACTATCTTTACCTTGTACAACATATGATCCACAATGAAATAAATGATTGATTGATTGATACAACTATCGAGCTCCTCCAAGACTGCAAAGAATACATATAAATTGTAATGTTCCTTTCAGGGGTCGTAGGCAAGCGCTGAATGCACGCTTCCAACAGGTAATTTTGGAAATCATTAAAGGATCTCCATCCAGCAGTAGACTTCCTGAATCTTCATTTCATTCATATCGTGTGCGTTACATGGTCAATCGACCCTGTACACCCTGATATCGGAGTTTTTCGGAAACGCCTGTCGGCCTCTGAGGTGATTCCGTTAAGGACCACCAAATTGCACGTGCCTTCATCATTATCAGACAATCAGGTAATCCAAGCCTGCAATGTCCTAACCAAACTGAAACAACTAAACAAAATGTCCTTCCCGTGGGATTCGAACTCACGATCCCGAGTCATCTCCGGTTCGAAGGTGAACGCCCTAACCACTGGACCATGGAGCCAGTGATAATGATGTTGAAAAACCTACTCACGTCTCGTCATCCAAGCGTGTATTACTGTTGCACCCTCAAGCTTTAAATAAATAATAAATAAAAAAATATTTCGGAATTTATCCATATGGTGTTAATTACAGAATAGCTTAACCTAGTGTTAGTAACAGGAACGCACACAAAAAAAAACAAACACTACTCATCAACAGCTAGGTTCCCACCATGGAGTAATTACAAAGAGGAGATGCCGTTTGAAAGTGCGCAGTGATGTGATCATTGGCGCCTAGCCGAAACAAAAGTGGGCGGAGCTTGTCATTGCTCGTGCTCCATGATTGGAGTGACGGCCGGTAGCACGTAAGCGACTTAATAACGCTTTAGAGACCATTGTACGCTTTAGTCATGGTCCTAGATAAGGCGGTACTAAGTAGTTATTACATAGGAGACTGTTATCTGACCTCAGATACGGAAACCAGTTCAATAAGATCCTGACCCAGGCTTTAGTGGACAAAATTGTTTCATTATCCAGGCCATAGAGCAACTACAAAGAGATGCCGTTTGAAATGGCGCAGTGATGTGATCATTGGTGCCTCGCCGACGCTAAAGTGGGCGGAGCTTGGCATTGCTCGTGCTTCATGGTTGGAGCCACGGCCGAAACCAAGCACCCCGCACGTCTGCCTTCCGCCCCGTGTAGCCTCACAAATATTTTCTTACAAAACGCTTATTACGGCATCTCCTCTTTGTAATTGCTCCATGATCCAGGCTGCATAAAGCTTCTGACACAGCCTAACGACTGCCATCTAACGATAACAACCAGGAACTTTCTAAGAGTCCAAGACAAAAATGCCTAAAGACATAGAAAGCATATAGCGCGGAGAATCGATAGCCGATGGGGCCAAAAGATCCAGCCGAATTAAACATTTTCATAAATCTCGCCTGAAGAAAGAATGCTGGAGGCCTATGTCCAGCTATGGACTTCAAAAGCAAATACTCACGTCTCCTATAGCTCTCAGCCTCATCCTCTCGATCCAGCATCACCAGCTCATCAGACACCCTGATCTCAGGGTGTAACTCCTCAGCCTTTTTCAGGCCTCGTCCGATCTGCCTTGCCAGGTCTTGCTCATGATTCTCTATTATGAATACTGTTGAAATATATTATAGTTTTAATTTGTATAAATGGTATTTGTTGCTCAAAAACGTGCGCTGAGAACAATTGCCAAAATTCCATTTTGGGAATCGTGTAAGGAACATTATAAATAATTACTTTTTTTTAAAAAACCGACTTCAACTTCGTGCGCGAGTCCGACTCGTACTTGGCCGGTTATTTATTTTATCGTAATAAAATAACGTAATAATTCACCAAACAGATGGTAAAGAATAAGACTTTGTTCACATTAGTTGAAGATATTACGCGAAATGCTATAGGATATTAAGGAGTTTCTTCCATATCTCCAAAGTTCTTCATCATGTCTTCAACAAATTAATATGGGACCAACTTGGTAGTAAAGGCTGTCAAATAAAAAAGAAATCATCAAAATCGGTTCACAGTTGACGAAGATATCGTATAACATACATACAAAAAAAAAACAGTCGAATTGATAACCTCCTCTTTTTTTGAAGTCGGTTAAAAACTGGAAATATTGACCGTACCCTCTCTGTATATCATGGTCCTATTGTGCGACTTATACAAAGAGTTATGCTTTACTGAAAGTCCAGAGGAAAGAAAGGAGCGAGAAAGTACTAGGGCGTAAGGATATAAAAACAGATATGCCAAGTCTAACCCCCATATTATAAAACGTTTCCTCAAACTCGACTGAAGCTTACTCCAACTCATTGGTATGATTAGTCGTCACTAGCTTCCTTGACATAGGGAGATTCCTCATTGGAGGTGAGTATCGAACTGTCAAATATAAGGTTGGTTAAGAGGTACCTTAAGGCGGCCTGAAAAGTGGTAAAAAATCAGTTTTTTGCCATTTTTTGCCTAGTTATCTACTTAATTTGTTTATTATTTGCTCTATTCTTTTGTGTTTTAAAATTTTTGTGCTTTGAATTGTTATTATAACCTGTGTCGTTCCTCATTGGAGTTTGCTCAAGCAACCAACTAATACTATCGTTTTCATGGAAAGTTCGTGGACTTCCTTAAGGCCTCCTCCAATGAGTTTGAGTGAAGGACGTCCTTAAGGTTATGTTTAAGAATACAGATGTTAATGTAGTACAACATTCCGCTAAATATCAAGCGGTGCTTTTGTTTAATAGATTGCCGGTCGATTATAAATGTATTCCAGACTAAGATACACTGAGGTGCTTCTTGGTGGAAAAATGTTTCTATAGTCTGAAGGAATATATTGATCGTCAAAGTTAAAATATACTCGCAACTTATTTATATATAGATAGATATAAGTATTGACATTAAATGTGAAATCAAATTCTTATTATTATTTTAAGTGTATTTTCAGACAATGTATATTGTTTTTGTGAACTAATTGAAAATATCATATTCAATTTATAGAATCATGTAATTTTTTTCCGTAACTGTCTGCCGATATCAGGTAACAACAAACAAAAAAAAAAAAAACAAAATAAAATATTAAAGAGCTCTCATACAGCGGACATTATTTTATACGATTTTTATAGATAACTAGCTGTTTCCCGCAGCTCCACCTGCGATATATAACGTATCTTACTCAGGGTGAATGTAGCTTTCCAATGGTGAAAGAATTTTTGAAATGGGCACAGTAGTTTTTGAGTTTATTCATTACAAACATACACACAAAAATACAAATCTTTCCTCTTTATAATATAAGTGTAGATGTAGATGGTACGTAACCCTTCGTGCGCAGCCCGACGCGCAATTGACCAGTTTTGTCATAAATGATTGGTGTCGTAGATGTGTTCTACGAACTTTACGCTACGGCTACGAGAGTTTAAATCATGGAGCAATTACAAAGAGATGCCGTTTGAAATGGCGCAGTGATGTGATCATTGGCGCCGCGCCGACACAGAAGTGGGCGGAGCTTGTCATTGCTCGTGCTCCATGGTTGGAGCCACGGCCGAAACCAAGCACCCCGCACGTCTGCCTTCCGCCTCGTGTAGCTGAACAAATACTTTCTTACAAAACGCTTATTACGGCATCTCCTCTTTGTAATTGCTCCATGGTTTAAATTTCTGGCTTAATTGACATGTAAATTTGAAATCTGTATTTTTCAGTAAAATAGAAACTTTCCTCCTGAGCAATGTTATAGCACGTATGTACACCCTGGTGCCAGAGTTATTCGGAACCGCCTCTCGGCCTCTGTTGTGGTTCATAATGGCAGTCGGGACCAACGGCATAACGTGTCTTCCTAATCACGGAATCATCATTATCAAACAATTAGGTGATTCAATCCTGCAATGTCCTAACCAAACTAGAAACAACTAAACAAAGTATGCTTCCCGTGGGAATCGGACCACAGGATATATTATATTTATTTATATTTATATTTATATTTTTGAACACACTAGCAGCTTATATTAGCTGATGCGTGTGCATCTTGAAGTTTGGAGAGTTTATAAAATTGTCCAATCTGTTTTTAAAAGCGTTGACTGAGGGTGCGCTGACGACACTCTCAGGGAGTCTGTTCCACTCTGCTACTACACGATTGCATAGAAAATGTTTTTTCGGTTTTCTTCTTGCTCTTGTGTGACATAGTTTCAATGAAGGTCAAGCGCACATTTTCCGAGAGTTGGAACATATCGCGCAGTTCCAGAGCATCATAATATCCTCTCAGCATTTTGAATGTTTCAATTAGGTTGCCTCTTCGTCTGCGACACTCTAATGTTGTAAGCTTAAGAATTTCTAGTCTTTGATCATAAGGCAGATTGCGTATACATTTAACTAACTTTGTTGCTCTTCTTTGGACATTCTCAAGGAGGAATTTATCTTTTTTGAAATAAGGGTCCCAAATTACATAGGCAAACTCTAACAGTGGTCTAATGTATGTTTTATATAGCTTGATAAATGTTTTCGGTGACAGTGTTGCAAATGTTTTACGAACCAAATACAGAACAGAGTTTGCCTTCTTAACAGTGTTAATTATGTGTGTTTCCCACTTTAAATCAGATGTGATTGTTATGCCCAGGTCTTTTTGTGACTCTACAGGGGTCAACTGCCGATTGCCTAGATGGTAAGTCTTACGAGGATTTTTCTTCCCTATATGAAGTACGGTACATTTTTCTATGTTAAGTGATAATAGCCACTCTTTTGTCCATTCAAATATGTCATCAAGTCCTTTTTGAATATCTTGGCATTGCGTGTTTGGGTTACCAAAAAATTTTGTGTCATCGGCAAACAGAGAAAACGGCATCTTTAATGTGAATTTTAGGTCAGTCAGATATAAAATAAACAGTAGGGGTCCAAGGACTGATCCCTGAGGCACTCCACTAAGAACAGATCGTGGGCTTGAGAGAGTGTCACCCACTCTTACACAAAAAGTTCTACCCGTCAGGAAATCACCAATCCATGCCAGCAGCTTACCACGTATACCCAGGTGTTCCAATTTACACAGGAGCCTTTGAAGAGGTACACGATCGAATGCTTTTTCATAGTCCAGGTATACAACATCGGTTGGGTGACCATTATCGTGATTTACACAGATTCATTGATTTACACAGAGTAGCAGATTGGTTGCAATAGATCTTTTTGGTACAAAACCATGTTGTTCAGCTATAATGATTTGCTCTTGTGAGAGGAATTCTCTAAGTTTATCAGATATTATTTTTTCCATTGTCCGGCACAAGATACTGGTTAGGCTGATGGGTCTAAAGTTGGCAGGATCTAACTTGTCACCCTTTTTGTAAATTGGCACAACAGTCGCAACTTTCCAATATAAGCCAAATGCCACGGAGGCAGTTACTAAATAAATCCATACTAATGTTATACATGCGAAAGTCTGTCTGTTGTTACGCTTTCACGGTCAAACCGCTGAACGGATTTTGATGAAATTTGGTATGAATATAGTTAAAGACCCGGGGTCAAATATAGGCTACTTTTTGACGCAGGCGGAGCTGCGGGAAACAGCTAGTATTATAAATGAGAAAGTCTGTCTGTCTATCTGTCGGGCTGTTACGCTTTCACGGCCAACCCGCTGAACGGATTTTGATGAAATTTAGTATGAATATAGTTGAAAACCCGGGGTCAAATATAGGCTACTTTTTGACGCAGGCTGCGGGAAACAGATATGCTAATAAATTAGAAAAAAAAACTTACCAAATCTTAAACTCATTTCTGACATGACGCATCCCAAATTGAATAAAAGAATAAAAATAAACAAATAAATTATTTCCATTTTTTTGTTAATTATATTTTTTATTTTATTTTATCTTTTTATTGGTCTGTATTTTGTATTTTGGTGGTTTATTTGAATTTGTTATAAAACAGTATCATTGAGTTAGAATCCCATAACACATCGCTCGAACGCACGAACTTACTTTGGGGCTAACTTAAACTTCGGATTTGTCCCCATATATTTATCAGATAAACTGGAATAAGGGGTGAAAAGAATATATTTATTTATTAATATATTATTCCCCACAATAATTGCAGTTGCAACGCTTAACTTTATTTATCAAAATAGCAGAAATATATTCTTGTAAAAGATAAGGTATGAAAAGTGTCAAAAAAATATAAAATATAATTCTTAATTTTTCCAACATAAGTCTGTTTTTAAACTAATTTTTCCATATTATTAAAATATTTTTCCATATGTTTTTTTATAAGTTTACTAATTTCAAAATATTTATTTTTCTAAATAAGATATTTTATTTTTCTCTATTGAAGAAACTTATTTTTAATACCAATAACTTGAACTTTTTTCTATGATTTCTTTTTTTTTTAAATAGAGAATTGAATGAAGATACTTTTCTTTATCTTTTTAATTTTGAAAGTTATTTAGTGTTCGCTATTTGAAAGAAGGTACCTCAATGAATTTAACGCTTTAAAATTAGGTTAGTGAACAAGGCCTTTAGGTTAACCGTACACTGAGAAATAGTAATAGAAAATTTTCATTGAACCTAATTTTAAGAAGTCAAATCAAATACTTTTTTTGTGAAACATAGTTATGTACATACAGTTGAAACAAATAAGAATGGGACGCCATGTTTTACAATTATTTTTATCGACCCGCCATTTAATCCTGTCAGCTGATCACTACATTTATTTATTTATTTAACCTTCATTGTACAAATTACAATTTGTAAAGCACAATAGGCGGAATTAATGCTAAAAGCATTATCTAACAGTCAACCTTTGGGTAAAGCAGAGAGCTTAAATGTAGATTAGTATGGTTTCATACAAATCTAGTAAAAAACTTCTGTCGGTTTTAACTATGTTTTTTTTCATTATGATCATTTCTGGACATAAGTCTTGTTTAGAGATAGGCGCCTCCCCGGGAAATTTCTCATTTACTCACGGAATTTTTAAAATTTCCCAGAAATAAATGGGAATTTATTATTTTTCCCTTTTCGTCCCCTTGAATTTACTTTTTTCCCGCTTGAATTTCTTTCCGCTGCCCACCTCTAGTCTTGTTTCAAAGATATTTATAATATATTTTTTTATTGATTTACAATTATTACAATTCATACGTATATCCTAAATTTCGAGGAGCTTGTTAGTCTCACGCTCGGCGCGTATCCTAGCATGGAGACTAGCGTATTATTAATAGTTTTATCGTACTGTGGATCTAAAATGGCCACTTTGCACGAATTACAATATGATCACATTATAAATCATTGCAAATCTTAAAATAGCCACATTTTGGCAGTTCATGAAATCAATCATTTCATGGCAATTCTGCTGTTTGACGGAAAGTAGCAAAATGGCTTACTTTTCGTGAATTGCTTGTGAATTACTTTACCTGATTGCCAGGCCTAAAAATAGTTTTTATTTTTGCATAGCGTGCGTACTTTTACGATTTTTTAGTTAAATAAGTTTATATAACCAATAATGTTGATTTACTATCATAAATTAACTGTAGAATTGTAAATATCAATAAAAATATTAAAATTATATTTTTAATTTATTACTATAGCAATACTTACACGAGAAGTGTTTCAGGAAATGAATCACGAAATGAATTGAATTAGAGTTGAAACGTCAATGTCAAAATTTGCAGAATTGCTAAGCTTCGCAATTCATGAAATGATTCGTTTTGATGAATTGCTCAAAGTGGCTATTTTAGACCTGCTGTTGGCAACACAACATTAATGTTTTATGTGTGGCAACATTTTTTTGTAAATATTCTGGTTAGATTCAAGAAAAAGAAATTGCTCCTTTGCTTTATATTGTTTGTAGTGGATTTTTATTTACCAGTGTTTCAATCCAACAGTCCTCATTTACACTATACAAGATTTAACTCTACTTATCCATACATCCATACTAATGTCTAATCCTATCTAATTATAAATACGAAAGTCTGTCTCTCTGTTACGCTTTCACGGCCAAACCGCGGAAAGGATTTTGATGAATTTAGTTGAAGACCCGGGGTTAAATATAGATTACTTTTGACACAGGCGGAGCTGCGGGACACAGCTAGTGTTCTATAAACCATTTGAAATTAATTAAGTCCACCAAGTGAGTGTACCAAGCTGTGAATAAATAAATAGTTAAGTTAAAACCATAAATTTAGAATTTTTCGGGTTAAAACCATGTTAAAACAGGTAAATAGTAATAGTACGTCCATTTTTGTTTCTTGGATATTTTCGTATTAGTTTGCCAGAAGCCTAATAGTTATTACGTTATGAAATAACCGATTGTTTGACTAACGATGGGCGCGCATTAAATTATTCAGATCAGCAAAGGGTACAGATTTCAAGTTTAGACCAGTATAAGTGAGCGCAGAAGTGCCTGATAAATATTTATTCTGTGGTAAAAGTCTGTCTATAATAGGCTAGTTTCCAAGGTCAAAAGACTAACATTAAAATTAGTCCGTCATTTAGGGAATCAAAATATATTAGTGACGTATTATTTACATTATAAAAATATAACGCATCAAAGTTTAGGAGTGGGGGCTCGTGAAAAAGTGTAGCACACTGTGACGTCACACGGAATTTTAACGCGCCATATCTTTACCATTCTTTGTTGAATTTTCAAAAGAAAAAATACGTCCCCAATAATTTTTGATTATCAAACTGACGGACTAATTATATTTTTTTAGGAAACTGGACTATTTTCTGTCTGTGAGAACTAAAGATTATTTAGGCAATATCAAAGAGGTCAGGAGAGTTATTTTTGTAAAGTGAGACACACGCAAAATCGATGGTGGAGAACTTGTTGTCCTGCCCACTGTGACCTATCACTTGCAGTCGGGGTGACCTGATGACGGTTACCGATGAGGCCGTGAAAGTGGCAGAACACATTATCTTTTTTGAGTCAGGGGTGTTATTTCTAAGCATCTGTCCGATGGCTTGGATACACAGCACACGGGTACGCGAGCCCGAATTACCCGAGCTGCCACTGAGTCAACCCAAGTCCATCCGTGTCAGTAGCATCCTAGTACCTCATCCTTTCCCCAAACTCAAACATTTCCCACCCTTTCTTAGCTTTAGAATACTTCCGATGGGCAGCAGCGTCGGAGTAAATTAATAATACGGAAAAAGAGTGCCCTTTTTCATGCCAACTCATTTAATGTGTCGCCGTCTGAAAGTTGTCCCTGGAACTAATCTACCCCCCCCCTCCTCCTCACACACAAGGCAGACAGTTTACCTATACTACACATTAATATTAAAGTTGTATTATATATAGCTATGGAGATTTTCATCAATGTTTACATCGGTGTAAACATCGCTATAAGCCAATCTCAGAAATTAAATATCAACAATGTAAATGACGTAAAATTTATGGATAATTTAAATAATTTGAACAAAATTTTTCGGTTCCGTAACAATATAAGAACAATAAACAAGGGTCGATATGACACTGCCTACATTAAATAAAAAACCTTTTTAAACACAAATATTTATTCTTTTTCACCAAATACATTATTTTGTAATAATACCGAATATATCAACACAAGTTACAAAACGTACAGAAATAACAAGAAGATTTACCATATTTTATCATAAAATATCGTAATTACAATTTACATCAATCAATAAATTTATATTTAGGGTCGGCAACACGCTCGTGACATCTCCGGTTTTGCAGGCGTTCATAGGCTACGGTAACCACTTACAATCAGGTGGGCCGTACGCTTGTTTGCCTACTGAGTTGCATAAAAAAAACATCAAAAAATCCAACAAGAGTCCGTCTCTCACTTCCTGCACAAACAAGCAGTATGAAGATAAATTAACACTCTTAACACGAAACACAAATTACTGTTTCATATGGTAATCAAATCACTAACGAAAAAACACAGAAATACGCTTAATAAATAAAAATACGTATTAATTAAAAGGGCATTTTTTCAATTTTAGAACTCCAAAGAACTCTGTGATAGGGATGGGGGCAATTGTATTTATTTAAATCTTAATCGAGATTACTTTGCTCTGGTATTAAGAGATTATGGTAACCTTTTTGGATGGTTGTCTCAAAATGACTTCATTCACGGAGTGGCACCACGGAAATAAGATTAGATAGACGTACAGAAATAAAATAAGGTAGAAGTGCCATTACGTGTGCCAAGGTTAAGCATCGCCATACTAAGTTAAGACTCGAGAGGCTTAATTGGCCTACACATGGCACTTCTACCTATTCTTATTTCTGTGGGTAGAAATGCCATGTAACCACATGGCCATCCTATGTGCCAAAATTAAGCCTCGCTATATTAAAATAAGTCTTGAGAGGCTTAACTGGCTGACACACGGTACTTACCTAATCTTATTTCTGTGATACGGTAGAAGTGCCATGTGATTATCTATGTGCCAAAGTCAAGACTCGCCATATTTAGTTAAGACTCGGCAGGCGTAACTGGCCGGCATTGTGGCACTTCTACCTTATCTTATTTCTGTGAGTGGTACTTTATGCACATAAACGCTTGTACGTTTGTTATCGATAGATATTATGGCAGTAGTTAGACTGTGTCAGATGCCTTTAGGCAGCCTAAAAACATCAGTGTTGGCAACTAACACACCTTGGGTCATATTCCTGTTAGTCTGATTTCCCTGTAAAAAAGTTAAGGAGGTCATTGTAATTACCAGTGCCGTCACATCTAGGACCATGACTTACAGCGTTCTCTAGGCTCCGAAGTGTAAGCTGAGTACGCAACTAGTAAAAACACGCTTACTTAGATAAAGAAGAAACTCTAAAATAAGGGGCAGCTATCAAACTTAACGCACTATTCATTGCTCAGATTTAGAGTAAAAATCTAAAGCAAAATCATACAAGAATGAATGACGCTGCCGCTTACGATGATTCTACGGCTTCGGTATATGGAAATGGCAAATAACTTAAGAGAAAAAGTATTCAGCCAAGCTACGCCTCCATGCCAATGCGTCGTAGAACGTGCAATCCCAAGAAGTGTTGGCTCGAGGCTGCAGTAGAGAGTGAAGAATAGACGGGTTAATATTCTTTAAACTGAAAGTGCTGCAGACCCAGCAAAATATAGGAGAATAGGCAGTCATAAGGAGTCCTAGTACCCGAAGCCCATAGAAAAGCTAAGATGAGAAAGAGAGAATGATCATAATCAAATTCTAATACCAAACTTTATAATAGAGCTGTTATAATCGACACTATGTGTGGCCTACTTGATGCTGCCCATCGTGACATCTATTGTAGAATTCGAATTATTTTACTATAAAATAATGTGGGGGCACGATGTAGATGGAGACTCTATCTTTTCGATATGTCACTCTCAAAGGTTGACTATATGCTCCAATCCGTAGAAACTCCGATAGCGCGATTTAATCTTTTCATACTAATTAGGCCTCTTTGTCCATAGAAAGACGCCTAATTAGTATGTCAAGCCTCCATAGGCTTGACATTATTTGCTGTTCGTCGGTTAAGCGCCATCTGTTACGTAGTGGAGTAATCATAATCGCCACAAATCTAACGACACCTCTCAAGCTAAAATCTATCGTGCTGTTCAGGCTGCAGAGCCAAACAATTATAGATACATACAAACCCTCCTTCTGGAGCAGTCAAGGCCTATTTATAACGACTAAAAAGCTTTCGTGCCTCACTGTATCGATGAATATTAAAAGGTCGGTACTTACCTTGTTCAGACTTATACTGCATCGTAAACAATATTCATGGGAAAGTTCACACGCGGTGACCATCACGCGATGGTAAAATTAAATTTAAGGTTTTATGGAACTGCTGTACCGCGCCTTGGGTATGTGCGGGGAGGTGGGGAGTGTGCATGAGATTCGTATTGCCACAGTTCTTACGATATCGAATTAAAAAAAAATTGAAACTGTGTGTTTCCGTTGGTTGCCTGTAATAAATTGCTATAGCGATAAGGCCGCCATTGTCTAATCTATTATGTAATTTTGTAATTTTAATTTCTTGATGCAATAAAGAGTTATATTATTATTATTATTTAAGAGTATAATTATATCAAATTCCTTTTTTACCCGACTGCGCCAGGAGGGTGATATTTTTCGAGAGTATGTATTGTTTAGCTCGCTCTGCAGCCTGAACGGCTCGATGGATTTCAGCTTGAAAGGTGTCCATAGATAAGGAGGTGTCGTTAGATTCGTATCTATTGTGAGAGTGACATTGGGTATATCGAAGACAAAAAAGAAAACAAAATTTCAGATCTTTTTTGGGTACTGTTCTAATGGTATTGAGTAGGTCATGATTGACTGGTAGAAAATGCTCTTAGCATTAAGTCTATGTGTACTTTGTTGAACAATAGTTTTAATAAATAAATTAATTAATTTATTCTTGGGTTAACTGTGTGGTGAAATGTTAACTTTATTATACGAGAGTGAAAGAAATGAAATCGTTTATTTTCAATATAGGATATAAATATCACTTGTTGACGTCAATTTACTTATATTAAGTTTACCACCACTTCCAAAGCGCAAGTGGAGAAGAAGCGGCGCCACAAACTCCACAGCGGCATTTTCTTTAAAACGTCAATTTACAAATTAGAAAAAAACTTTCCAATTAACTAGTTAAATGAACGAATTCACATGTTTGTCAACATTTTGCACAATATTTTATTGTGATTTCAGATTATTTAAATTAAATAAAAGTAATAATAATAAAAAAATGTCAAACATAAAAACAGAATACATAATAATATGTCAATTTGTCGAGGACTCTGCACCAAGCTTAAGTTCAACATTCCTGTCATTAAAATAATCACCAGTACGCCTTTTTACAAAGTAGATCTTTAACATGGGCTTTAAATTGTCCATCAGGCAAACTAGTGATTCGATTCAGGAAGCTTATACAGTTCCCCACAAATGAGTCTAACCCTACACAGTCTATAAGAAGGTAAAAATAATTTATCTTTATTGCGCAAAGGTCTCAGTTATAACAGAGTTCTTTCTAAAAGTAGTAATATTTTTCCTCGTATACATGATAACTTAAAATATATATTGAGAAGCTACTGTTAAGATATTCATTTCTTTAAACAACTCCCTAAGTGATTCCCTTGGGGCTAAACCACGGAGTAATTACAAAGAGGAGATGCCGTTTGAAATGGCGCAGTGATATGATCATTGGCGCCTCGCCGACACAGAAGTGGGTGGAGCTTGTCACTACTCGTTCAAAAGCGTACCGAGAAACAGATCGCGAGCTCCTAAGTGCATCGCGATTTTCCAAGGCTTTTTTACGAATTTAGCATTGAATAATTGGTTTCTGTTAAATAAGATATATTTACGGCTCTAAAAGTTTACCTAATATTTAAAACGTTCATAATTATGAAATATCGCAATGTTTTTAATATTGGAAGTACGACATCTATTGACTGAATTACTTGATTTCTTTTGTAAATAACGTAGTACTGCTACTTTCCGTGAGATGGATTTTATTATGGACGAAGCCTCGGCGGAAACCAAGCACCCCGCACGTCTGCCTTCCGCCCCGTGTGGCCTCACAAATACTTTTATACAAAACGCTTATTACCGCATCTCCTCTTTGTAATTACTCCGTGGGTTAAACCATAGATGGCACGAACTGCTCGCTTTTGTAAGATTTATATTGTAGTAAATTGGGCCATTACCCTTGGAATAAAACTTAACCGACTTGGTGAAATCAGCCCTTAATATAACTTACTTCAATTTATCCATGTGAAATAGTGGAAAACTGTTTTAACAAGTTATAAAAATAATAGTGGGTATCGGGCTCGCCGCTGTTGTATGAAGTGTCCGGGGTGCGATTACAGGCAAGTCAGAAATAAAACAACTGATTAATATATAATAACTATTTATGTAAGTATATAAACATTACATCGAATAAGAAAAAAAAATAATTCATTTACCTAACTCACAAATGAAGAGAAAATAATAATATACCTTAAAAAATACAACTTCACGCTACACGTACTTCTTTTTTTTAATTTAAAAATTAAATTAATTCCTCACGATTTTTGTATCATTTTAAAAAAAGTTGCGATTCTTTGCATTGTCGCGTCTATTTTTTTTTTTTAATCCACATTACACTAAGTTCCGCTTAAAACTATTTTTTTTCAACGTATGATACAATTTTTGGGTCCAATTAGTGTGTTTCGCTAAAACTCGATATACAAATATCTTTGACACATTCTTTTTATTTAAAAAAAATCCAAAACTGCTTTTATATACATTTTGTTTAATTAATAATAATCTGTCCAATTCAGCAGAGATTCATACCGGAAACTTATTTCCAAAAAAAAAAAAACAATTACCAAATCACTTGTTTATCTGGAAGATACCAAAGAAATGATACCGAAAAAAACTGGTATCAAAATGATACCAAAAACTTGGTACCAATAAGTAACCAAATTGGTATCAAGACGATACCAATATTAAATTGTAGTAAAAATTTACGCCTAATAGAACCCAAATTTGCGCAAACCTATGGACAGGGCGAACGCCCCAAAACTTAAACTCTACCTATCCGTATCTATAAAATAATCTAATTTATACACATTTCCATACACCCAAATAAAAATAAACCCTAATCTAATGAAGATACCAGAATAAAAAATATAAACACATCACTACCTCATGGTACAAAATTGCCATTTAAAAATTTTCTAGAACGCCTCACCTTACAACAGTGTAGTGAAAAATTGAAAGTTTTGGTTTTTGGTATCAAAATCTGGTATTACGGTTACGTCACTACACACCTGTAAGACTGAAACGTCTACGAAAAAAAATATATCATTAACATTTAATTATTTAACATGAATAAATGCTCGATTCGGGCGGAGAGGAATATTTTTTTTAATTAAAATTCAATCGCCTCCCGAATGTTAAAAAGTGACATTATCTACGATATTTTTTGTTTAAGAATTACGTCTTGCTGTGTACAGTGAATTATATATATTTTTTTTAAATGTTTCATTTAGCAGTTCACGTTTTTACAAATCCATTTGGAAACAAGTTTACAAATTTTTTTGATGAAATTTCAACATCTGTATATTTCGTTAATAATTTACAACTTTTGCCAGGATTCATAAGTCGAACAAAAAAGGCCTTTCCTCTTTATACATGCATCGTATACTTTTACATGGTGAAAATTTAAAAAAAAATGTAATATATCAACCATAATCTATCAAATATAGCATTAAAATGACAGCTGTTAAATTTCATACATTAAATACATAATATAAATCAGAAATCATTTATTTGCATATTAATATTATTAAGTGTATATTTTTGTACTACTCTCAAATTATCTTATACTTGACAGGCTATTGTATATATTGATTTAAATGGAAGTTATTCTTAAAGTAAAGTTGATCAGTATAATAGAAAAAGTCTTTTTTGAGCTACATGAAGTGTATAAGTAGTTTGTAATCTTATGACATCAAAGACAAATGTTAACTAAGTCTAGCCCACAGGCTAGATGTTCATGGTCACAACCATGAACACTGTAAAGTGTTTGAAACGTCAGGTGTAAATAAATAAGTAATAAACGCGATAAAAACCGTATTAAAATAATTTAATTTAATGAATAACAATCGCGAAAACATGAGAAATCATTACATAAAGTGTGTACGAAATTGTAAAAAAAAAACCATTGCGTCACAGCGAAACGCCAATCTTAAAGAGCTCTTGAACTAACTTTATCCATTCAGAAATAAATCTCCCAAATTATTAAGAATTTCTTTACGTTAAATAAAAACGTAAATATATATAAAATATTTTTGATTTTTTTTTTTCAAAAAATATCTGAGATAATGTCCGTACTATTCAAATATACAATAGTGATGGAAGGTTAATGTTTCAAATTTAATCTCGCATTATATGTTATGAGTAACTCTTGCGTTATTAATTTTACAACGCTTTTCTGTCGGCTTAGTCGCATTTGGCCCAATTCGCAAAAGGGCGAAAGTGTCGCGTATAGGCCGATTCTCAAATTGACAAATTCTGAAAAAAGCTCACAGGCAATTATAATTTTACAAATAGTTTTCCCACTGCAATATTATCTTTAGTTAAAAACCTGTTTTAAACAAACTATCTGTGAAAATATCAAGTGTCTATTTTTTTTAATTGTGTTTCCTGTTTACATCTACAGAGCACAGGGTACACTTTGATAATGGTCCTAGATTTGGCGGTACTGGTTATTAAATTCAGTGACTGTCGTCTGTACAGGGAAATCAGACAGTTATTGACAATAGGTCAACTTGAGAATTGGTCTGTAGGTATTTTCAGAATTGAGCCAAATACGACTATCTGCCATATTCATAAAAATTGCCATGCGTTCGTTTAACCGATTTAAACTTAAAATATGTTTAGTCTCTTTCTCTAACTATATTTGATGTGAAAGACCAAAAAACATATTTTAGTTAATGTTGGCTTAAAGAACGTTCGTTAATTTTAATGAAAATATTATTTAAACCATTATTGTGCTTAAAAAACTGATTTTGCACATAGAAATGTAATACAAAAGGTCTACACAAAGATTTGATAAATAAGATTCAAAATCCTTTAG
Source organism: Euzophera pinguis (assembly GCA_947363495.1). Taxonomy (NCBI): domain Eukaryota; kingdom Metazoa; phylum Arthropoda; class Insecta; order Lepidoptera; family Pyralidae; genus Euzophera; species Euzophera pinguis. The sequence goes on from OX376154.1 coordinate 27,406,940, forward strand.
ACTCCCGAATTGTTAATTATGGAATCTTCACTTTATTACAGCCGCTCTCGGAGATGTTAATGATTACTTACGCGAATTCTTTAAATTAAATATATCCCTCCCAAATTATACTCATTAGTATAGATTAGTACAAAAAGTTCTCGAGTTTACAATTTCCTTAAGTGATCATTAACGTCTTCGAGTGCGGCTGTAAGTGTCATTTATTCAAAATAGTCGAGTGAAAAAAAAAAATACAATTCTAGGAACATTACAACTTAAATATTAAACTACTAAATAATTTAATTAATTGTGTGGAAGATTTGAAAAGTGTAATAATTTACTCCTATCTGTTGTAAAACGCGTCTAAGCAAAATTTGTAGTAACAATGGAGCGAAGAAAGAAAATAAAAAATTCAACGACTATTGCACAATATTAAGTTCTAATAAGTCAGTTATATTATTAAAATACATGATTACTTTTTAAAGTTGCCAAATTATAAACCCATTCGTAAAAATTTGCGAACGCACGATATATCAAAGTTAACTAAAATATGTTTCGTCTAGAACATTCACGTCAAATACCGGAGCCCTATTTTTGCTCTCGGCCAGTCAAATGATTTTTATTCGTTATACTAGCTGACCCGGCAAACTTCGTCCCGCCTCCGAATATATTCACCTTTTAAACCTTCCCTGGACTTCCACAAATAATTCAAAACCAAAAATAGCCAAATCAGTCCAGCCGTTCTCGAGTTTTAGCGAGATTAACGAACGGCAATAGATTTTTATATATATAGATAAATTAGTCATATATTTCAAAAACAGGGCTCCAGTTAAGTCAGTCAGGGACTAAACATATTTTAGTTAATGTAGGCTTAACGAACGTTGGTTTTTATGAACAAGAACGTAATTTAAACGACTTTAAAAAAAATAAAAACCGAGAAAAAAATTTTGACCTTCCATACAAACCAGTGATCAACTGATAAGATTTTGTATGGGATATCGAAATTTTTTTTCATTGTTGTACTGACGTAGTTTCATGAAACAAGAGACATCATACATGAACAACAAAAAACATTCTGTATTATAAAAAAATGTTGCATTTGTAAAATGAAATCCGACTTTATTTTCGAATGATATATATTTTTACAGTAAATTAAAGATTTAGGACAGTTTAAAAAATTGCTGGTCATTAAGATTAGTTTGTGTTTTTTCTTTCGAAAAAAAATCAGATTTTTTTACAGTTAACTTCGGACAGTCAAAAAATTTGTTGGTCACTATCGAACCAAAAATATCAAAATTGGTTTTGGTTCCATTTCTTAGCGCTCCACATCACTAAAAATAAGGCCTAGTCGCGTAAATCTTACATATAAAATATGAATTTGATTGCAATCCGAAATATTTCATACAAAATAAGCATTACAATAAAAAAGTTTTATTTTTTAAATACTGATAAAATTTACAGTGTTCAATAGCGCTATTTTAAAAAATCTTTAACTCGCCCCAAATCGGTAAGTCGACCGGTTTTCATTCGACATGCGAGTCAAACATTACAAAAATAGGGTTTCAGTACATTTAACATGAGATGTTATGGACGATAACGTCTGCGTGAGAAAGTATGTAAATTCTGTAAAGCGCCTCTGGCGGATAGTAAGGTAACTAAGAAATACCATAACTTTTTAAATGTGTTTTACGGCCATGAACACAAGTCCTTATGGCCTTTCTATAAAATCTGCCTTCGTACATTCAAAAAAGAAAAATAAATCTATCAAAAAAAAATTCATTCGGATTCAGCATATTAGTGGTGACATCAAGTGTAATTTTTTGAAAATCCTTATAAATATTATTCGACCACTAATTTAGAATATAGAATAAACTATAATTATTCAAAAAAATATTAGTTACGGACCATTCCGTAAAAAAAATGTGTGTCAAATCTCTGATATACATGTAATTGCAAAAAAAAAAAAAAAAAACTTATTTTTTTTAAGTCAGTTTGTATTCCATTATTATTAAATTATATTATTATAAGTTGGTGAAATTTTCAAAGTCATTTATGTATTATTAATTAAAATAGTTCGCATTGCAGTCAAAAAATTCACGTCAAAATATTTAAAAAAAAAAAATTATACAATCCATAATCAATACATACAAATACATACGACGCTTGAAAGGTAAAAATTACCAAGCGACATGTTGGGCGATATTGAGTTATAAATGTGGCCAAATCGTAGGATTGATAATTTCATGATATGGCCAAAACAGAATCCACGTCACACGTCGTCCACGTTTGGCAAGATCATTTCAATTTTAAATTCGTATATTTTGCTCAAAACATAACTCCTAAATTCTTAAAGTTTCGTTTTACGTTTAGTATACACTACTAAATGCTTTACGATAATCAATTTATCCTATAATTTTTATTTTCGCAACAATATTCTTCGATTTTTAACAGCTGATAGCCCGCCGCCATGATAATGCTCAAACAAGTAGCAACATCAGCGCCTCTACTGGTTGAAAATGTAACAATTTTACGATATGATCACTTGATTCTTGGCCAGATCATGATGTAGCCGTACATCAGTTGATAATACCAAAAAATGTTGAAAGCTCAATGATCTGGTCGACTCTGTTTTGGCCACATCATGAAATGATCAATTCAAAGACCTGGCCACGACATATACATCAATGAAATCGGTAACATTTTCTGCGTCGATTGGTCACTTTCGCACCGCTCCGACGGCATTAGTTGCCGCTTGGTAACTTAAAAAAATCAAAATTCGGCGACCAAGCTACAAAAATTTTACCAATTTACGAATAATTTTCTCTTGGTAGGTATATATATGATTTTAAATTTATTCACTTAGTAATTTTTGCCTCGACTCGAATAAATGCGATTAAACATGATAGTGTTTTCTCCTTACGGCATATAGAGTAAAAACATCGCGACATTTCACCACTTTGAAGAATATTTTGTTTCGTTATTTCAAACTTTTTAACACACGTTAAACAAATATATAGTGGTCGCGTCAGGTCGTCGCTTGACACGCGTATTCGCTACGGACACGCGGGTCGCGCTCGACTAACAAGCTCCTCTAGTTGTTCGAAAAATCCTACTGTAATCTTATTTAACTTGGTCTATGATCAAAATTGCCTGATATCATCAAACTTTTTAGTGATTTTATTGAGACCGTTTTACATTTTCAAGTCGAACATGCGAAATTTATAGATGCGCGATTTTTCTTCAGACACAAGTTACAAAATAATGGCGCTTGGCTAATTATGCCTGTACAATAACATTTTTCTGCCGGTGAGTAATTTTTGCCTGTTTGCAATTTTAATGGAATTTTTACTAACCGACGCTATTTCATAAAATATTGAGAATATTCATGATCTATAAGATACCAGGCTATTAAGCATTTTAATTTCATTTAAAGTTCGTTGGAATGAAAAAGTAAAAAAAAAATTGATTTGTTTTAAAAAAAAAACTTTAAGCTGCTCTACTGTAAAGTTGTCAATATGTCGACTGGTAAATATTGCCTTTCAAGCGTCGATTATTAATTCGAAATTCGATATATTTATTATAAAAAAAAAAAAAGTCTACAATCACTTATCGATTGTGAAACGCCACTAAAAAGTACACTATTTCGCTAAAAATTTGCTGTTCTCAATTGTCTTGAATTAACACATTATAATTAATTATAATAATATTGAAATATAAGTTTCATCAAAAGTTTATAACGAAAAAAAAAAAAAAAATATTACGATTATCTTTGTTTGATTTTTATACATTAAATTAAACTATTTTAATACAGTTTTTATCGCATTTATTACTTATTTTACACCTAACGTCTCGAAACACTTTACAGCGTTCATCGTCGCTTAGGCGTAAAAAAAAGTAGTAAACGCGATAAAATAAAAATCACATAAAAATATTTAATTTATTAATTAAAAAACACAAATATTTATAATAAAATAAAATGTAGCCACGAATTACGGTCCCAAGCCTGGCTGAGCTTTTAAAAACTCAATTGTGTATTTAGCGAAGCGAGGGAAGTCTGTAAGGATCGTAGCAAATGGAAATCCGTAGTCTCTGCCTGCCACGGAGGGAAAAAGGCGTGATGGTATGTATGTATGTGTATAACATTTGTTCTTTTTTTCAATAACTAATCAACATTCTGAATTCACATATTTTCTATATATTAATAATATATATAATTTAATTTAATGAATATTTATAATAATATTAATTCAAGACAATCAGTTTCGAAAACTAGACCGGAATATAATAAATTAATGCAATTCCTATCTGAACTAAAAAACTCAGATCGATTATACATCGAGAAGCCGACGCGCCAATTTCGAGATCAGGTAAATACTTTTTTTTTTACCGAATGTGATACTTTATAGGGTACTTGGCCGGTTTTACTTAAGAAAGTAAAATATATACATAATAACTAAAATAAGAAAAATAAAATAATATAACAGAAAATAATAATAATTTATAAAACCCATATTTTTTTTTCTTTTTAATTATCTAAATTTAAAAAAACTAAATCAAAACAAGAAAAACAATATATTAGGCAAAACGACTACAATCCATACTAATATTATAAATGCAGAAGTCTGTCTGTCTGTCTGTTATGCTTTCACGGCCAAACCGCTGAACGGATTTTGATGTAATTTGGTATGAATATAGTTGAAGCCCCGGGGTCAAACATAGGCTACTTTCTGAAAAATATCTACATTTAAGAAAATTCAATAAATAAAGTGAATGTTAATCTGTTTCATAATCATAAACATTTATTTCTTGTAAACATGTTGTACAGTAAGGTCTTTTAAGTATAGTTTTCTTTTTTGTTGCAATAAAAAGTATTTGTATTGTATTGTATAAGTTATATTTGCCAATAATATTGTATTTTTTGAGTGTTGACTGAAATATAAATAAAAAAAATTACCCCATATATTCGGTTTGCTCCATTTTGGCGCGTCGTCTCCATATAACGTTATATTCACTGCATAAAATAATCCGCCTGCTCCGGATCCTTTTCGAAGCGTTTCGCCTCCTCTTGCATACTCTCTTTGATTTTCAAGATGGCCGCTGATTCCGTTTGGTCGTTTTGGTCGCCGCCCGGGCCACCGAAACCTTTAAAATATAATATTTTCTGTTTATAATTAGCTTTTCTTTACTTTACGATTTCATAGTACGCAATCAGAGTCGCTAATGACCGCTAAAGCAATGTAAATGTCATCTGCCAAAAAGTGACAGGAGTGGGCGTTGTGTGTTTTGTGATTATCAAATAAAAATATTTATCAAAATGGTAAAAATAATATATAGTAATGAGAGAAAAGTGATATAAAAGATGTTATCACATTTGATGCGAATGATAACGAAGGATTGATTTCTATTTCATTAAATGACATTGTCAATTTAGTTGTTGACATGGTACATACAACATGTTGCCGCCTAAAGGCGATCAGTAGCGACGACAATGCAGGGTTTTTATTTTCCTGGTCGGGCTATAACATGGAACTTTATTCCTACCAGCAAAAAAAAAAATAAACAACGCCCCGAAGGTTTGTATTTTTTAATGATATGCTTATTAAAGTCACTCATTAATTCTCGTAATTTATTCATCATCATTAGTATATATGCATGTTTATCTATACCACAGACGTAAACAGACGGAACATAAGATACTAGTTGTACATATGTAGCAAGTAATTGTTGTTATCCTTTTCACACTTATTCGGATATATATGGCGATATCTCTTTTTTACACCTGTAGCAACATTCACTCACTCATAGACATTATGCAAAGCGTGACAATTCTTGGCCGTGACGCCATTTTGTAACGTGCATAAGCTGCTTCGTTTGATCGGTGAATACTTAAAAAATAATAGAGTAAAATACCATATAAATGATCAGATCATGCACACCATACAACATTCATACATTTCTCGAAACCATGGGGAGCATGATCGTAAACAGCTTACCCTGGCCTAGATACAGCCCAGGCTTGCATAGTTTTGCATGTGTGTGTTTTTGTTAAGCTAATTAATAGAATACCTTCCGTCTGTTTACGACTTATATGTCTGAGATCTATACATTTAATAAAATTGTAACAAGTCGATGTCTGTACATCTCCCATGCGAAACAGGATTCCGTTGCAGTATTTCACATAGTAATATACTGAACCTTTTAAATATTAGTTTTGTGAAACTCTGCAACAATGGATAGTAAGTAACGCAGCAGGAGTTCGGTAGCATCACATAAAAAGAAAAGTATGTAATCGAACGTAACGCGAACGTAGTCGCGGACAAAGCTAGTTCAGATATATGTGTGTGTTATGTAGTTTCCTAGAAATCTAATCCTATAGTGATTACAAACGTGAAAAATAAACCATAAAACATTCGGTACGTCAAAGGAATTTGACCATTCTCGCTCGACTCGTTATCATTAAAGGAATGCCGCCTGGTCGCAGATAGTATGACGTCCCCCATTGACTAACAATAATTTGAAATGTAAATCAGATTTTTAAAACACATTTTTTTACATACGTACTTACTCATAAGTTAAGTTAGTGCTATGTTTAAAAAATTAGCAAATTAATAGATACTGTTCTCATGTTTTCGTCGTCAGGGCGTAACAATGATTTTGTATGAAAGTGCCCAAATAGTATCCAAAAAAAAATGGTTGTCTGTAAAGTCGGTTGTCTGTAAACATTACAGTAGTATAATACACATGATCATGCCTCTCTCTCGTTCGTGCCGCGCTCTCGCTTGCGGAACGCAACAATGAGCGTAACGTATCTTTTTCGTGCACGAGCCCGTAGTATCGAGTTATTAGACGTTGTCACGTCAAAATGTTTACTCGTTCCGATGTATAACGATTGAATATCTGTTTAGTTATTCTGTAATCTGTGCAAGTAGCTAGGGCGACGAGTATTGTTATATCACAGAATACAGAAAATATACCATGTCTTTATGTTAACGCGATTGTTACACATCAAAAATTTGTCTTAACAACCATGAACGCTGTAAAGTGTTTAAAACGTTAGGTTGTCAATAATTCCATGCTAATATTATAAGAGCGAAAATCTGACTGTCTGTTACGCTTTCACGGCCACTGAACAGATTTTGATGTAAGATATGAATATAGTTGACGACCCGAGATCAAACATAGGCTACTTTTTGACGCACGCGGAGCACATTCATACGTACTGTATGAATATCTAAGCGAAAATAACAGCAGTATCAAGTCAAAGTGAGAGGTAGTATTCTTTCAAGCGACTCTTGAAACTGGTTATACTCTGAGCAGTGCGAATATCTTCAGGCAAAGCATTGCAGAGACGTGCTGCTTGTACAGTAAAAGATTTAGAGTATGCAGCAGAAGTATGAGTTGGAGTTTTGATATCAGTAAATTATATTTATAGCTATTTCAAGTTTTATAACACCATGTTTTGTAAGTTTAAGAAACACTTGTAAAAAATACATCCTAAACAAAATTTTGCATACCTTTCTCTCATTACCTGGTCTTGACCATCGACAAATCCCTATTTTTTACACACAAACAATAGCAGTGCGAGCGAGAGAACCGACATGCCTATAAGTGTGAGCGAGAGAGAGGTCTGATAACATTCGTTTTTGTAAACTGTTGCAAAATAAAAGTTCTTAAAATACCAATGTAAGTTACAAAAATGTGGCCAAATTTTGGGCCCCCGTTAATTCATATCGAGTGAGTTACATAAACAATCAACCCTGTAAAGTGTCAGAATTATTCGGAACCGCCTTTCGGCTTCGGACGCGATTCCTTTTATGACCACAAAATGGCAGTCGGAACCAACGGGTTAACGTGCCTTCCTCGTCAAGGAATCATCTTTATTATCAGACAATCAGGTGCTTCAAGCCTGCAACGTCCTAACCAAACTGGAAACAACTGAACAAAGTATGCTTCCCGTGGGAATCGTAACTTAAAAGATTAGCACTTATAATTAATCCTGTAAGGACTATTTGACTGTGTTAATATTTGGACAATATTTGTATACGGAACAATACATACACTGAAAAGAAACAGTTTAAGAAAACGACAGCAAAATTGGTAATTAATTTTAGTAGTAAACAAATCAGCATGTTAAAGTTTTCTAATGAAGAAAAGTGGCAGTGGCAGTGAAGTCACCCACCCCAAGTGCGTATTTTCTTGTCCCTTAACAGTTTCGGGGTTCCACAAGATTTCAAAGGCTTATCTCTATATTTGCTTATCTTTCAATTTTTTTTTTTTTTTTGTGGTTTGAATGAGGATGTAGTGACAAAGATAGAAAAGGGCATGTTAAGATGGTTTGGGCATGTAGAACGGATGGATGAAAGGAGACTTACGAAAGGTATTTACAAATCAAAAGTGACTGGAAGTCGGTAAGGGCCGGCCTCGGAGAACTTACTGCGACCGAATCGCAGACATATTAAAAAAAGGGAGATGTCAGGAGTACCCGTAATCGACGAGCGTGTATGACGAGAGTGATGAGCGTAGAAGAAGCGAGGAAAGTATGTAAGGATCGTAGCAAATGGAAATCTGCCTACCACGGAGGGAAAAAGGCGTGATGGTATGTATGTATATATGTATCTCTCTATTTTCGAATTCAGGTACTCAAATTTTGTGTGCCTATTTGAGTACTTCCATTTCCATACTTAATATTATAAATGCAAAAGTCTGTCTGTCCGTCTATCTGTTTGTCTGTAACGCTTTCACGGCCAAACCTCTGAACCGATTTTGATGAAACTTGTTATGGATATAGTTGAAGAGCCGGTGTCAAACATGGCTACTTTTCGACGCAGGCGGATCTGCGGGAAACGGATAATACAAAAAAAAAAATGTCGACGTTGATACTCACTTAAGTTGTAATCACCCATGCCCGATCCAGAATCCTCCCGGGGAGTCCCGGGCCCGCCTCCCCCCACTCCCCCGGGGGAAGATTTCATCCCGTCCACACCTCCCAGTCCTAGGCCAACGAAAAATCTGTTGTATACACTGTTTTTGTCATTTTCTATTGTTTAAAGGTCAAAACATCCTGAATTTATAGAGAAAAACACAAGTGGAGAGATATACAGGTTACAGCTTTAAGTTGCTAGTGTATTAATAAATAAATATAAATAATGAGATTCCTCACTATGGAGCCCTGACCACTGGAGCCCTGACCACCGGCAGCTAGGCTCTTATCTCCGCTGCCGATGGGTGCCCCCTTTTTATATTATTAAAAATTTCCCTTATGTTTTGATAAATATTCAAAAATTTATAGAAACCAAAATATATATATACAATGAAAAAATAATCAGATGAGACAGAGACCATCTTTCGAGCTCCGAGCTTAAAATATAGTCATTTCTAATTACGTAAAAAAATAAATAAAATTGAAGATAAATTTGTCATAAAAATACAGTAAATAAATAAAAATACATAAAGAAATGCAATTCTTTGACATTATAATGAATGATTTAAGAATAATAAAATTTATATATTTTTATATTTTTGCCTACATATCATTTATATATATTATTATATCATGGATTTATCTAGGCAGACATAGCGCACTGAGTTGGAGAATTCTGTATGCTAAACAATGAAATATTATTATTATTTAATACAAAGATTATAATTACATTTTGAATCGAAGAAAATGCAATATTACGATTTTAATGGCATTTAGTTTTTCAAGAAAAGAAAAAAAAATATATATAAAAAGAAAGAAATATAAGTTTCATTAATAAAAGTTCCCTTTTCTCTCTGGTTCAAAAACTGCCGATTATTCGTTAATAAACCACGATAAATACGCGTTCAAAAATTCAACATTATCTAAAAATAGAAATTCCGGATGTCTTGACTTGACTTATATTTAATACTAGGTCTAAAAATACTATCTAATTAAAAAAAATCACATGCAAAGCAACGTGTTATACTGCCGAGTTGAAAACTAACAACGCGCTATAAGTATCCTATCTAATTTAGCACTACATATTTAAGTTTCATAATACCATAGAGCATAACGCCGGCTGTCCAATAAAAATATGATTTAATTTAAAAAATCAGATGTCAAAATAAAACTAAATTGATTTTTTTATGTAATAAATAACAAACAATATATATAATCATATTACGGCCAAATTTTACCTTCATGTAGTTATAGCTATGTTATATAATATTTAAATAAATATAAAATAGCTTATAATATCTTTAATATGTAAACAGACAGCCTAACAACGACCAATTTTAAGATAAAAGAGATTGTAACATAGTTTCCAACACGTGGCTTTGCGTGTGGTATTTTTTTAAAATTTTAATGCTAATATCGACCAACACGAAGCCAAAAGTGCGTTTATATCACTGAAAAGTCGTATCTATGTGGATAAAAATAAAATTTAGGTGACAATCTATATCCATTTTGCGTATTGGTCACTATTAGCCTTTGTGATGTCCTGGCAATGAGGCAAAAATGTATATGGGAAATATCGAAATACATTAAAAAAGGGTTTTTTAATAATTTTTAATTTGCTACGCAAAAATTTAAATTCAAACATAATTGTATATTCCTCATTACGGGGATTTAATATGATTATAAGAAAACAAAAGTGAACTACATATATAAATTAAATATTAGAACTAAATAAAAACAATGATTTAATTAATTATATTACTATATTAGGTCACTTTATATTTTCTTATATGTTTTACATATTGACTGTAGCGCCGATATTTTGTGAAATTTAAAAACTAAAATTTTGATATTGTTCTGTTTGCTTCATTCTTTCCGATATACTGCGTTATAAATTAAGCATAAAATATAATCAATATTCTTACAAAACTGTATTTATTAAATATACGCCGGTTTTTGTTTCAACAAATAAATAAAATTATGCCATAATGTTTTCTTATGTTTTTGCGATTGTTATTAAATTAAACTATTTTAATACGGTTTTATGGCGTTTATTACTTAAAGTAACTTGTTACTTAAAGTAACTTGTTACTTAAAGTAATAAACGCGATAAAACCGTATTAAAATAGATAAAACCGTATTAAAATAGTTTAATTTAAAAAATTATGCCAAATGAGAAATAGACGAAATATTATATGTTATACAAACTGACGTATATTTATTATTACTTAGATTAGCAGTTTAATGTCTAGGTTTTCACTAATCATAGGCAACACCTAAATAAATTCGATAAATTTAAACCATTCAGTTCTTTTGTGTTGGCAACTTGGATAAACTAGTTTTTTCTCTCATTCTCTTTTCGCAAGTGGAATCGTTTGGTTGGGAAGCAGCTAGTAGTATAAAATAGTTCCTTGATGAGTGCGAAATGTTAAATCATGATGTTATATTCATTAGACATACCGTTATATACCCTACGTTACTACCAGTCAAAAGGTTAAGAAAATTTAAAGTAAATGTAAGATTTAAGAATGAGTTCAGTGTTTCATTTTTTTCTAGAATGTTTATTTATTTATTTATTAAAACTTTATTGTTCCACAAAGTACACATATACTTATAACAATTGGCGGACTTAATGCTAAGAGCATTCTCTACCAGTCAACCATTGGGAGAAACGGAAAGATAGTTTGGGGCAAAAAAGTTAAGGGGGAAAAATGTATTACTTATAGAGCAAATTTTATCAAAAGCTTAAGTTTATACACTACGTAAACATACATAAAATATACACAAATACTATTTCATTTTAGATATATACCTATATATATATACATATACCTACACAAATATCAATGATGAAGTCAAGTCACATTGAGAAGTTTTCATTAACTGAGCGAGTTCAAAATGTGCACACGTGTATATAAAAGAAAACTATTAATATTCAACATATATCATTACATTCTTTCCTAAAACAGCAGAACCTAATTTGATGAAACTTATTGATATAGTCGCAAGACGTAAGGCGATAAAAGAAGGAAGTTTAATCATAATATTTTTGTCCCAAACCCTAGGACAACAGCTAGAAATATAAAATATGTCTTTGTCTAAGCCAGTATAAGCTAACCCTAGCACTGCAATTTCAGACTTGAGTTAACTTAGCTTTAGGCGTCAGTACTATTAACAATTCTGTGTTTTAAGTTAATTATATGCCTGTAATATTAGTTTTTATTATAAAAACATTTCTAATGCCCATATAGTTTATTCCTTGGGTCTACAGGTATACCGGAAGAGATCCCTAAAAGGATAACTCGGCCTTTTGTTGTGTTCTATTCACAGTTTTTACATACAAAAGTAACATTGGTCGTGGCGTTTTTTAACATTTCTTCTTTGTATAAACATCCCGAATATTTATCGCTCAGACACTAGAACCGTACTCTTGTGAGACTAAACAATTTTAAAACATGAAAAAAATTGTGAAATACGAAAATCTCGGTATGTGCTTAGTTTGACTGCAGGTACATTTTTTTTCTATGTTTTTGTGTGTTCGATCGGAAAAGATGGACAAGATCACGAAGTTACTTTAATATCTTTAATTTGTGTTAAAAGTTGTTATATCATATTAATATATTTAACCATTCTCGGTATGTTTGACAAATGGCGAATCTTTTTGCTAAACAATTCTACTATATTAACAGGAAAATAATTAGCATTATAATATAAAAGGTTGGCTGGAAGAGATTGCTAAGCAACAATTTCGCTTTTGCTTTATAGTTTTTCATTTATTCATATCGAGTGGATTACATGGTCTATCGACCCTGTAAACCCTAGTGTCGAATAATGGGATCCCATTGCTTAATTAATAAAAAAAAATAGTTCCGCTATTTGATGTAAGATGGCGCTTTAAAAAGAAAAATATTAAGTACTGATCTCGCTTATTTTTGGCGAAAAAAAGAACTGACTTTTTAAAACACATTTTTTTAACGTATTTAAATTCTATAACAAGTTGATAAAGTGCTGTATTTCAAAAGTTATCAATCTTAATTTTGTACTTCTTCTACTTTCTTCTACTACTATCTTAATTGTGACTTTGTATTGTTTATTATTGACTTGTAAAGTTGGCGCGTTTCAATGTGTGGCGGTTGAATATCTGTATAGCATATATTCTGTTATCTGTGGTCAAATAGTGCAGTACCATTCATTTTATTGTTACTATATTGTTTGTAATATCGGCAATATAGATAGATATACTGTATTGTTATATATGTCATTTTTTACGCCCATAAACAAAATTTAAATTTAGGTGTCGCCTATGTTTAGTTAAGGCCACAGAAATAACGATAGAAGTGGCATGTGCCCGTTAAGCCTCTCGATTTTTAACTTAGTATGGCGAGGCTTAACTTTTGGCACACATTATGGCACTTCTGCCTTTTATTTCTGTGGTTAAGGCAATGCTGCCAACCTTCGGAGGCCGGTGGCTGCGGCAGATGTTGCGACGAAGGCCCATGCTCGCCTGCCAGCGGGAACTCCGCCCCTAGGGCTCCGGCCCCGACAGGTTTCATCAGTGTGTACATGTTGTCACCGCCTGTTACCATTCGCTTTTTTCATACCAAACTAGTAGATATTATTTTACTTAGTTATATCGATACCGATTTCTATATCAATTGTTATATCAGATTTCTCTTCACATTGTTATTTTTCTTAATTAACATTATTAAAAACAATGTCAATTCTGATAGCAGATATTTTTAATATATTTTTTAATGTTAATTCAAAAATATGATCCGAAACTAAATCAAACTTTAAGTTTTAAAGTCAAAACTATACCCAAATTAAAATGTAATAAATATAAATTATAATATTACTCGTAACTCCCATTTTTTAAAGATATTTAGAAAGTGAAACAAATATTTTATACAGATTTACATTTATTTGCAAGATCATGTCACTATTATACATTATACACTATTATATTATATAATTATTAATTATATAAAGAGAGTACATATATTTTGTTGCACTCAAAAGAGCTTCGAAATAAATTCGTGAAAATACTAATTCAAATATATAAAATTTATGATTTAAATATATTTTATAATTATTAATTTTCAATGAATTTCAAATTTATTATTTTTAAAATCAAAATTATTATATTCGTTAATTATGACAAATATTTTCTTGATGATTAATGTATTTTTTTCGTTTGCTACTTGAACCAAGAAGCTCTTTTGATTAATTTAATTATTATTATTTTTTCTAATGGCAACTGGACGGTTTCAATACAATAATTGTATAATTTCAAATAGAATCACATTTTTACAATGATTAAAATAATTAATTGTCCTGATTTCAGTATAAATAATCTTGCAATGTTTTTTATATTATGTAAAATACATTTCATTATGCAAAATAATATTTAAAATCTTCTGACCAGCACAGTTGCACTCTGATATTAAAACATTGTAAAATTGTTTACTTGCAAAACGTAATTAAAAGAGCAAAATTATTTTTTTTTGAAAAAAAACTTTCGAAAAAATATCAGAACTCTATAATGCGTTCTATTCGAAATGTCTCTTAATATCTATAATTACAAACATAAAAATGTACGAAAGGGTTTCATTATTAACAAAAAGAAACATAAAAAAAGCGTACACATAGTGACCCCAAGCGTGAGATAACCAAGGTTAAGCGAATGAAGCAGGCAGAACGGAAAGAAAGTATAAGACATACCAGACTGAACTATTAAGCCCTCCTATTTTTTTATAATATTTTTTAAAACCCCTATGTTAAAATTATATTCTTAAAAAATCATTTTTTTTAAATAAAAACCTTTCAAGGTCATTTTTAGATATTGTTCACAAAGTTATTTTTCAATTTAATAATAGAATATATTTGTGGCGGGCTCCCCAGCTCGGCTATCTTGGCATGAGACTGATATATGGGGGCCACACAAAGTAGATAATACGAGTGGTGTGGTGGTATCTTCAGTAAAAATTAACAAATCCGGGACTTCTAGAGAACTATTTTTATTTTAATACTGATTTTCACACATTAATCAATAATTATAACTGAAGTTAGGTACTTATTTAATTAAAAATACACCAAATAAAGTGGAGCTGTTGCTCCTTCGAGAGGAAAAATGGAATGTAATGAGATGACGTGAAAACAATATGAATAAAAAAAAGTGATTCGAAAAACTTAAATTATTTTAAAATAAAACTGTGTTGAAGGAAGGTTATGATATAAAAAAGTATGGAGAAATGAGAAATGATGCAAGCACATCGTTACATAGTTAAATTTTAAAATCAGAAAACCATTCAAAAATATTACTATAAATTTTAACTTGGACTTCAGCTAATATAAACGAAAAAATTAGAAAACATAATCCATTTTTTGATGACGATAATTGTATAAATGAAAATAAATCACCTTTTCGCGGTAAGTAATTTTAAAGACAAATCATGAGCGACTAATATATAAAAATAATAAAGCGATGATTTATGAGGGCTTTTAATATCAGTAACGTATGCCATTTTAGAAATAATCATTTTAAAAGGTTTTAAATAATAAGTGTAATTCTTGCATTGGATTCTGAACGTCTAAGAAAATTAATATTTTTATAAACATCTAAATATAAACTTAAAAATCACAATGTCTAATATATTGTTTTTAAAAACCGGTACAATTTTTTTTTATTATAATTAAAATTGAAATTGAACTAATCCTATATTCGATTATATATTAATATAATTTTGCAAATATAGAACAATTTCGACAATTTTGTGAATACGAAAACTTTGTACCGATTTTTTTGGGACCAATTTTGGTACTGATACCAAATTCGACGTTCAGAAACCATATTACAACAAGGAAGTGCCACAGTCAAATACCTGGTTTAGTGTTGCAATGTTATAATAACCTGTAAATGGCTAAATATTGTTAAAAAACGTCACTTTTGTACAATCAAAAGTGTTAACATACTCTTTTTAAAGAGTTATATAATGCGTATTGTAGTTTTAATAGAATAGGCTAGTTTCCAGGGTCAAAAGACTGTCATTAAAATTAGTTCGTAACTTAGGGAATCAAAATATATTAGTGACGTATTTTTTTCTTTTGTCAATTGAGCGATAAATTATAAAGATATAACGCATTAAAGTTTAGGAATGGGGGCTCGTGACGTCACATACAAAATTGTAGCACACTGTGACGTCACACGGAACTTTAACACGGCACATCTTTACCATTCATTGTTTAATTTTCAAAAGAAAAATACGTCTCTAATATTTTTTGATTATGTAACTGACGGACTAATTATATTATTTTAGGAAACTAGCATATTGTCGCCGGAAGCGTGAATTAGATACAATTTTCAAAGCAACAAAACATGAGATGGATATATTGAGTTTATGGCAAATTCCTTAGGTTGATATTGAAAATTAAGTAAAAATGGTAAAACAAAAATGTAACTGTAATAATTTAAAGAAAATTCACTTTTGCTATTTGTAGTTTTTAAGTATACTTAAGAAATTTATCAACTAAATTAATAATACCGTTTATTAAAAAACCTATTCTAATTTATTATTAATCCGCCCGAATATAACAGTTATCTGTGTCCATGTTCAAAAATGTTTTAAAAAAAAAATTGTATTTATGAGATTTCATTCGTTACATTAAAAATGATACAACATATTTTTTTACATAGCTTGTTATATCAACATAGCTTTGTATCTTTTTTATACAGACATATCCGGCCAACCATTTTTCTTCTTATTATTTTTTTTATGGAAGACTGCAAGACATTGTAGTTTATGGTTTTCATGTACTAAACTGTAAAAATTTAGAAAAAGGTTTCAAAATAACCCTGTACGTAATAAACGGAAAAAAAATAAAAAATTAAAGAAAAGTTTTTTTTTTGTCAACGTAAGGTACTTGCCAAAACCACAACAGCAACAAAACTCCGCGACCGCCACCTGCGAAACTTATCTAAACTCACCGGAATTCGACGAGTCTTGCGGGCTCGGCATTATCGGTGTCGACGGCCCCGGGGGCCCGTTGGACCCCGGCGGGGCCCCGTACGCGCCGGGGGACCCGCCGCTGTAGTTGAGCGGTGCGGAACCCCCTCCGCCGCCGCCGGACCACGCGCCCCGCGGGCCCATACCCATTGGTGGCATACCTGGTTTTTTAAACGCGTTATGAATATATTTTTCTTCAATTTAAAAAAGCACCTTGCATTATTTTCCATATTGACCCGACCGGAGATCGAACCCGGGACCTTCCGAGTGGGGAGCAAGCATGGCCACAGACTCACGCAAAATGAAAATACATCCATACACGCATACCATCACGCCTTTTTCCCGTAGGGGTAGACAGAGACTACGGATTTTCATTGAAAATCCAAAATGAAAATCGATTCGACAAAATCACTAAAAATATCGGTTTTCGTTGGGAAGAGTTTACATTGGCTATTTTGTACTGAAAAACATGAAGTATTCAATTCGTCATAGAATTTTTAAATTCATTGGCCTAGTCTACAAGTTCTTAGTAGTGTCACAATTTAAGTAATTCAATGGACCAACTTTAGTGAATTTTTGATCAAATTTTATGATTTTTTTCTTACCTGTTGCGACGATAGAATGATTTTTTAAATATATATTATTATTTTTTCTATTTTACCTGGATTTTACCTTATTATTTTCTATTTTTTCTTCATCCAATACAAAATATACATAACTCTGAAACGGCTCAACCTATTTTAATGATTTTTTTCATCGATTTTTATGTTTTTTTTTTATCGATTTTCCTGTTTTTTTTTCTATTTTCTAGCCTTACCTGGTCCCTGGGGCGAAGACCGCGCATGCCCTGGCAGCCGAGGCTCATAGGCCCGATCTAGCTAGCGTCACATTGTTGTAACTTAACTCCGATACGGCTCGACCTATTTCCTTGATTTTTATACCAAATTTTTAGTTTTTTTCTATTTTCTAGCCTTACCTGGTCCCTGGGGCGGGGGACCGCGCATGCCCTGGTAGCCGGGGCTCATGGGGCCACAGCCAGGCCGCGGCGGGGTCATGCGCGGCCCCGCTCCTAGTAACGCTGGCCCGCCCGCGCCACCTCGCTCCATCGAATTGCCCATCATGCCTTGACCTGGCGGCAAACGGCTAATGTTAAAAAATGTCATGTTACATGCTCAATTAACCCTGAGTTGTTTCGCAACCGCCTTTCGTCCACTGATGGTTATTAATTAAATAGTAAATTTAACTATTTTAGTACAGTTTAAACTTAAGGTATACTTAAAATAATATTATAAATGCAAAAGTCTGTCTGTCTGTTACGCTTTCACGGCCAAACCGCTGAACGGATTTTGATGAAATTTGGTATGAATATAGTTGAAGACCCGGAGTCACACATAGGCTACTTTAGACGCAAGCGGAGCTGCGGGAAACAGCTAGTGAGTAATAAACGCGATAAAAACCCGTATAATAAAATAGTCTAATTTAATATGCTTTCAAAAGCACGGAATCATCTTTATTATCAGACAATCAGGTGATTCAAGCCTGCAATGTCCAAACCGAACTGGAAACAACTAAATAAAGTATACTTCCCATGGGAATCGAATCTACTACCTCAACAAACAACAAGGTCAATATATACTACCATTCGTGTTTTTTTTTTACCTAAGTCTCATTGCTGGGCAAAAACATCCCCTCATTGTTTCCACACATTTGTCCCCCCTGTTGTTAACTTCCGGTCTTTACCAAAATATTAAAACTAGCTGTTTCCCGCAGCTCCGCCTGCGACAAAAATTAGTCTATGTTTGACCCCGGGACTTTAACTATATTCATACCAAATTTAATCGAAACCCGTTCAGCGGGTTGGCCGTGAAAGCGTAACAAACAGACAGACTTTCGCATTTATAATATTAGTATATTATTTTGGGGTTTTCGTCTTCGCCTGTCATGTCAGCAATCCAATCTACAACTAGTTATGTCCATCTTTCAGTATGCATCTGATACACGTGGCCTACCCAATCCCGCTCCAAATTAACATATATTGATTAAAAATAACTTACCTGGAGGTCCGTTAAAGTCATTGCCCATTCCCATCCTAACTGCACCTCTTGGGCCCCCACCGGAATACCAAGGCCCTATAAACGGTTGACCGGCACCCATCAACTGAGGCTGGGGTCCGTGGGGCGAAGGCTGGGACCCTGGATGTGGAGCCGGGGGGGACGGCCGCAGTGGTGAGTTGGGGAAGAAACCTGGAGGTATACCGCCGCCGCCCATGCCTGAAATGAAGTTAGATATATATAGGGACAAATCAAGGTTGACTGTTAGATAAACCATCTGAAGGTGAGTTTAAAGTCATAAAGAGGACACAACTGCAACCGCGCTATAGCAAACACGAATACTGCACACCACTTTCTGAGTAAACAAGTGGTTTACAACTGGAAAAGAATGCCTGAGGAAGTGGTCTTACCGCCATCAGTGATCTCCTTTAAAAATCACTTAGACAAATGGATGCAAACAACTAACATGACATTAGTGCAGAAATGGACTTGAAGTGAAAGACCTACCTGTCTATAATTAAATAAATAAATCAATAACAAATTATTACATCTAAACATGCATTAGGTGCTTTGATAGAAACAATTACTGCAATAAAGATAAATAATTAAAACAGTATCAAATAATGTTTAGTCGTGTACGGTGCGCTTTCATAGAAGTTTTCTCCCACGTACGCTGAGACTGTGGAATAAGCTCCCCAACATGGTTTTCCCAAGAGATTACAACATGGGATCTTTCAAAGAGGGCGTTAAAGGATTTCTCAAGGGTCGGCAATGCGCATGTAATGCCTCTGGTGTTGCTGGCATCCATGGGCTAGTACTTGACATGCACAATTGGTACAAATATGCATGCCCCGCTCAGTTATTGTCTGTCATTATGATTGGTTAATTTAATCTGCTTTAGTCTCAATGAAAATGCAGCCTTAGGTTTAAAATGGTATAAGCCCATTTTGAATTTTTGACACAAGCAACCTTAGAACTTCTGCCGTACAACTGCACAAACAACCAGTGTGTCTTCAAACCATGACATTGGAGCAGAATCTCAGAGATATCAGTGGAAGCCATATTTTAAAAGAAAGAAAGAATTTTTGTCATACAACAGCACCTCCTGTTTCAGTCACACATTGTGACTATGCCAGCCTCGTGGGAAAGTTAAAGGTCAAAGTCAAGGGTCACAATTAATATTTTGAATTTGGGGCAAGCTGATCTTATAGCCATTGCAGTTCTCCAGAAAGTCTAAATGGACTTGGCTCCACCCGACCAAGGCGAACTCAATATAACATTGAGACGTCCATTGTCAAAAGGAACGGCATTCAGAAAATGACCTCATTAACACTTTCGCTGACTGTCAGGAGATAGCAATAGCAGTTTGATTGTTATCTACGTCGAGAGACAGTACTGTCTGCGAAAGTGTTAAAAAAAGAAATAAAAAAAAACTTGTCTTACATTTCACAGCTAAACCTCTGGACCAATTTTGATGAAATTTGGTGCATATACAGTTGATAACCCCGGGTCAGCAAAGGCTATATTTGACGCGGGGCAAAGCCATGGGAAACATTTGTATACTAATAAATATATAATCAGCTCAAAAATAGCCTTTATGATTGGTTCAGTACATGAAGCGTGAAGAGTGAACAAACAAATACAACAACAAAATATTAAATGGTTGATTGTTAGGATGAATTATTATTGTGTAATATCTGATTGTACTCTTTCAATAAATATTTTCTTTTTTCTAGCTTTTGTACAGAATTAGGTTCTTCCATAATTTTGGGATTGTGTTCACATACCATAGAATTTTTTCTTAACAGCATTCTAACAAGTACACTGGACTTTTTTAGAAAAAAATTCTTCTAGTTTTGTGTGAAACCTGCTCCTTATCACGGTAAAACACATAAAGATCCATGAGTTATACTTGTAACAGTGATTTGGCCTAAATTAAAACTATGTTTTTAGATACAAACCCTAGTGATTTTATCAGCATAGTCCCAATATGAGACAAATAAGTTCAAAATAGTCAAAACCAGACTGCAAAATGTTGCTATGACCGATTTTATGCATTTTAATCTACAAAAATGCGACTTTTATTTGAGAAAATAGATAAGAGACAGCATGGCCTCAAAACATGGTTTTGCGAATTTTGATGAGATTATAACGTTATTGATAGGTTTTTGAGTACGTACCGTCGTTTGGAGGCGCCGGGCCGGCGTTGTGACCAATTCCGTTGTACCCTGAGTTGACAAATCCATAGTCGTGGAAAGCTTTCGCTTCTGATGAATGTTCACATGTGTCCCGCCTTTCTGGAGCCGCGCAGTATAGGTCCCAAAACACGCACCACCAGGAGTGCAGGAACCCCGGCGGCTCTCCAAGCGTTATGTTCTTCTCCCATCGAATTTCTGAGAGAAATGTCTGTGCCGCTTTCGTCGCGCCGACATGAAGCAAGTATTCGTACACATATAGCGCCAACTTTTCGCGAGCCTGAGCGTCCGAAGGCACCGTAGAGCCTTTGCCCTTGGCATACATATCGACTGGAAGCCGACTTTTATGATAAAATTGTTTATTATTTACATTAACGCTTTATATCAATAAATTCAACACCACAAAATGTCATTGATCGATGGCGACATTTGGCGTCTGTGGCATAGAGAACAAGTTTGGTCTCGTAAATGTAGAGAACTGTCATAAAAATTTGTTTATGGTGGATACAGATAAAATATGAAGGAGTAATGGCTGGTTTACACACGATCCAGTGCGGCGATCCAGTGCTTTCACGAACACCAAATCCACCCCACACACGCAAAAAATATACTCACACCACAGACATATAAGACGTACACAGACGGAACATAAGTTAATAGTTATACTTATGTAGCAAGTAATTGTTGTTATCCTTTTCTCACGTATTCGGATCTATATGGCGATATCTCCTTTTTACACCTGTAGCAACATTCACTCACACATAGATATTAAGCTACGCGTGGCAATTTTTGGCCGTGACGCCATTTTGTAATCTGCGTTGTTGGATCGGTGAACACTAAAAATAATAGAGTAGAATACCGTATAAATGATCTCAGATCATGCACTCCACACAACATTCATACATTCTTTGAAATCATGGAAAGCATTATCGTAAACAACTTACCCTAGACTATATACAGCCCAGGCTGCATAGTTTTGCATGTGTGTGTTTGTGCTACGCTAAGTAATAGCATACCTTCCGTCTGTTTACGTCTTATATGTCTGTGACTCACACATTTACCGCACTGAATCGTGTGTCCGATCCAGTGCTGACTTACGCCAGTCCAGTACTGGATTATCTCTGGCGTGGCTGTGACAGTGTTTTTTGTGGTGACAATACGTTCCTGTTTTTTTTTTGTAAAATGAGTACAATTAAGAAAAATATAAATTCTGCATAACCGTGTGTAGAGTTGTCGAATTATCGATAGTTTGACTATCGATAGTAGGCTGATCAACTACACAACATTATAACGATTGTTGTTTTTAGCATGAAATACAATACAATAAACAGTATAATATTATCAATAGTATAATATCGATACTGTTGTGAAAGACGAAGGCGAGAAATATAAAGGAAGAAGTAGAGATAGTGTGCAGGGATAGGTAGATATCAAGAAAGTAGAGGAACTAGAATGAAAATCGACAAAGGGAAAAGAATATTCTGATTTTTTTCTTTACACTTCACAATCTATACAGTATCTACAATAAAAAATAACTAAGGAAAGGGTGTGTATGATGAGTAT
This sequence comes from Euzophera pinguis, assembly GCA_947363495.1. Lineage (NCBI taxonomy): Eukaryota > Metazoa > Arthropoda > Insecta > Lepidoptera > Pyralidae > Euzophera > Euzophera pinguis. Next base: position 27,429,651 of record OX376154.1, read on the forward strand.
GGAAATGTACAGTTATTCAAAATATACTAGTGGTTCGCCGCGAATATGGACCTTGCGATTATTTCATTTATATAGACAGGATTCAAATAGACGTTAGAATTTGCGTGTTAAATAAATAAATAACTCTTTATTGCACCAAATTGTAGAAAGTACATGAATATTATTATTATCTATGGTACAAAGGCGGCCTTATCGCTAGAGCAATTTCTTCCAGGCAACCAACAGGTAGGACTTCATGATATGAAACAGGAAGGTAGGCGCAAATTAACAATTGGGAAAAAGTGAAACATAAAAGCATAACGTACCTATGCAGCACATACAAAAAAAATATACCTATGTAAATATATGTGGTGCACATATACGCATGCATTACACAATGTAAATAAATATACATACCCTTTTTAAGCGTATCAATAAATGTTAAAATTACAACTATGGCGGGTTATATACGAACAGCAGACGAAAAGATTTTCTCGGGAAGAGGTTTAGGTGATAGAAAGATAATGGTCTTATACTTGTGTCTTGAAGCTGGAGAGTGTTTGGGCATGTCTAATAGATACCGGCAAGGAGTTCCACAGACGTACAGCTTGGACAGTAAACGACTTGGTGTAAAATTCGGAAGAATGTACGGGTGTATCCAATCGGAGATTATGTGCACTGCGAAGTCGATCACGGTGTTGATTATGAAACACAAACCGTTCTTTTAGATATTGTGGATAAGTGGGAATAAAAAGAATAGAATAAAGCATGGAAAGGATATGCCAATCACGGCGACGTCGGATTGGGAGCCACTTGAGTTGATTGCGAAATTCAGAGACATGATCATATTTGCGTGTTGTCGATCTTCAAACAATTTTGTAGACAAAAAAGTATACGGGCTGCCAGCTAAAAGGTCAAAGTTGTCCATAGACACACATCTTCTGGAGGGTCACGTGTGCATTGCCGACCCTTAAACAATTTAGTAGGCAAGTATGCATAAGGCCCTCCTAATGGTGAGATTTCACAGTAGTCTATAGACAACTAAAATACCTGGATAGTCATATCCGCATTCTTCTTTCATTCTTCATTTGCGAGTCGACTCTGGCTGTTATAAAACTTCATAGGACCAAAACTCCGCCATCGACAAGGCATTGTCGGTGGCTTCGTAGAGGTCTCTAAGCGTGCAGGTGACTGGGTATGCAGGATAGGACAGAAGATGCGTCATGGTTTGGGGAGAGACACCGCACTGGCAGGCCACCTCCTAGCAGTAGCCTTAAACATGTTTTCTTTGCTTGCAATTTATTAGGCAAACAGGCATACGGCCTGCCTGGTGGTAAGAGGTCTACTAAGACTACTTAGTCAATGGGCACCAGCAACATATATGTAGAGATAAAAGTCACAATCACGAAATAGTCTATAATAATATTTATATACTTCGACATTTACCATTAGGCTTGCGGTATGCTAGTTTGCCAACTAAATTGTTCAAGAATCTGCAAATCACATGTCATCGCATTCCAGGAGTTGCAGACTCTTACCATTACGGTCTCTTACCATCTGGCAAGCTGTATATGCTTAATGATATGAACGAGGTACCATGCCGCGCGGTCGGCTCCCTACTGAACGGTTGAATGCAGCGTTAATTTGTTATTGCGATATAATCATCATCATCATCATTTCACAATAACACTTTTTTGTTTTGTTGTAGATAATACCTGTAGGTTTTAGTTTAAGCATTCAGTTAGTTTGGTTAAGATTTCATTTCCTACGTTATTTCTTCGTCACTGTAATGCCTAGAAAAAGAACTCGGCTTTCTCGGCAGACTGCTGCTGCAAAGCGGCTGTTTTGCGCAGCAATAAAACAGAGGATAAAAATATGCATAGGTTGGCAACTCAATGAGCAATCAGTGAAAAAACCGTGCTAGGGAATCAAGCGCTGAATGTTCTCAACGTTTAGCTTCGCAGAGATCTCGAACTTTGGTGAACCGACTACGGGAATCAAGCGCTGAACCGTTTAGCTTCACAAAATTCCCGAACTTTGGCTAACCGCAATCGGGAATCAAGCGCTGAACGTTCTCAACGTTTAGCTTCACAGAGTTCTCGAACTTTAATTAACCGACTACGGGAATCAAGCGCTGAACCGTTTAGCTTCACAAATTTCCCGAACTTTGGCTAACCGCGATCGGGAATCAAGCGCTGAACGTTCTCAACGTTTAGCTTTACAGAGATCTCGAACTTTGGTGAACCGACTACGGGAATCAAGCGCTGAACGTTCTCAACGTTTAGCTTCACAGAATTCCCGAACTTTAATGAACCGACTACGGGAATCAAGCGCTGAACGTTCTCAACGTTTAGCTTCACAGAATTCCCGAACTTTGACTAACCGCGATCGGGAATCAAGCGCTGAACGTTCTCAACGTTTAGCTTCGCAGAGATCTCGAACTTTGGTGAACCGACTACGGGAATCAAGCGCTGAACGTTCTCAACGTTTAGCTTCACAGAATTCCCGAACTTTGGCTAACCGCGATCGGGAATCAAGCGCTGAACGTTCTCAACGTTTAGCTTTACACAGTTCACGAACTTTAATAAACCGACTACGGAAATCAAGCGCTGAACGTTCTCAACGTTTAGCTCCACAGAATTCCCGAAATTGGCTAACCGCGATCGGGAATCAAGCGCTGAACGTCCTCAACGTTTAGCTTTACAGAATTCACGAACTTTAATGAACCGACTACGGGAATCAAGCGCTGAACGATCTCAACATTTAGCTTCACAGAATTGGCTAGTAAACTTTTTCATGAAAATGTCTAATTCGTAAACCATTTCGAGGAATAGGCATATGGAACAGATTACATTAATCAGATCTTTAGATAAGCAAGTATTTTTAAAGAAAATCGCAGAAAACCCAATGACTTTCATTTTTTAGCAAAGTTAACGTATGACGTAGCCGGATAACTTCCGGCTATTCACTTTTAATTTTTTAGGTTGGTAGCACAGGGTAGTGAATAAATATTTTTTGTTTGGTAGCGCTAATTAGGTGCTTTACGTACTTGTCACCCGTGTCAAATGTCATCTCTGTTCAATTAAACATAACATAACTACATCTTCATTACATTAATTAATACATTTATTGAAGAATCGGTGTCCAATTATTGAAAAATCAGATGTCAACGGATGAAGGGACGGCAGTAAGGCCAATATGCAATAGATACGAAAAATGGGGTACATATATATTTGGCGATTGTAAACAAACAAGAAACCAACTCGCAGTTCGCGGTCCATCTTGACTTTGACATTTGACACTGACATACATATTTTTTAATACCTTAGTAATTTTTGCTTTCTTGCAGTTCGAAATGGCCATTATAGCTGCGTGACGTCATCACTATAAAATCTTTAAAATTAAATAACAAAATAAATATAATTTTAAGAATTTTTTCGTTTAAATTGTATCTCCGAAATAGTCTATTCTATCAATAAATTATATAAAATACACAATTTATTTTTTAGTTGACTAGCCAATTCCCGAACTTTGGCTAACTGCGATCGGGAATCAAGCGCTGGGAGATTACCATAATGTCTTATAGCAGTATTATTTTAATATTACTCTCGAAATTCGTACCATGACACGTAAATAACAATATTACTTTAAGCTTGCATTTCCTAGCAGTTTTGATGACGTCACAGTAAATTGTTCATTCAATTTCGTACCATGAGCAGTATTTGACAGAGCAATGATGTTTTTACGTCAAATTTAGCGATCTTGAAAAAGTTGGTCGGATGTGATGGAAACAAAACTTTTTTCATGTTGAGTGTGATTCTTTCAATGATCTTGTGTTACAAATAACAAGGTAAATTCTAATTTTGTGCAAAAAATCATTAATGTGCGACTGTGTGTGTTGAATCTTTCATTATTATATGTTAGATTTGTTTTGTGTTAGTTACGTGATGTTGTATAAGTATACCTCGTTTGGCCATAAGTTCTGTTACAAATAAAAATGCATTTTTTATGAAGTAATGTAATATTACTAAAACTTATATGTACATATTTATTAGCCTCAGCAAAAAATAAAAACAATATTCTGTTCAAAGTGGCCACCTTTGGCGTTTAAAGGCCTTTAATCTATCTGGCCATGAATCTATAGATTCGCGCACTATTGCCATGGGAAATTTCGCCATTGCTTGCTCCAGAGATTTTCTAAAAGACTCAATGTCGCCGTGTCGTTTAGAGCAAGCCGTTAGACAGAAACCTAAAAATAAAAACATCTTAATTATTTTAGTAACTTAATATAAAAAAGTGGCAGTGGGCGGGGCACATAGCTCGGAGAACCGATGGCCGATGGGGCAGAAAGGTTCTCGAATGGCAACCACGTACCGGTAAGCGCAGCGTTGGACATCCACCGACCAGATGGTCAGATGACCTGAAAAAGGTCGCAGGTAAACGCTGGATGCAGACTGCTGTCAACCGATCATTTTGGAAATCATTGGGAGAGGCCTATGTCCAGCAGTGGACTGACTGCGGCTGAAATGATGATGATGAATGTAAAAAAATAATAATAGACATTTTACTATTTTTTCTACAAGACATGATAGGCTAGGCTAGCGACAATGCCAACTCCTCTGTTACTGCTGGACCCTCGTTCAACAAAGGAAGGAGAAGATACGAGAACGCTGTCCCCATTCACAGTTCTCTCTTGAGAAAAACCTGTGAATCTGAACCCCGCATTTAACTTACTTGGAATTAGCCAAAGTTATTATTAAAATATTTTTATCTAAACAAACTCAGTGCGAGACCTTTTGAGTGGCTGCGCGTGAACTGTCAGTTGTCTTTATAAAACGTAAAAAGATGTTCCGAATCTCATTTGCGTGCACAGCTTCGTTTGTAATCATAACCCAAATTTCATTTTTTATTTGTTGTAATTGAAATTTAATAATATAAATATATTTTATATATTTTGAACACATAATCAACTTTAAAAACACATAATTCAATATATTAAATTTAAAATTCAATATTTCGTAACGAGAGTCAATCGGAACACTGCGTAAAAGTGATGCAGCTATACGAATTATATAGCGGAGTCTCGCTCTCACAATCGCCAGGGAATAGACAAATCATTCGTTCTTTCACAACACTACGCAGGAATACAACAATCTTGTTTTAAAAGTTTATGGTACGATTTGGAACAATATTATTTTAAGCTTAAAACAAGATGGGCGAAAACCATCATGGTTTTGTTAAAGTTTATGGTAAGCCCCCTGAACGTTCTCAACGTTTAGCTTTACAGAATTCACGAACTTTAATGAACCGACTGCGGTAATCAAGCGCTTAACGTTCTCAACGTTTAGCCTCACAGAATTCCGAAGACTTTAGGCTATATAAAATCACGTTGCGACTAAGTTTTCTTATGTTTTCGCGATTGTTATTCATTAAATAAAACCGATAAAACCGTATTAAAATAGTTTAATTTAATGAATTTATAATAAAGCTGAGGAGGTAGGTTTGTAAACAAAAAATAAATATGATTCCCAAAATAACTATTCCACGCGGACGAAGTCCCGCGACATCGTTCGCACAGCTAGTTTTTTTATAACTAAATTACCAAACCGATTGCTTTAAAAATTACAGGAGAATAAACTAAAAGTATACGCTTTAAAATATGAAAACAATGTTTTAAATCGGCTTAGAAACGGCGATGATATTAGGTAACAAATATGAAATAAAATCAGAACTTCCTATTTTTCAAGTTCAAGTTCCTTTATTTGCATAAATGTAGGAAGGTACAAAGTTGACAAGGTTACAGGTAACTTAGGAGTTCCAATACGTTTTAATTTAATAAGTTGTGCAAATATGCGTTGTCTCATATAATTATACTAAACATTACAAATTATTGAATTTGAATTATTTTACAAAATTTATTGAATCTGTTTAAATGTCAATGTAAAATAATAATTTCTATATTAATTAAAAGCGTACCAAGTATTTGTCAAAAATAAAAATGTCATTTACATTATTGTTAATTCTATTATAACTAGCTAAAATATATTTATCTATTTTATTGGCATGTCCTCTAAACATTCATTTATACAATAACTAGCTGTTTTCCGTAGCTCCGCCTGTGTCAAAAAGTAGCCTATGTTTGACCCCGGGTCGTCAACTATATTCATACCAAATTTCATCAAAATCAATTCAGCGGCTTCGCCGTGAAAGCGTAACAGACAGACAGACTTTCGCATTTATAATACTAGCTGTTTCCCGCAGCTCCGCCTGCGTCAAAACGTAGCCTATGTTTGAGTTCGGGTCTTCAACTATATTCATACAAAATTTCATCAAAATCCGTTCAGCGGCTTGGCCGTGAAAGTGTAACAGACAGACAGATAGAAAGACAGACTTTCGCATTTATAATATTAGTATGGATTAGTATGGAAGTATGGATAACTTTGTTTTCACTTTTAAAAGTCTATTGTTCAATTCATTTATATGATCAGTAAATAGTTTTGGTCCCATAACATAAAAAGATTTCTTATCAATATCAAAGTTGGGTGTATGTTGTGAAATTAACTGTATTTTATTTCGTGTTGTTCTAGGTCTGTTATTCACAACTGGCTTAAAATTATTCAAATTTTTCTTTAAATATAAACATGCTTCCAATATATACATTGAGGGAAAAGTTAATATTTTTAAAATATGGTACACAACTATCTTTTTGCTTGCCACCGAACATAACTCTAATACATTTTTTTTTGCATTCTAAATAATGACATAATATGAGTAACTGCTGCATTTCCCCGTTGCAATATACCATATCTTCAATTAGAAGCTACACAAGCGTGGTACGCACAGACTGCAGTCTTTTGGGATACAGTTCTACATAGATCCTGAATATCAGCAAAATCAGACTAACGGCTTTGGAATTATCAGGAAATATTTATTTTTACCTAAGTGCAAATATCTCAAAGATACTAAATCGTTTTTGATGTCAAACTAACTTGAAAATTCTATGCATGTCTCTTGACACACCTTTTGAATTTCATCAAAATCGGACTATCGGCTCGAGAGTTATCGCAGAACATACATAGAAACATACATACAAACAATATTTTTTCGACCTACTTAACTTGATTTGTAGCCACTCTTTTGTAGTCAATTATAGCCACAAAAAATTAAGTCAGTTGACAGGAGGTAAAGCCAGAAAGCGCAGTTGGCATGGTTGCACGGCCGACTCTGCGCTTTAAAGCGAACCATCAACTGTCATCATATAAATGACAATAACATTAATAACATAAATCTGTATACATAAAATTGAATCTTTTGTCCGGGAAGATGTAAAATTATTTTATTTACAAACAAATAAAAAAAAGAAAACACTAAAATTAAAAATTATGTACAAACTTAATTAAACCTAAAATCAGTGGCACCACGCCACACTATCGACTATTGATAGCCATTGAAAGTCGACTATCGAGCGGCAACACTAACCATGTATGCGATTTTTCTTTAAGGAAATACAACCAAAAGAAAATGATCAATCAGTCAGTGGACGATCAGTAGCAAGCACACAATACTAAGATGGTGAAGAAGTGTGAGCTGAAATCCTATTTTGGAAATGTATGACTCACGTAAAGTCGATGACTCACACTTGACTATATTAATACTTGGGCATTTTTTGCATTTAAAACTATGCACACTAAAAAGTAACCGTTAACAAAAACAACAACAAAATTAGTTGTTAGTAATTGGATTTTAAAGTTTTTCCACGATAAACTTATTTATTTAAGAACGGATTTAAAATATTTCTGTTCTCACTTTCTGATGGTGAAATGTTTGTGAATGTTAAAAATTAATTGAGTAGAAGACTCTGGGTAGTATGTGGAGAAGAGTAACACATCGATTTAATAACAATAGTCGATACCAATGAAGAACAACACTAATCGGCAACCATAAACAATTTATTTATTACTTTTATATTGACGTGAAAATTAAAAATGACAGTCACTCTAGAAATGTCAGTGTTTGTCTATTCCTTTTTCCTTTTCGTGCGGCCGTGTCACCGCGTGGTTCACTGCCGCATTTTCACGAAAAATAATCAATATGGCTATCAGACCTGTATATAGGCCTAAAATCGTTAAAAAGAGGACGAAAAGGTTCATCCGCCATCAGTCGGATCGCTATGACAAACTTAAGCGAAACTGGCGTAAACCTAGAGGTAAGAATCTTGACTCCATGCGTGCCTGTAACCTAACCATATTCACATGAAATAATCGTAATTTTCTTAGTTTCTCTCAATCGCCCAAGTGAATAGGTGTAAATCGCTTAAAAACGAATAAATCTTAAAATACAATAATGTTTTGAACTTGAAAAATTAGGTTATGTTTTTCACATTCAATGCTTGTCAACCTATCTAATAAGAATCCTTTTGCAAGGGCACTCTGTGTTATTCGTTTTCGATGGAATAATTACAATTTGTTACCTTGCTATATCATTGTCTGCCAAATCCTATTCCATACTGCTTTTATAGCTGTTTGGTCATAGTGGCAGGGACAATAACTATGGTATTGATTATAGAATAAGCCTAAAGTCCGTTTGAAAACCGGTTACTTCTAACCCTGAAGAAATTTGCACAATTTATTGAAAAACACATTTTTGTATTGATTCATGGTTAACATCATCAAGCGCTCTCCTGCTTGCATTCCAAGCCTTGTGAGATGTGGGGTGCTATTTTTGAAAAGTGACTCATGCAAAATCAGCAAGAACAATTTTTTATTCAACATAATATATATCATACATTTCAAAAATAGGGCTCTATTATTCAAACCGCTGTATTATCGCACTTTAGAACTACTGATTTGGTAGGGATGTCTTATTTTCTCCCTCTGTGAGGTTGGTAGAATTCAACTATCAACTTGTGACCACCTACATTACTACCTTGGGAATAGGGTTGCCAGGTCGCCAAACCTAATAGCCGGACAGACCAGCCAGTTTGGCCGGACATTTGGCTAAAACGGCCGGACACCCTACATTATTGAGGATTTTGTGTCTAGTATTTAAAGCTTTTCTGATTATTACCATGAATCTTGTTTAATTAAATAAAATGTAAAAAGCCGGACAAGGTGGACACCGTTTATTTTGGCCGGACACGCAATCAAAAAGCCTAACTATGTCCGGCTTTATCCGGATGCCTGGCAACGCTACTTGGGAATGCAGTTGGTGTAATCCTCGCCAGTCTGATTACGTACTTTTAATAAATTGATGAAAGAAGACTCACTTAGGAATTAAAAAGAAAACGGAGGCTAACATAGTTTTACTAAGCAACCAAAAAAAAATAAATTATTATCTCACTTTTTAATTCATTATATGGGAGTGCTTTTACTTGGACAATCAGGTGATTCAAGCCTACAATGTCCGAACCTAAATGGAAAATAACTAAGTTAAGCATGTAACTTCCTGTGGGAATTAAACCCACTACCCTTGGATCTAAGGCAAGCCTTAACTACTTGACAGTTTATCATCTTCTTGATCACCAGCTCAAAAAGTCATCATCATCATTTCGTGTAGACATTGTCAATCAACCATGTACGCCTCAAAAAATAATATCGTTGGAAAAATTCTCAATTAATAACAAATGCGTACCATTTTGTTTCCAGGTATCGACAACAGAGTGCGCAGGCGCTTTAAGGGTCAGTACCTGATGCCGAGCATCGGTTACGGATCAAACAAAAAGACCCGTCACATGCTGCCTAATGGCTTCCGTAAGGTAATGTATTCTAGTCTTTATTACTGCCTCTGGTGTAGTGGTTAAAGCGGTTTTTTTTATACAACTAAGTAGGCAAACAGGCGTACGGCCCACCTGATGGTAAGTGGTTACTGTAAACTATGAACGCCTGCAACACCGGAGATGTAACAAGCGTGTTGCCGACCCTTAAATGTAGGTTACAGAAACACAATTACAAATATTATTACTGAAATATACGAATAAATTTGTCTGGATATCATAATTGAGTGACTGCTATCTGTTGAAGCTTGCAATGTCCCAAACAAACTGGACAGGACAGCTATCGTAATTTTGGTTGGGTTTGTTTACCAAAGTATTCCCCTCCTTGTTAAATAAATGAATTTTATTTTATTTAGCATTTAAAGGGTAAGCCTAGCTGACTAAGGCCCTAAAAATAATGGGTTACCCCTTCAAATGGGTTAGCCATATCATATGGGATAGTCAATCGACCCCGTACACCCTGGTGTCAGATTTTTTCGGCCGCTGACGTGGTTTTCGTGGATCGATTAACCATGTAACCCACTCAAAATGATTGAATTAAGTGGGCAACTTTACTGGTGACACAATAAAATCCGCTTCAAAGACCAACAAAGAAAGAAAGAAAATAATTTATTTTAGAAACACAAAAAAAGAAAAAAAATATATACATAAAAGAAAAAGCATTAGGAAAAAGGTTACGTGTTCCCAAAAAGTAACCTAACTCGGCATATTGCCATCCGATGATATTGACAGCGCTGATCTTCCGTTAGGACCTCGGTTGACGACACGGCAACCCGCGCACAGGTCAAACATTGGATACAAATATAAGGCAAAAGTGCCATGCGGGCGTAGGCTGGCTTTTCCTGTCTCTGAAAACTGGAAACAACTAGAAAGAATAGTTTATGTGGGAATCAAAATCAGGATTTCTGGCTAACGCTGTTACCACTGAACCATATTTTGCGAGGGCACTCTGTGTCGTCAATACTCAATGTGACGATAACAATTTGTTACCTTGCTATATCGAATCTGCCAAATCCTATTCCTGATAGCTGAATATAGCTATTTGGTCATAGTGACAGATACAGTTTAATATTTTTTACTACAGACATAGTCTAACCATGGGGTCCATTGCCTAAGTAAAAAAGAATTAGCCCCCTATTACATGTAATTCAATGGTCAATCGACCCTGTACACCTTGGTGTCGAAATTTTTCGGCCTCCGATTAGTACCTTTTAACGACCACCGGGACCAGCGCCTTCCGAAGCACGGAATTATTATTAACAGACAATCAGGTGATTCAAACCTGCAATGTCCTAACCAAACTGGAAACAACTATACAAAGTATGCTTCCCGTGAAGTATTAAAGAACACAGAGATTTCCATCATATCCTTATTTTGTACGGAGCGGACTGTATCTTGGGCTGATAAAAGGCTAGTTTCTTGAAAAAAAATTAATCAGTCCGTCAGTTAGATAATCAAAAAATATTGGAGACGTATTTTTTCTTTTGAAAAAAAATAATCTTCCAAAATCTTGTCCAGGTCCTTGTCCATAACGTTCGTGAGCTAGAGATCCTCATGATGCAGAACCGCAAGTACTGCGCGGAGATTGCTCACGGAGTGTCCTCTAAGAAACGGAAGACCATTGTGGAGCGGGCCCAGCAACTCAGTATCAGGGTCACGAACGCTGCTGCCCGTCTCCGCAGCCAGGAGAATGAATAGGTTTAATAAACTGTTAAAAAACTGTTTGCATTTTATTTATTTACTAGCTGTGCCCGCGACTTCGTCCGCGTGGTATAGTTATTTTGGGAATCATATTTATTTTTTGTTTACAAACCTACCTCCTCAGCTTTATTATAAATTATCTATAGCTGTTACCCACGACTTATTATAGACGATTTAGTTACATTCTGTGAAGCTAAACGTTGAGAACGTTCAGCGCTTGATTCCCGACCGATAATATACTGTAGCGGACATTTTTTTAGATAATTTAAAGAGGAATATTTCTTTCATATATATTTTTGGGAATCTCGAACGGTTTTCGCAGCGCACGCAACGGAAGCCCTCAAAGATGAAAAATTTTCCCCGTTTTTTCCACATTTTCGAGTGTTTCTTCGCTCCTATTAGTCGCAACGTGATGTTATATAGTCTAAAGCCTTCCTCGATAAATGATCTATCCAACACAAAAAGAATTTTTCAATTCGAACCAGTAGTTCCTGAGATTAGCGCGTTCAAACAAACTCTTCAGCTTTATAATATTAGTATAGATCAGTGATTCCCAAAGTGGTCCAGGTGGACCCCCAGGGGTCCACGGGAGACTTGCTGGGGGTCTACGTAGGCGTGAACAAAAAATGGGGGTCCATAAGATGTTAATGGGGGTCCACGAAAATTTATCTGCTTTTGATAGTAAAGAGCAAAAATGTAAGCATAGTTTTTATAAGGGCCTACCTACATTGTTTTAAGTACCTATCTAAGCAGATAATATTTTAATAAGGCAAGCGACTGTTACTTGTCCAAACTTGTGTATTCGATATTACGTACAATTTCGTGTACAGACTTGCAAAGCGCTATCCGCCCGACAATGCTTAATGCTTGTTCAGACATGAACTTGATCAACACTATAAATACTTGATGCCAAAGGCAACCAAACGCATTCATTTGTTTCCGGAATTTCGAAAACAAGGCGGAATTTGGAAAAAAGTTGTGAGAAAATTTATATCTGTGTTTGCTAGTGCCGGAGAAAAGTAAGTAACCTACCTTTTTTTGTTATAGTACTTAAGTATTTTGTTTACGTGTACTAGTCGGTTGATCACAACGGCCTGTATAGATAGGTAACTTAGTAACTTACAGATATTTTAATTGTCCTCTTTCGATTTGAAGACAAACACAGCACGTTTTATTCAATTGTTTTTTCACGAGAGAAGCACTGCCTCTCTAAAAAGGCCGAATAAGCAATATTGCAGAGCAATTAATTTTGTAATTTTTCTTGCAAATAACTACTAATTTTATAAAACAGTAATTTCATAATCATGTTAAATTGATTTTGAAGTAACTATTTTATCAAAACTATTCCTTTTCGGCGAGCGGTGCGCGGGCGACGGGAAAAGGGCGGGGCTTGAACTTCGATGCCTGTTTGTCACGTTTTAACAATGAAGCCGCAGACAAAAAATACGCAAATACACGGAGCGCGTGAACTCATTGATTTAATAAAATGTTAGTTATCGTTTTTATGGACAATTTTGGGATTTCGACGTTTATTTTTTCCTACACAAATATGATCAGTATTCGATACTGAGTACACTAATTTTTATTTATACTATTAAAAATTAGTGGTAAATTATGTACTTTAAAATTGATACCGTTTTGTGAAAACGTTTGTATTTGTCTCAGCGGTTTATTAGTTGGTCCCTTTACAAGCCGTAATTCTATTTCCGCGTGCTGACAAAGGCTGCGGTGTGATACCTATATTCAGAAAAAAACTTGGTTACTAAAACATTTTTTTTACAGGTAAGGTAACTGACACGAAACATGGCTACAGCAAAGAAAAAATGTCGACAATATAGTGTCGATTATTTGAAATATGGTTTTGTTCCATCAGAGGCAGACAAACAATTGCCCATGTGCCTATTATGCAACAAAGTTTTGAGCAATGACTCTATGAAACCATCAAAGCTCGAAGATCATCTAAAAAGGTGTCATACTGATAAAATAGGTAAAGATTTAAAATATTTTCAAACATTGAAAGAAAAATATGGAAAGAGACCCACCATGCACAGTATGTTCGCTTCAACATCTCAAAGTAACGATGATGGCTTGCGGGCATCTTACAATATCTCATTACTTATAGCAAAATCTGGAAAACCGCACACTATCGGAGAACAATTAATTTTACCCGCTGTTGAAGAGGTTTTAAAAACTGTTTTGCACAAATCTCCATTTGACGTACTAAAAAGAATTCCATTAAGTAACAATACTGTACAAAGACGCATTGATGAAATGAGCTCTGATATCGAAAGCTTTTTGTGCAATCATCTGCAAAAAACCTCTTTTTCTATACAACTGGACGAGTCAACGTTACCCAGTAATGAAGCATTACTATTGGCATATGTCCGATTTATTGTTGAGGAAGAAATTCACGAAGAATTGCTATTTGCCAGAACTTTGGAGACTGACACTAAAGGCGAATCAATATTTAATGTCCTGAGTAATTTTTTTACGGAAAAATCGATCCCATTTACAAACATTATTTCAGTGGCAACAGACGGAGCTCCTGCAATGGTCGGGCGATATCGTGGGTTTATAAGTCATCTCAAAAGAATTATACCAGGACTTACAGCTATTCATTGCGTAATCCACCGACAACATCTTGTGGCAAAACATTTAAGTGACAGGTTGAACCAATCTCTTCATTTTGTAATAAAAGCTGTCAACAAAATCAGAAGCAATGCATTGAATACACGTTTATTTGCTCAATTGTGCGACGAAAATGATGAAGACTTCCAACGACTGCTCTTACATACTGAAGTACGCTGGTTGTCGAAAGGTGCATGCTTAACGAGATTTTACTCTGTTTTCGATTCCATATTAGAGTTCTTAGAAAGTAGAGATCCAGATTTAAAAGAAAACTTGATCAAATTCAAAGCAGACATTGCGTATTTGACAGATTTGTTTAAAAAATTTAATGATATTAACTTGCAGTTACAAGGGGACAGCCTGAATTTAATAAAAACAAAGGGGATAATTTCGGCTTTTCTTGGGAAATTGAAATTTATGAAGCAAAACATTAGTCGGCGCGAATTCTCTCAATTTCCAAACTTGTCGCAGGTAGAATGTATTGATGAGGATATCCATACCTACAGTCAACATTTAAGTGCCCTGCATGATGACTTCAAAACCAGGTTTGAAGATATACTGACGATGGATATACCACCATGGATAATAAATCCATTTGATGAAACGGAAGTGGCCAATGTTGTATTACAAGAGGAGCTGCTCGAGCTAAGCACTAATGAGGAGCTGAAGGTGAAATTTAGAAAAGGCTACCCAACATTTTGGCTGCAAGCAGAAATACCCGAAAAATATCCTGGACTGTGGGAAATCGCAAGGAAATTTTTAATAGCTTTTCCCTCGTCATATCTTGTCGAAAGGAGTTTTAGTGCCGTTACAAACCTCTTAACAAAAAAAAGGAGCAAATTAAACATCACAGAGCGGGGGGATTTGCGGTTATTGCTCACAAAAATAAAGCCAAACATTGATCGTTTGCTGACACTCCATCAGATACATCCTTCCCATTAATTAAAATTATGACCTGAACCTATATTACCTTAATATTTTTTTCTTGTAATTCTATTCTTTTAATAAATAAAGTGATATAAAATGTACCATTTTTCGTTTTTATTTTACATATCGAAATATAGGGACAGAACTCAGAAGTGACACGATTTTTATTTTTTGGCGACTTTAAGAATGTGGTAGAAATGTAGCAGCAGGGGGTCCACCGAAACCAGTAAAATTTTGAAAGTGGTCCACGAGAAAAATAAGTTTGGGAACTACTGGTATAGATTAAAACTATTGTAAGTATTTAAAGATTTTAATGCAGAGAAATTAAATTGTGATTCTGATTTATAAATTAGAGAGAATTTATTACTTTTCATTTTGTTTCTTATGAAAGAGTGTTCCTAGTCGCGCGTCCTTAGATTGCCGAGTCCTAGAATCATGATCCTAGTTATATTTTCCTACATCATCATCATCCTAGCGTGTATTCCTAGTTGCGTCGTCAGCTTGCGCTTCGGAGCCTAGGGTACGCTATAAGTCGTGGTCCTAGATTTGGCGGAACTGGTTATTACAATGGAGCGACTGCCGTCTGACCTCCGTAACCCCTTTTACAGGGAAACCAGACCAGCAATGTGTTACTAAGATCCCTATAGTTGAAATGTATGATTCAGTTCGAAATGAAAATTGATTATTCGACTTACTAATTTTGCGTCCTTCACATTTTCTACTAACCAATTTATCTGAATATATGAAAATGAATAGATTATACCTAATTCGAATAAAAATTATTTTGTTTATTTATTTAACCTTCATTACACAAATTACAATTAGTAAAGCACAATAGGTTGACTTAATGCTAAAGCTAAAAGTAATTATCTAACAGTTAACCTTTGGGTAAAGCAGAGAGCTTAAAATGTGGGTGTACTGAAAATACCACGGGAACGGCTTGTAAAATCTATACTTAAACGAATAAACCTACACAACCATACATCTTTTAATACAATAAACAATACATACCTATACAAATAATATACATAACATATAAATTCATATAATGTTACGTCATTAAACTAAGTAGGTATGGTTATTTGATTACATTTAATCAGTTGCTTTGCTGAGCGAGAAAATGTCCGAATAAGCTTTGAAACCATCGCGGCTAGAGGCACTCCTAATAGATTCGGGAAGCGCGTTCCAGAGTCTGACAGCCGTAACGGCGAAAGAGTTGGGAGAACCCAGTAAGGTGAGAAGAAGTGGCGAGAGTTAACTTATTTGAAGAACGCAGGGCTCTTTCGTGAGTACGACTCGTGTATCTTGAGGAAAGTTGTTCAGTTGCATGAATGGAGTCACTGAACGATGGGTCCAAAGCGACTAAAAGTTCACGGTGTATAATATTGCATATTTTATTAAAAATATTTGTCATGTTTTATTTATAAATCTTTATTGTACCACAAGTTTACAATTGGCGGACTTAACGCTAAAAGCATTCTCTCCCAGTCAACCATTAGGAAAAACAGAAAAGTTATGTGTCATGTTTGTGACTGATCACCAATTTTTTGAGTATCGTTAGGGTTCCGCAGGGTCGCGGTGTGCGTGTTTAATTCGCGTGATGCCAGGTAATAATTCCGAATGTCGCTCCCGGTCGGCATTATGCGAAGACTAATCAACAACACAAAATAACTAAATATTAATGCTAGTGTAAAAACTTCGAGAAATAATATAATAATTGATTTTCAGTATGATGAAAAACAAAACAAAATAAATAACCAATTTTTGGCAAACCCTTAACGAACTCTCTTCTACGTTCAAGTAATTTTTTCCCATTTGCATTAAAAATCTTTATTTTTTTTCAAATAGGCCAAACTACAATACTTTCATTCGAATCGTCTAAGGTCCGTCCCCAGGTTATGCTAGAGTATCTTATTAATCATGGTCCTAGATTACAATTGACCTCCGTAACCCTTTTTCCAACAGGAACATTGACTCCCGAGGTGTGTTAGTGCATGGCCAACACCGGCTGGCTGCTTAAAGCCTTTAAAAGAAAACCTACTGGAAATCTATACCAATTTCTACTAAATCTATACTATCAGGTGGGCCGTACGCCTGTTTGCCTACTTAATTGTATTAAAAAAAAAATATATATATAAAGCTGAATCACAGGCTGAAGTGTTCGTTTACTTAAAAGGTCGGATTAAAAAAAAACTCGTTTGTAATGCAAAAAAGAATGGCTTATAAAAATAATGACGCAGAATCCTTATTTTGGAAATGAATGACTATATTATGACGTATAAAAATGTTCTTTTTCATTAAAAATACACAAGAAAATTATTTTTTTAAACTTACTCACGGAGTAATAACAAAGAGGAGATGGCGTATTGAGAGCTTCCTTATAAAAATTGTGTGAGGCTACGCGGGGCGGAAGACAGCCGTGAGGGGAGCTCGGTTTGGCCATGGCTCCGCCCCTATTGACGATCCCCTCTATTAACCAATTGATATCACTGGCAAATCGAAGATTTCAACATAAAAAAATATATTTTTATTTCTTTATATTATATTTTGAACATTAAAAACAGACACATATTTTGTGTAACACTAAAACACATGAAAACATGTTATTTGCTTACGTTTATTGTGATCCCATAACAGTACGGCATTGAAACACTTAAACCGAAATGGTTTAAATATTTTACAAAATATGCTTTACGTAACGTAAATAATAAAAAACATAAGAGCTCGCTGTCACTGCGCCAATGACCGTAACGGTGCACCAGTCGATACGCCGTCTCCTCTTTGTATTTGCTCCATGAACTTACTCTATGTCGCCTAAAAACCCTGGTTTGACCAGCTGCACTTAAGTACCTGAAAATCATTCGATATCGAACGAAAATTATTGGGCATATCTAGCGATTTTGCGTAAAGTCAACTGCAACCGAATTAATGAATATGAATCTTTTTTTTTTATTTGAAATTAATTTAATGAATAACAATCGCGAAAACATAAGAAAACATTATTGAAATTATTGTTCAAGATTGCATAATGCCATCCAAAATGGCAGATCATTGGCAAAATGCTCCGCCGTCATGATAATATTTTTTACGATACACGACCGTACCAAGTACGGATTGTTAGAGTACAGGGTGTTTTTAAAAGATTGTAAGAATAGACCACTTCTCGTGGTCGTAAGAGGTTGAAGAGAGTAGTAGGTCCACTCTGGAGTGCTGGTGTGGATTTTTGAAAAGTCAGTCACGCAATGTTTGCTCGTCGAATAATTTTTGTACGTAATCGAAGGATTATCGTTCTACATACATTCAAGAATACGGCTCCTGGACACTTGGAGTGCTATTTTTGCATGCATTTGTAAAGTACGAGAAAAAAAAACGCTAATAATAGGACAATATAGCAAGATGTATTGTAGGTTGCATTAGCTTTTTGGGGTTTCGTTCCCCTTTGATTTTTCCATTATAATAATATTACTAAATCTATATGTTTTCGGAACCTGGAGTGCTATAAAAATAGCACTCCAGGTTGTGCGACTCACGCAAGGTCGGGGAGCCGAATAATTCATGTTCGATGTTGAGTGATTTTCCATTCGACGTATATGTCATACATTCAAGAATAGGGCCTGATCAATTGCTTAGTAATAAATTGTAGATTATAATAAAACTATCGATTAATGCTGCTTAGCGGCTCGTTAATATTGTAATATAACGTATGATTAAGTGTTTTTCTCATGTAAGTGAATTGTATAAGTTCTTTTTGAGAAATAAATTTCTTAAACCATAAACCATTTTTAAAATCTGTGACTCATGTCGAATGAAATGAAATCATTCGAATTCTAGCGAAAATTATTCTACTCAGGGTTTTGATTGTTTTGAGTGAGTTATACATAGATATCAAATGCATACAAAACTCTTAGTCCGACTGCTTAGTGAATTATTGAACGAGAGAGCGAAGCGTCTCAGTTTCGACTGGCCGAAAATTCTTTTGTCCATCTGTCTGTCTGTTCTATCCTAGAAGTCGCATATCTTAACCGATTCTCGTGAAATTTTGTGAGCAGGTTCGGTAATTATATAGAATTTTTATTGTCTAGCCAGTTTTCGAATTTTTTTTTAATTGGCCGAAATATATCATAGCTATTTAAAAAAAAATGTCTCTAGACTTTTTTTGTTTTTAAAACGCAACTTTTTGGTCTAAACAACTATTTTATACCATAAACTTGATTTTAGTCTATTCTTTTTATATTTATATCTATCTATACTAATATTATAAAGCTGAAGAGTTTGTTTGTTTGTTTGAACGCGCTAATCTCAGGAACTACTGGTTCGAATTGAAAAATTCTTTTTGTGTTGGATAGATCATTTATCGAGGAAGGCTTTAGACTATATAACATCACGTTGCGACTAATAGGAGCGAAGAAACAGCCGAAAATGTGGAAAAAACGGGGAAAATTATTCATCTTTGAGAGCTTCCGTTGCGTACGCTGCGAAAACCGTTCGAGATACCCAAAAAATATGTATGAAAGGATTTTTCCTCTTTAAATTATTTAAAAAAATGTCCGCGACAGTATATGTCTATCTTTTAAGATTAACTCACAATAACCGTTTTTTACAAATTATTTGTCAGAGTTGTATCAACATAATAATATTATTCTTTATCCAAATAAATATGTTATTGATTAAGAGTATTTAACTGTGAACAAAATTGTCTTTGACATCACTTAATTTCAATAAACATCTTATAAGATAATACAATTTTAAAATAACTCTGAAACAAAATTCACACGCGCCGCGTGATGAGCGCTCGCCCATGATTCCCAAAATAACTATTCCACGCGGACGAAGTCGCGGGCACAGCTAGTTTTATATATTATAGATTCGCCCAAAAGTTGTCTAGAAATCGATTTTCTGTATATTTGGTATTAGTGCATTCCGTATGATGTCGTAATACAAATCTATGGGATGACGAAATCAATATTAGTACCTAAATTCAATGTGTCCCGCACATGGTATAGGACCGAGTTGCAACGTAGAGGCAGTCAACATATTCATAGCGTATTATGGATTGATGAGCTCCTGATGTTCAAAGTTTAGATCATGGAGTAATTACAAAAAGGAGATACTTACCGTAATAAGCGTTTTGTAAGAAAGTGTTTGTGAGGCTACACGGGACGGAAGGCAGACGTGCGGGGCGCTTGGTTTCTACCGTGGCTCCAATCATGGAGCTTGAGCAATGACAAGCTCCGCCCACTTTTGTGTCGGCGAGGTGCCAATGTTCACATCACTGCGCCATTTCAAACGGCATCACCTCTTTGTAATTACTCCATGGTATAGATAGACGAGGCTGGTAGGGATGCCGTATGCGATTATTTTGACCAATTGGTAACAACCATGAAGCCAAGTGTTTCACCCTTGCCTCCCATTAACCCATATTCCGATATTTCCGATCATAATGAGGATTACTCCAACTAAGTTAAATGTTCCTATAGCGACCTTTTTCCGAACTTGGCGTTCTTGTGTGTAGAAGGGTAACCCGCTCGATATATGATTAGATATGATGATTTAAAAAATCAAAGTCGAAATTAATTACTGTCAAAGTATTTTTTTATTAAAAACTAGCTGACCCGGCAAACTTCGTACCGCCTCCGAATATATTCACCTTTTAAACCTTCCCTGGACTTCCACAAATAATTCAAAACCAAAAATAGTCAAATCGGTCCAGCCGTTCTCGAGTTTTAGCGAGACTAACGATAACGAACGGCAATTGATTTTTATATATATATAAGATTGGAGCAACCTGTACAGTAGCGAGGAGCGATACCGTTTGGCGACTAAACAAGTAAGTTCATTACAAAACAGACATCGTGGGACATAAGCAAGTAAGTTTTAGTTTAGTCCTAGTGAAAATGTTCAGGTATCGTATTTTTGTGTAATTTTATTAGCAACTAGCTGTTTCCCGCAGCTCCGCCTGCGGTATATAGCCTATGTTACTCAGGGTGAATGTAGCTTTCCAATGGTGAAAGAATTTTTGAAATCGGCACAGTAGTTTTTGAGTTTATTCATTACAAACATACACACAAAAATACAAATCTTTCCTCTTTATAATATTAGTGTAGACTAGCTAACCTGGCGAACTTCGTTCCGCCTAACAGTAGATTCTTTAATTTTTTAGTTTTTTACTTTATTTTTCAAAAATAAAATATTTTTCTAAAATAAACGTAGCCTAAGTTCCTCCTTATTACATCAGCTACCTGCCAATAAAAGTCCCGTCAAAATCGGTCCAGCAATTTCAGAGATTAGCCGGAACAAACAGACAGACAGACAAAAATTATTAAAAAAAAATATTTTGGTGTATGTACCGTATATATATTCATATGCATGTAGTAAAAAACGCTTATTTCAATATTACAAACAGACACTCCAATTTTATTTACATGTATAGATTATAGATTTGTATTTTTTTTTTTCATTTTTCATCAAATACACACATTTGTTCACAAAGAAACAAAATATATACCTAATACTAGCTTTTTCCCGCAGCTCCGCCTGCGTGCCTATGTTTGACCCCGGATCTTCAACTATATTCATACCAAGTTTTATCAAAATCCGTTCAGCGGTTTTGCCGTGAAAGCGTAACAGAACAGCGTAGCATTTACGAGTATAACATTAGTATGGATTACAATGACTTTAATACTTAATTATCATCATCCTAGCGTGTATTCCTAGTTGCGTCGTCAGCTTACGATTCGGAGCCTAGGATACGCTTTAAGTCATGGTCCTAGATTTGGCGGAACTGGTTATTACAATGGAGCGACTGCCGTCTGACCTCCGTAACCCTATTTTACAGGGAAACCAGACCAACAGGAACGTGTCCCGAGGTGTGTTAGTGGCCAACACTGTCAGAATTTTAACGACTGCTATCTATCGACAACAACCGGGACCAACGGTTTAACGTGCCATCCGAAGCACGAAGGAGCAGAAAATGCCACTAAATGGCGACCAATCCAATAGTGGTCGCGTCACGTCGTCGCTTGACACGCGCTTTCGCTACGGATATGTGGGTCGCGCTTGCTTGACTAACATAATGCGAAATAAAAAAAAGGCCAGAATTATTATTTTTTTATTAATTATACAGCATTTTATTTTAAAAATATGTACTTATTTGTTGTTAAGCTTATTATATTAGTAAGCCAGTATCATATCACTTGCATGACCTTAAGTTAAAGGATTATAAGGTTGAATACAGTTTTTATTGTAGAGTTAGCTAGTTCTAAGCTTATTCAGTAGCCTTATGTTTGAAATGTATGACTCAATGTCGAATGAAAATTATTCGATTAAGCAAAAAACAGTTCTAAACATAATAATAATCTCAGCATAAGCTGTTGGTCTCATGGAGATTGCTCCATTGCTGATTTGTAATTGTACAAAGAGGAGATGCCGTTTGAAATGGCGCAGTGATGTGATCATTGGCGCCTCGCCGACACAAAAGTGGGCGGAGCTTGTTGTTGCTCGTGCTCCATGGTTGGAGCCACGGCCGAAAGCAAGCACGCCGCACGTCTGCCTTCCGCCCCGTGTAGCTGAACAAATACTTTCTTACAAAAAGCTTATAACGGTATCTCCTCTATGGTTGGTCTCTTTCTAACAATAATTATATAAACTTATGTATCCCTATCCTTCAGATCAGCGACAATGTCTCTGAAAATCCTCCACCCCGGTTCCAAGATACCACGGAACCACAGCGTGAGGTTTACTAGCGATGACCTGCCGAAATACAAAGTAAGTGATTCACAATCTTCATTCAGCTGCCATTTTGTAATAAACAATCTAAAAACCTCAACTCTCTACGCTTTTAAGAAAAACGGGGTTTTTAAACCACGTGATGGTCTCTTGTGTGGAGACTTATTTTTGAAATGCCATAATATTATTAACTAGCAGCCCGTCCCGACTTCGCCTAGGCCTATAGCCTTCCTCGATAAATAGGCTATCCAACACTGAAAGAATTTTTAAAATCGGACCAGTAGTTCCTGAGATTAGCGCCTTCAAACAAACTCTTCAGCTTTATAAAAATATTTATTAGATATAATTTTATACTATACATATATAGTATAGATACTGGTACCTTATAATAAATACCTGTGCAGAACTACGAGTCGACCTGGCGAGAATCTTCAGCGGGGAGGGCTTCTCAATCCTCGTCAGTGGTTGCCAATCGTGGGCAAATAGACGAAAAACGCTTATTTTTTTCTGCTGGATAGGTTAGGTACCTAAAAATGTCACATTTATCATCCCCTTCTGCTAACTTCAGCTCCCTTAATAAATTCTAATATCTAGGTATTTCATTTTTGCATAGAAATAATATGTTTTTGGAATTTTCATTTCGTAACAATAGAAACCAATCTTCCAGGATTCTCCCGAGACCAGTCTACCGAACTACGTCAGCTCTCAGTTCGCCGGTGACGACTCCGGCGCACCAAGTCCTGATGGGTGTCATTTTCAGCCAGCAGCACACCGCTTTAGGATCAATGAGCAAAGTATGATAATTTTACCTTACTACTCTGAGATTTCCTGGAAGATATTGAGATTTTATGCAAATAGGGTAGTTTCCTATAAAAATATAATTAGTCCGTCAGTTAGATAATCAAAAAATATTGGAGACGTATTTAAAAAAAGATATGGCGCGTTAAAGTTCCGTGTGACGTCACAGTGTGCTGCTACACTTTTTCGCAATATTTGACATAACGAGTCCCCACTCCTAAACTTTGATGCGTTATATCTTTATAATTTATCGCTCAATTGACAAAGGAAAAAATACGTCAATAATATATTTTGATGCCCTAAATGACGGACTAATTTTAATGTTAGTCTTTTAACCCTGGAAATTAGCCTATTGTACAGTTTGCGTACTTACCTTTAACATTCGATCATAACATACCTTCTTCGTCCGAGCGTCTTTTCCAGTGGCGTATTCGACCTGCGCATCAGATTTGGCGATACTGATTATTATAATGAAGCGACTGCAGTCTGACCCACAAACCCCTTTTTTACAGGGAAACCAGGCTAACATAAACATGACTCAAAGTGTGTTGGCCGCTACAACACTAAAACACTTAACTGACACAGCCTAACGACTGCCATCTATCAATAATAATTGGGGACCTCCGGGAAACAAATAAATAAATACAAAATATCTTTATTGTGAAACAAAGAATCATCTTTATCATATGGCAATCAGGTGACCCAATCCTGCAATGTCCTAATCAAACTGGAGGTATCCAAACAAAATGGGCGTCTTTACACAAACGCCTCAACCACTAGCCCACAGAGGGGGAATTAGATAGATAAGGCATACGGAAAAAGGCAATATACTGGCACCTAATCTTTTTTCCAGGAATCAAACTCCTGACTGCGATCAACCAGATAGTCCAACAGCGGGCGGACTTAGAGTCCAACCGAGTGACGCTGTCGAACCTTCTAGAAGATCTCAAAAGGAAGCTCAAAAGGCGGGTAGAGGAATGCCACTTCGAGAAGAAGGAGAAAATGAAGGTACATAATACAATATAAATACGCTTTATTGCACCAATACAAAAATTTTACACAACAAATATACAAGAAAACGAGTTACAAAGACGGACTTATCGGTACTCTTGTGTAGAATGATAATTATTGGAAACCGGTTTAATAAAAAAACAAGCTAAGTAGTGTATCATCTTTTTAGGTACTAAAAAACTCTGACATCAGTATAGGGTCGATTGACCATGTAACCCACTCAATATATATGAATTAATCAACTTATTTCATTTTTATAGTGGACTTTATTCTCACAGCAGTATACGTAGATACTTCCTTGAAATTGAATTAAATTCCGTTCCATTAATTTCTGGAAATTTCCATTAGTTAAGGCAATAGTTAAGGTATCCCTACTCCATAGATTTCCCAATCTGCCTCATAAGCAACTTGTATTCAGTGACTTCCTGCAGCCTAATGAGATTGAGATTTAAAAAAAAATTCTTACAGGCTTTAAAGCAGGCCAACCAAAGACTGGAGCGAGAAAAGTTCAACATCGTCACAGAAATAGAACATTTGAAGCGACATTTGGAAAGGGAGGAATCACATCACATGCAGCACGCGAGGACTGCAGTGGCACACGTAAGTTTATAGGCAAATTCTACTCGATTCATTTTTATCATGCCAATTTTGGTTCCTTGACACAAGAGGGGTGCTTTATTTAATTACCAATTTTGTTTTTGTGGATGTGTTGTTCCATGTAAAAATATTTTCAAATATAAACACAGTCAAGTAGCCCCCTAAGGCCCTAACCTGCAACGTTTTTCTGCGCTACTGTGCTTCTGGGCTCGATCAGCCCCACAGACATTTATGACGTAAATATGTCTGTGAACGTGAAGTGTACGTCATAAATGTCTGTGATCAGCCCCAACTGTTTTCGCTTGCATCATTTTTTAGTTACACAACACTGAGTAACTCTATGTGTCTATGGCTTTTTCTCGGCTAACTACGATCCTGCCACTATCGATTAAAAATAATTCCATTGCCATCCAGGGCCGAAAAAATTTTTAAACACGAATTTGAAGTTGAGCTTGACGGGTCTCATTTTTTTCTAGGATCACGGTACGGGAAAATGCCTGGCTAGGGAGGTTATTCTTATTATAACTAATGAAATTTTTTGAGAAAATGCTTAAATAAGTCTATTTTAATATAAAATACAAACATAATTGATCACTTTATGTTTTCATGTGTTATTTCCACTTTTTATCGAAAAAGTTGGGAACAAAATGGCTGACCACGCAAAATACATTTTTTCATAAATTATAAAATTCATTATTTTCTGTGCAACTTTTTCTATTTATATTGCTAATTTAATAATAAGCAATAAAAAATAACAAGAAACCACGCTAACTCAAGCGATCTTTCATGATTTCAAAAAAAGAACGCGCGAGTGGATGATCGCGTCCTTGTCTAACGTAGCATCTTAGTATGGGACAGCGGGCGCGCAAAAAAATGCGCCACAAACGGATTTTATGGGAGCAGTCCACATTTATTATATTTTTGGTTTGTATTTTTTTTCGACAGTACGTTCCTTTCCAATCAATACTGAATTTTTTTTTTTGGATTCGTGTAGTAGTTTTTATACTGACCTTGGGTAAAGATCGGTCGAGCCGACCATAAAAAACGACGGAGGTCCATTGTTTGTCAGTTTTTTCACAATTTGAACATTCTGAGAACTTATTAATGCTTGTTATCTATTCTAAGATAGCTAGGCTTCAATAAAATATGTGTATTCATTGCTTTAAACGAAAATTTGTAAAACAAAGTCTTGATGCAAAATATATCATTTTTTCGTACAAAAACCCGCGAATTTCGAAATTGTAATTTATTTTTCATTCAAAAGTTTACTGTAGCAGGATAGTATTCTTTGTTTTAATTACAGAACTACATAGATACTGTTAGATTATAAAAAAATAAGGCATATATATGGTACAACTTTTATTTAAAAAATCATTATAGTAGAAAATTACGGGGACAAAAAAGAAATATTTTCCTTCCACCCGTTACTACAAAAGAACCACTTATGATATCGTTATCCAAACAGTTTTGTCGATAAGGTCGATCATCTGTGAACAAACATAAATTTTACGTGTTATTGTAACCCTACACTCGAGTTGTAAACAACGCTTTATCTAAAACGCTTGTAACGCGCGCGCGCGCGGGCGCGTTTAAAGCACGGTAGCGTAGCGGTAGCGGGGGGCCCAAAGCAGGTGAAGGGGTAGCCTCTTGGAAAGTATTCTCTGAGACAAAGATGTAAACAGCTAGAATTGGCTAGTAAACTTTTTCATGAAAATGTCTAATTCGTAAACCATTTCGAGGAATAGGCTTAGGGAACAGATTACATTAATCAGATCTTTAGATAAGCAAGTATTTTTTTAGAAAATCGCAGAAAACCCAATGACTTTCATTTTTTAGCAAGGTTAACGTATGACGTAGCCGGATAACTTCCGGCTAATCACATTTAATTTTTTAGGTTGGCAGCACAGCGTAGTGAATAAATATTTTTTGTTTGGTAGCGCTAACTAAGCGCTTCAAATGTCATCTGTGTTCAAGTAAACATAACATAATTACATTCATTCATACATTATAATGAAGAAGCGGTGTCCAATTATTGAACAATCAGATGTAAACGGATGAAGAGACTGCAGTAAAGTCCATTAAACAGGTTAATATGCAATAGATACGAGAAATGGGGTACCTACCTAAATATGTGGCGATTGTAAACAAACAAGAAACCAACTCGCGTCTCGCGGTCCATCTTGACTTTGACATTTGACACTGACATATATATTTTTTAATACCTTAGTAATTTTTGCTTTCTTGCAGTTCGAAATGGCCATTATAGCTGCGTGACGTCATCACTATAAAATCTTTAAAATTAAATAAGAAAATAAATATAATTTTAAGAATTTTTTCGTTTAAATTGTATCTCCGAAATAGTCAATTCTATCAATAAAATATATAATATACACAATTTATTATTTAGTTGACTAGCCAATTGGCAATATGTTGGTTTTTATCCTGCTTCCAAAAAACCACCAAAAGTTGGAGAGTGAAGGATTCTAAATTAGATTTGTCCCTATATAATTATTGTATTTGTAATTTGTTACCACCGAATAAATATTGAAGCAGTTTATTGCATTAGTTGTAGTAACTTGTAATGATAGATAAAGCTTTTATGTTAATTAGAAGCGTTTGCAATGTGGGTCTATCGCAGAATGCTTAAGATTCGATGGGTACAGAGAGTACGTAATATTTTGAAAACGGGTGCAATTAGGAAATTAGAATACTTGGGCCACATAATGCGTAACAACAGATATGAGCCCCTTCAACTGCAAGGCAAGATCCAAGGCAGAAGGAGACCTAGAAGAAGTAGAATTACATGGTTAAAAAAGCCAATGGTAAAACAGGAGCACGCGATCCCTGTTCCGAGCGGCTGTCTCAAGGGTAAAGATTGCAATAATGGCTGCTAACCTTCGTTGAAGATGGCACCGAAAGAAGAAGCTTGTATCTGTAAATTAATAAAAATAAATAAAATTTATTGCCCTAGGCTATCCAGGGTGTGACGAAGTTGAACTCCGACCACATCTTCACACCATGTTCAATAGCTGATCTGCCGAGCATTGTAAGCCGAAGTGTTGCCAAAAATGCTCCATCAAGGATTGTAAGTATTTTATATTATGATGATTTACAAGTAGTAAAGAGTAAGTTAAGATTTTTCATAAAGCTGTTGAGCAAACTTTAATGGAAACTGACAACTGTAAGTAATCATCGTCATTATTTCGTGTACACAAAATGATTGATTAATTGATTGAAGATTAAGAGTGGCATGTGGGCGTTACCTGCATACCACAGTTAAACCCACAAGAAAGAATACGTAGATACAAGTGCCATAACCAGGCCAGTTAATTAGATTGGCGAGACTTAACTTTTGCTAACGTTATGACGCTTCTACATAATTTTATCTCTGTGGTTAGGTCTCGCTATATTAAGACTCGAGAGGCTTAACTGGTCCACACATTTAATAATATTTGTGTTATAAATTTTTTTAAACGTTTTCTACAGGCTGATAATAAGCTGGCCGCCGCACGGTTGATGCGTGATATAGCCGAGCTAAGGCAGCGTGTCGCGCAAGTGGAGGCACGCCTCGCCAATGAAATGAAGGTAATTTGGTCCCAATACTCCAATATTGCACTTGAAAATAACGTACTTACATTTAAGGTTAAATGACTTTATTATTGTTAACTACGTACTAAAATAAGGCCAATTTAATAGGCCACATTTAACATTTCATCAAAATTCGACAAAGTAACCTTGTAACAGAAGAACAAAATATTCCAAAGTTGGAACTGCTGCATTTAAGCAAATATGGCAATATTACGATTAACTTTGTACTATGGAGTTAATGTCAAATGTGGCCTTACTTTGCACTCTTATACTACACAACCAATTAAGATCGATATTGAAATATGTATCAATATTATGATATTTTTTAGCCAGTCTCTTTTTAGTTTTTACTCTTCCAAGTTGCTGTGCCCGACAGAGGCCGTAAATGGTATTTTTGTGTTATGATATCTTTATTCACTGAAAAGTTTGCAATAAAATATTGAGTTGAGAATAAATAAATAATAAAGTAATATAAATAATAAAGTAAATAAAGTAAGTTAATAATAAATAATAAAGTATTGAGTTTACATGACTTATCTCTTTACAAACTACTTCATTCCTTTGGCACCCCACATGGGAGGCTTTTGGGAAGCGATGAAAATTCGAAAGAGTCCCAAATTGTTTCTTTCCTTTACGAGATTTTTTTTTTAAATTCTATATATTGTTAACTATAAAGCAAAGACTACACTGTCTGAAAATAATCCGCCAGTGCATTTCCAGCGTAAAAGGCAGGCTGAGCTCGACATTATTCGACTGAGAAAGGAACTTTCGACTACCAAGAGCTGCGTCGCGTCGTTGAGGATGCCACTCCAGCCGCTAAGAAAACCGTGTTCTAAATTTGCTTAAAACTAATATACAAAAATCATCTATTCAATTCATCCAATGATGACATGTCGCTTATTCGCCTTGGATGGATCGAAGAATTCGTGGTAATCCCCAGGCAGCAGGAGGTCTACTATAACGGCTTATAGTGAACCAAAAACGAATAAGCGAGATTGTTAAATAGGGATAACTTCCATGAATTTTAATTTTATGCTATTAACCGTCATAACAGACCCCTAAAGCACACCCCGGACACTCCATACAACAGCGCTGAGATAACATCTACTACGATTCGGTCGCGTTCGCACGCGCGTCAATGTGAGTGATGTGTGAATGTCACTCGTAGGGTTGGTTATTTACCGTGTCTGCGTCATAGTTATCCATTGCGGCCGCGCGCCGAAATCTCACCCTCGATTTTTACCCTAAATCTGCTTGGCTCGGTGCGGTATCTGTTTCGGGTGGGAGGGGGTGAGTATCCGTTCTGTACGTTAGAACTATTTCGATGGCTCCCACGTATACTATCGTATGTCTAAAAACACAACTTTACAGGAGAAGCAATTAAAGATATTATCGTGTGTAGTTTCTCTAAATTTCAAGCTAGGAATATGATTTTTTTACTACAATTAGTTGAAGTATAGTGTATAAGAATATAATAACATTAATTTATAAATATATTATAGTTTCCGAGATATTGTTGTTACGATTTTTTACGTTGTATAGAAAAAGTTTTCAAAATCGTAACTCAACTATACGATTATTTACTTCGCATATTTTGTCGATCAAAAAATCGTAACTCAACTATACTATTATTTACTTCGTGTATTTGTCAATGAAAAATAAGGTATGAGTTACTTACTGCTTTTTACGGAACATAAGATATTTATTTTTGCACGTACGCTAAGGGATATAATGTTTAAACTCCTATAAAACATGAATTTTACAATGACTTTTAGGCAGTTGAGTGTAAGGTATTTACTATAATGCATAAATAAATATAAAATCAATAAATATTTTTGGAATGCTTTATTTATAATCAAGTTTTACAACAATCTTGCAACAAACCCATTATGTCTTCTTATAATTAGTTGAACATAACAATACCTAATTGCGACATAAATTAACATTTTCTCTACAGTTTGTAAAAAAAAAGAGTTGAAAATTCTTGTCACCTTGACAAAGTAAAATAATATTCCTTCCTAATATTTTTAAATCTATGACTTCAGTACTCAGTCTTTATAATTTGTGTATATTTATTAACGTGAACAATGTGCACATAAAACTCAAATTAGAATAACAAAACATAAATCTCACTCAATTAACAAATAAAAGAATAATCTCACTAAATTAACAAATAAAGAGATCAATGAAGTAAAGTTCAAATCTTGTTTGAACTACATACTAACTTAAATTAATTTTAAATTTAAACTTAAAAAAATATTTTGAATAAATTGTAATTAACTACAAAAGAATATTTAATCTGAATCAGTATCAGTGTCAGGAGTAGGGGGGTTAGGAGCATTATGGGGAATTACAGAAAGACTTTGGTAAAAGTTATGATGAACTGCTGGAATGATTCCACTATTGCAAAGACTTATCAGGTCTTTTTTTTTAGCCAAAGATATGGGCAGCACATCATCATAAAGAGGGGGAATATTGGTGTTATCTTGCTGTCGTCGTCTCGTATTGGTTTTAGTAACAATAGTCATGTATTGAGACTCGTCTAAATTATATTTGTAATGCAGTTTATTGGGCTCAGAAGGAAAAACCTTTACTTCTTTTATCTTTTTCCACTGCACTATTTCACCGTTCATATTTTTAGCCCAATTTTTAGAGCCTAACAGGGATTTATAGTCAAAAAACTTGGTATGATCCATCTCAACAACATTATACGGTTTTCCGTCTTGCTTAGCCCATCGCACTAATGCAAACCATTCCAAAGGATTATAGATACATTTATTTTTAGCAGATCTTTCAATTAATGCATGGACACTATCTCCTTCTTGTTGAGTATGTCCTTTTTCCAAAAATGTATGTTTAATGATAACATTATATTTTTGGGCTAACAACATGTAAGCTGCAAAAACTATTCTATTCCGGTTTTGCCCTGTGGCGTTGTCTGACCAAAACCTAAATTCGACGGCTCCTGCATCTATTCCTTTAGATATGAAATCTGACAGGCAACTTGATACCTCATTCGCGCCTTTTTTACCTTCTGCCTCATACCACATGTAGCAAGTCGCTGTTCTTGAGGCTAAATCGAATACGGTAAAATTCATGGTTGCTAATTTTCGTTTGTAATAAAACACGCTTATTTCACCATAAGGGCAAATCAGCACTTTTTGAAAATCAAATGTGGCAGCGACTATTTTGCCACCTGAAGATATAGCCTCCTTTTTATCAGCAGTCTTTAAACCACGAGCTGTATTTTTATTAATAATATGATTGGCATGAGTTTGACGATCCATCTCAGTACGAGATTCATTGATCTTATATTTGTGACATACGTCACATTGATCTTTTTTAGGTTTGAAAAAACTGAGCTTAAAGTTATCGTTTACAATAGTTTTATATTGACGCTCTGTTTCTGCTTTACATTGGTAAATAACAGGATCAAACCATTCATTGTACATAACAAAGAGCTTATGAAAGTTTAAATCAGTATCTAAGTATAATTTAGAACTATCTTTTCGAGTATAATGGCCTTCTACCGGTTGCAAGGATTTAATATGGTCACACACGCTTTTCTTGACATCAGCAGTTATTTTACAAGGATGATTTTGGTGCTTGCCTCGGTTATCAGTAGTAACAGTACCAGTAACAGAGTCTGTCTTCTGTATTGCTGTGTAAACAAATTGTTCACTGATCGACAACGTAGATAAGAACTGTTTTTTGCAAACTATCAAGTTATTTTCATCTGAACTATCTGACTCCGGAAGGGGTAATCTATACTTCATGGTATATTTTCGCCGGGACTGGGTATCAACATAAACTCTTCGCTTAAGATTTTGGCTTACTAGGTTAGATACATAAATCCATTGTTTATGATGATCGCCTAATTTCCAGAAAGCCTCAAAAATAGCATTTCTTTGGTCAGTTGATATTTTTTCGAAACATTTTAATCGGCTTTTACACGGTGATTTAATATCTTTTTTTGGTTTATGTATACCTTTACGAGTCACGTACGCCTTACCGAGATTTATCATTTTTTTTCTCTTTGCATCCATCCACTCATTCTTATGTTGTCTTCTAATGTTACCCTTGTCTTTTCTTGTTACCATTTTTCTATTGGTGGTAGGTGTAACATCACTAAAGCACGTTAACGGCGTGTTTGCTTGAGGTGTCGAATAGCCAGAAAAATTAGATAGCTGAGACAGTGGTTCGCGTATCTGATCACCAATAAAGTACGGGCAAAAATCATTACAACAATCTATATCTAAATGGTTAGTTGTACATTCAGGGGAAGACGGGTAATGTGTAACTGAGGACTTTGGTGATAAATCGTCAGGTACCTTATGAACAGGCGAATGCTGCGAGTGATCACTTAATGTGGCGGGCAAATTGTTATTGTCGCTTAAATCTTTTCATGAAAAAAATAAAAATAGATGTAGTGATTTACATACTTAAAAAAAAAAAAAAATTAATCATCGTATTAGTAGATGTTAATTAATCGTATCAATTGCATTAAAATACCGGCATCATCAAATAAGTCACTGGAGATCATATTAGAAATTGCCTCAATTTCTAATAAATCTGCTCCTTCCGGCAATGGCGAGTCTGAAAAAAATTAAAATAGCAAGTGAATAATTTAGTTAGCATTTATTATGTCTATTTTTTTTATAAAATTATACATAAGATACATTTTTATTTTGCAACCAAGACGTAAACAATTGTAACTAAACATTACAATCAAAAAATATTAGAATTGAACAACGTAAACTATAGTAAGTGTAGATACTCTAACAAGTATATCAATATAAACCACGTAAATAACCGTATGTATTTTATACGATAAAATAAAAGTTTTGTTGACAATGTTAATAATAGTAAGTGATACATACGATACTTTTTTAATACAAATACATAACGTAAACAATCGTATGTGGTATTTACTATAGTTTAAGTTTTAGCTAGTGGCAAAAGATAGGTAAAAATTAATAATAACAAAAAACATTGTTATTATACTTACCTAGTACTCTTCCGATTTCTTCTACATCATTAATCAGTATCGCCAAGTCTTCGTTATCAAAAAGTGATTCCGAAACAACAGTGTCATTTCTTGAAGTTGTCGATTTTAGTGCTATATCGCATAATTTTCGACCCCTAGAGTGTAGTTTTGAATAATCTTTCTTATACTTATTACTCATTCTCAACAAACTTCACTTTACTTATCGTATTTCGTGTGAATACTGCTGACGCGTTGTACGAAAACCTCGTGCCTCTTAGCAGCGTACCAAACCGCAAGTGACCGTTACCATTCCCAACTCCGCTCCCCGCTCCCCCGTTTTCGATCGCATAGGACATTACATCAGTATACAGCGCGCGCGTCGGCAACATACTATTATATACGTGTGAAAACTTTTTTATATTAAATGATAATTTTTTTTTTGTTAGTGGATTCTATAGTATGTAATAAAATATTTATGAAACACTAATAAAACGAAAATGGCTAATTTGTGGATTACGATAGTATACGTAGGAGCCATCGATTTATAATTCTGTGACTAAAGCGTGTTTGTCTTAAATTTATTTAAATTGGGTCACACTGAAGATTTTGTGAATTTTTCACCAATGTCACATATTTGTAATAAATTTTTAGTGAAATTGGCAAAAAATCACTCATATTAATGACATTTAAAATATGCTCAATTTAGTAGACAAGTAATTAGGCCTATCAATAATAAACATTTATTTACACTTAATAATATACTTAAATCTAAATGTACTTTAACATCTGTATACACCACACATAAGCGAAATAAAATGTTTTGATTTGGTTTGTAGGCTATTGTTAAGTATAGTCGAAACAGTTAATATTATTAACTACTTTGTCTTAGAAGTTGTTGCTTCGTTTCATGTTACATAAAAGTATGTATGAGGATATAGTTTAAGAGGAGGCAATAAGTGTAATGTAAAATTTATGGTAAGATTATGGTATTTTTATATAGGGTTAATGCGAGAGAAACAAATTAAATCTGTACAAAAAATGTTACTATAATTAATTACAGTGTATTTTTTCAATAAAATACTTATATTCATGAAGTATCTTGCCTTTTTTTTTTTTGTTTGATCTTATTTTAATTGATAGTTATTTTCTTTGACCCTAGACCCGATTCAAATCCAAAGAAATAAGATTAGAAGAGCCATATGGGTGTTTCCTCTGTGCCAAAGTTAAGCTTCGCCATATTAAGTTAAGACTCAAGAGGCCTAACTGGCCGACTCATTGGCCAAGGCACTTCCATCTAATCTATTAAATAAATTTTGGACTGAATTAAAAGACCTTAATAACTAACTTGACATTTGCTGTGGCTGTAAAGGTACATTTATGACCTAGTGCTTAAAAAATATTTTATAAAAGATTCATGATATTGCCATGATAGACATGTTGACAGTAGACCTATAAAGGACTTGTATCCAAGGCCGTAAGACCCATTACTAAAAAAAACATGTTAACAGTGACACTGACAAGTGATAATTTCATTGTGGTGATTTGTTTGTTGCTGCTGTTTATGCGTTTTGTGTTTTCTTGTGGATCTAACTCTAATTTAAATAATTCTACATAAAAATGTGTTAATATAATCAGCAATAGTACAAAATCGTCATCTGATACAATATTTTAAAAAATCCACTCTCCAAAAACCTTAAAATCGAAGAGTAAACAACTAGTACACATTCCGATCACAAACCCCACGAAAACACGCTTCTGAAATGGGTGGAAAAGCTGAAAAGGGTACTCCAAAGTACATCGCGAACAAGATAAAAGCTAAGGGACTCCAAAAACTCAGGTGGTACTGCCAAATGTGTCAAAAACAGTGCCGAGATGAGAATGGTTTCAAATGCCATACCATGTCGGAGTCACACCAAAGGCAGCTGTTATTATTTGCTGACAATGCAAATAAATACATAGATGAATTCTCTAAGGAGTTTTCTGATGGATATTTAGAGTTGCTGAAACGACAGTTTGGTACGAAAAGAGTTAATGCGAATAAAGTTTATCAAGATTATATTTCTAACAGGTATGTATTTTAACTATTTTCATACATACCTAATACAATTTAACAAATTTTCTTTATCGACCGCGAAATGGCGCCTTCCGAAACACAGAATCACATAAACAGGTGATCTTTTTTTATAAAACTAAGTAGGCAAACAGGCGTACGGCTAACCTGATGGCGTGTTTGTTTGTAATAACTTTATTGTAAAAATAAATGCAACGGCGGACTTATCCCATAAATCTCTTCCAGTCAACCAGGACGTTACAGGAATACAGTTAAAAGAGACAGATGGTAGAAGTTGTGCAACCAGAACAGAACTCTTTTTAATTAAGTATTAAACAAAATATGTATAATGACATAAACTACATAAAAAAATATGCTACATAAATACTTAGATACGTACATATTCTCCTAATAATAAAATGGTAAGTGGTTGTCCTTGCCTATGAATGCCTGCAACACCGGAGATGTCACGAGCGCGTTGCCGACCTGTCCGCTGTCAGCATAGTGACCCCTCTGGAGCCTGGCGACCCTACTCACCAGCAGGAACACAACACTGCATCACAGTGTTATTTGGCTGCGGTCTTCTGTAGGGTGGAGGTACTTCCTCAGACAGACTACTCCTTACAAAACCAAAAATTAAAAGACGGAAACGTAAAAAAATGACAATAGGACGTTATTTTAACTTCTCTTTTGAAGGCGAATTTGGTCTTATGACAGAGGCTCTCTCCGAATTAATAACTACACATTTTTTTAATGAAAATACGACATCCATAAGTAACTATGAAGAACTGCCTCCGTGGTCCAGTGGTTAAGGCGTTCACCTTCAACCCGGGGGGGGTAGGTTTCATCCCAAGGAAAGCATACTTTGTTTAGTTGTTTCCAGTTTGGTTAGGACATTGCAGGCTCGAATCACCTGATTGTCTGATAATAACGATGATTACGTGCTTCGGAAAGCACGTTAAGTCTTTGGTCCCGGCTGCCATCTGGTAGTCGTTCAAGAAACAACGTCAGAGGTGGTTTTGCACAACTCTGCCACCAGGGTGTACATGGTTGATTGACTTTGTAACCTACACAAAATGATGATGACCTATGAATGTAAAATGATTATGCAAATTTCCTTTCCTTCTAAACAGGGACCATCTACATATGAACGCGACTCAATGGGAAACTTTAACGGAATTTGTCAAATGGCTTGGTCGGGAAGGAAAGTGTGTAGTCGACGAGACAGAGAAGGGCTGGTTCGTCGCTTACATAGATAGAGATCCGGCCGCTGTAGCTGCGATGGAGGCTAAGGCTAAGAAGGAAAAGATGGATAAAGATGATCAGGTAAAGAAAACCCCTTTTTTTACCCGACTACACCAGAAGGGTTATGTTTTTTTGAGACTATGTATAGTTGTTTGGCACTCTCTGCAGCCTGAACGGCTCAACGCAATGGTTTTAGCTTAACAGGTGTCGTTAGATTTTTATTTACTGCAAAAGTGATACTGGATATATCAGAATATTTAAAAAAAAAAAAAACAAAATGGCAGATTATTTTTTTTTAGTTTTTTAATTTCCAAATTCAAAGAAAAATGAATCGGGTTTTTTAATTTTTTAAATGACTGTAATCTTGTTTTATGAAACTTATGATTCAGACATTAACACCTGTATTTTTAAACATAACCTTAAGGACGTCCTTTACTCAAACTCGTTAGAGGAAGCCTTAAGGAAATCCTCGAACTTTCCTTGAAAACAACATTCTTAGTTGGTTGCTT
This sequence comes from Euzophera pinguis, assembly GCA_947363495.1. NCBI lineage: Eukaryota > Metazoa > Arthropoda > Insecta > Lepidoptera > Pyralidae > Euzophera > Euzophera pinguis. Next base: position 27,467,168 of record OX376154.1, read on the forward strand.
GAGCAAACTCCAATGAGGAACGTCAAGTTATAATATCAATTCTAAACACAAAAATTAAAAATTACAAAAGAATAGGCCAAAAGTGGCAAAACCCGATTTATATCCACTTCATTTCATTTCAAGGCTGCCTTAAGGTACCTCCCGACCAACCTATTATTTGATAGTTCGATACTCACCTCCAATGAGAGACTCAATTCAAGGAAACTTGTGACAACTAATCATACCGATAAGGCGGAGTAAGGTTGAGTCGAGTTTGAGTGAAGGATTAAAAATATGGGTGTAATAGTGATTTGATTATTTGACAATTTGTTGTTCAAAAATATTTTTTTGAACTTCTAGGAAAGAATGCTAGAATTCATTGAGAAACAAGTTGAGCGAGGTAGAAAAGAAGGGACCAGCTCATCGCAACCGACATACTCAGAATTTAAGCGGGAAAGTAGCCAGGAACGAGTAACCTTAAACTTGAACCTTAAGAGGAAAGCCACAGGTAAGATAGATATAAGCTCTTGTGCCAAACACAAAAAAGTATAATTAAAAGAAATGTATTTAAACAATTTAGTTCAAAAGAATGAATGACTGAATGAAACTTTATTTGCAATGAACATGGTAAAGCGGGCTAGATAGGATGAATAAGTGAAAACAAATGGGTACCACCATAAAATACTACAAATTATTTATTTATTTATTAAAACTTTATTGTTCCACAGAGTACACGTATACTTATAACAATAGGCTACTTGACTTAATTTTTTTTTATACATAGGGCGCACTGTAAGTTTCCGGAACTGGCCACTTACATAAACAATATTTAAAAATTTATTGCAACATTTGAAAATAGAACTCTTTGGCTGTAGAATGCAGTTTGTTTCATCTGACTGTCTTTTGTTTTTACCTTGTGGCGCCATTTAAAAAATTGTGTGTCTGCATCAACATGGATTTAACTCGGGAAAATTTTCGTAGTATGATTTTCTACGATTTTAAGTGTAATTTGACAGCTCAACAGAGCATCGCTCGGCTTGAAACAGCTTTTGGCAATGAAGCACCATGCAAGGCAACTGTTTATAGCTGATTTGCAGAATTCAAGCGTGGTCGTATCAATCTCAGTGACGAATCTCGCGATGGTCGGCCGTCCACCGCTGTGACCAACAAAAACATCAATGCTGTGCGCCGTATGATTGAAACAGACAGGCATGTGACCTACCATGAAATTCGCGCATCCTTAGAAATAGGCATGAGTCAAATACAATTAATCCTACACAAACATTTGGGTGTGAGAAAGCTGTGCTCGCGGTGGATCCCACACAACTTGACCGAGGCTCAAAAAACGGACCGCGTCACTTGGTGCAGTGCCATGCTTACCAGATTCAACGAAGGTGCGTCAAATTTGGTGTGGGACATAGTAACAGGTGACGAAACATGGATTTATTGCTACGATCCCAAAACAAAGCAGCAATCGAGCGTATGGGTCTTTCAAGATGAGCCGAAACCAACCAAAGTGGCGCGCGTGAAAAGTGCATCTAAGCGGATGATTGCTTCTTTTTTTAATAAAACTGGACACGTGGCTACTGTTGCTTTAGAGAATCGTCGTACAGTGAATAGTGACTGTTATACGACCATTTGTTTGCCGGAAGTTATTGACGAACTCCGTAAAAATAACCGTAAACGCCGTATCATCCTGCACCACGACAATGCTGGTTCTCACACGGCCAGACAGACAAACGACTTTTTGAAGGCGAAAAATGTAGAACTCATGAGTCATCCTGCATACAGTCCCGACCTGGCACCTTGTGACTTTTTTCTGTTCCCAAAAATTAAGAACCAATTACGCGGTCAACGATTTTCATCACCAGAAGAGGCTGTCGAGGAGTATGAAAAACACGTTTCAGAGGTCACCACAGAGGAGTGGCACAAAAGATTTCAAAACTGGTTTCATCGAATGAAAAAGTGCATAGACGCCAAGGGAGATTATTTTGAAAAACAATAAATTAATTTTGTACCTTTATTAGTATTTTTTCATATTCATTCCGGAAACTTATAGTGCGCCCCACGTATTTCATATCACAAATTTGAGTCCGTGAATTCGAAAACGGAAATATTTTTTTGTATCCGTTCAATATTAAATAAGTTATAAGCCTTTGAAATCCTGTGGAAGGGGAAACTGTCAAGAAACAAGAAAAGGACGCACTTAATAGTGAGTGACGTCACTGCCACTTGATTTTGTACGTACAAAAGAGATAGCAAGACGTCCCCACCACGCTCCCACTTTTCTTCATTATAAAACTTTAAATGCTAATTACTGCTTTAATTAATTACAAATTTTGTTGTTGTTTTCGATATCGGTTACTTTTTAGTGTATGTATGGTTCCGTATAAAAATTTTGTCAAAAGGTGAACACAGTCAAGTAGCCTATTGGCGGACTTAATGCTAAGAGCATTCTCTACCAGTCAACCGTTGGGAGAAACGGAAAGATAGTTTGGCGCAAAAAAGTTAAGGGGGAAAAATGTATTACTTACTAGCTGTTTCCCGCAGCTCCGCCTGCGTCAAAAAGTAGCCTATGTTTGACCCCGGGTCTTCAACTATATTCATACCAAATTTCATCAATATCCGTTCAGCGGTATGGCCGCGAAAGCGTAACAGACAGACAGACAGACTTTCGCATTTATAATATTAGTATGGATAGAGCAAATTTTATCAAAAGCTTAAGTTCATACGCTACGTAAACAAACATACATAAAACATACACAAATACTGTTTCATTTTAAATATATACCTATATATATATAAATACCAATGATGAAGTGAAGTCACATTGAGATGATTTAAACTTTATTGTACATAATACAATTGTATAGCACAATAGGCGAACTTAATGCTAAAAGCATTATCTAACAGTCAACCTTTGGGTAACTATCATATGTCATCATCATCCTAGCGTGTATTCCTAGTTGCGTCGTCAGCTTACGATTCGGAGCCTAGGGTACGCTGTAAGTAGTGGTCCTAGATTTGGCGGAACTGGTTATTACAATGGAGCGACTGCCGTCTGACCTCCGTAACCCTTTTTTACAAGGAAACCAGGCCAACACGAACATGACCCGAGGTGTGTTAGTGGCCAACACTGTCAAAATTTTTCAGGCTGCCCCAAGGCACCTGACACAGCCTAACGGCTGCCATCTATCGGCAACAACCGGTACCAACGGCTTAACGTGCCTTTCGAAGCACGGAGGAGCTCAAGATAAAAAATGCCACTAAATGGCGGCCAATTTGACACGCGCATTCGCGATACGCGGGTCGCGCTCGACTAACGAGCTCCATGTAAATAAATAAACATGAAATCAGTTATATTAATTATCATTAATGATATACATATCATATACCTACATGGAACATTAAAAAAAGTGGCTGCAAAAGACGAGCAAGATCAGATTCAATCGAAGAGAAAAATGTCTCCCTTGATTTTTGAATGATGAAAATAGGCTACTTGAATGTATTCCTACTTGGGCAATATTTGCATACGAAACAATATGTACACTAAAAAGTAACCGATTCCGAAAACAACAACAAAATTGGTTGTTAATTAAGGCAGTAATTGGATTTTAAGTAAATTTTTGGACCTCCCATACAAAATGTCTCATCACGTGACCTAACTTACTATGGGAAGTCCAAATTTGTTTTTCACGTTTCGACCTATGTTCCTTGGGGAAATTTGTTCGGTTGCATGAATGTAGTCACTGGACGATGGGTCCAAAACGACTAAACTTTCACGGTGTATATAGTTGTACAATATTTTATCTTTCAGAAAAAAAACCCGACGCATTACCTACAGCCTTCAAAATTAAATCAAAAGAGGAAATTAAAAAAACTAAAGTCGATGAGAAAAATTATAAAAACAAACATACAGCCCTGGATGAGATTATGATGATGGAAGAAAGGGCCAAGGAGAAAGCTAACAGGTTAGTTCAATTCATTCATTCATATAGAGCAGGTTACATGGTCAATTAGCTAGTTTCCAAGGTCAAAATAATAACATTAAAATTAGTCCGTCATTTAGGGAATCAAAATATATTAGTGACGTATTTTGTCTTTGGTCAATTGAGCGATAAATTATAAAGATATAACGCATCAAAGTTTAGGAGGGGGGGCTCGTGACGTCACATATTGCGAAAAATTGTAGCGCACTGTGACGTCACGCGGAACTTTAACGCGCCATATCTTTACCATTCTTTGTTTAATTTTCAAAAGAAAAAATACGTCTCCAATATTTTTTGATTATCTAACTGACATACTAATTAAATTTTTTTAGGAAACTAGCCTATTTAGATTTTAACATTATTTTCATAATTTTTTTTTACATTTCTAGAAAGGACTACTGGCTAACAGAGGGGATAATTGTTAAAATCATAACTAAATCGCTCGGCGAAAAATTTTATAAAAGGAAAGGTGTAGTGGAAAAAGTTATTGAGAAATATGCAGCTCAAGTAAAATTACTAGACGACGGAGTTCAACTAAAATTGGACCAGGTGAGTGAACTTGATTAGAGGCATGGAGCAATTACAAAGAGGAGATGCCTTAATAAGCGTTTTGTAAGAAAGTATTTGTGAGGCCACGCGGGGCGGAAGGCAGACGTGCGGGGTGCTTGGTTTCGGCCGTGGCTCCAACTATATTGATATCCATCTTACGGAAAGTAGCAGTACTACGTTATTTACAAATTATCAAGTACTACAGACACCCGACACTAGATGTCACTACTGTTCACGACTGTTTTAAATATAAGGTATAACTTTTAGAGCGGTAAATATATCTTATTTAACAGAAACCAATTATTCAATGATAAATTTGTGAAAAAAGCCGTGGAAAGTCGCGATGCACTTTGGAGCTCGCGATCTGTTTCTCGGTACGCTTTTGAACGATTTTGTGAGCGGCGAGGCGCCAATGATCGCAACACTGCGCCATTTCAAACTGCATCTCCTCTTTGTAATTGCACCATGGTCTTATCGCTTAACTTTCTCAGCATCGTCCATTTGGTTTGACCGGTAGATAAATCCACAGGCTTTTAAGTCCGCCATTTTCAATTATGTATTAATGTTAAATAAATAAATTTTAAATGAAAACCAGTATTGAAATAGTTTAAATAATTTTACAGAATCATCTAGAAACGGTTATACCGTCGGCCGGCCGTTCCGTTCGATTTGTTAACGGCGCTTATCGCGGCGAAATTGGCGTGTTGAAACATGTCGATACTCACAATTTTTGTTGCGAAGTAGAGGTATGTATAATACAGCTCGTCATTAAACTTTTGATTGAACGGTTGATTATTGAAAGTTTTTTTTTTCTTATTTGTAAATTGACGTTTTGAAGAGAATGCTGCAGTGGAGTTTGTGGCGCCGCTTCTTCGCCACTCGCGCTTTGGAAGTGGTTGTAAACTTAATATAAGTAAATTGACGTCAATAAGTGATATTTATGTATCCTATATTGAAAATAAACGATTTCATTTCGTGTAGGTTACATTGTCAGTAGACCATGTACGCCCTGGTGTCAGAGTTGTGGGGAATCGCCTCTCGGCCTCTGACGTGGTTTCTTTGACGACTACCAAATGGCAGCCGGGGCCAACGGCCTAACGTGCCGTCCGAAGCACGGAATCATTTTTATTATCAGACAATCAGGTGATTCAAGCCTGCAATGTCCTCCAAACAACAATACAACTGTGAACAGTAGACCTCGCGAACTACCTCAAAATACGAGATTCCAACGCCCTTTGTAAAGAACCCAACCTTCGATGCTGTTATCAAATGAGTATGATTGACATTCGATAAATTATGTAACACTAAAATTTCCCCCCTTTTGACCTCATTTTATAAATTCTATTTTGTGATTTCACAGATGTGGGCAATAAAGATATACCTATTGCATTGTATTGTATTTTCCCCCGATCAAAAAAAAAGATCTTGGCAAGAAATCCATACTAATATTATAAATGCGAAAGTCTGTCTGTCTGGTACGCTTTCACGGCCAAACCGCTGGACGGATTTTGATGAAATTTAGTATGAATATAGTGGAAGACCCGGGGTCAAACATAGGCTACTTTTTGACGCAGGCGGAGCTGCGGGAAAAGCGCATTTATAATATACTAATATTATAAATGGATGGTATGTACGGAACCTTCGTGCGCAAGTCTGACTTAAACTTGGCCGGTTTCATTTTTCAATCATCGCTTGAATGTATTTTTATTATTTTTCTCAGATATCGGAAGGACTACTAACGGGACGTTTGGTTCGTCAAGTGCAATATGAAGATATAAGCAAAATTTCGTGACAGTGAACTTCGCTAGCTTCGGAAGGCACGTTAATCCGTTCGCCGTGTAGTCGATAGATGGCAGTTTGGCTGTGCCAGATGCCTTTAGGACTGAAATATCTGACAGGAAGAAAGTTTTTAATGATTATGTAATTATAGTTCAATAAAGTATTGATATAAAGACATTACTTTTGTTGTTTTTTTTAATCTCTGAACAAAAAGACAGGTGTCAAAGTTTGTGTAATTTTTTTACTATTTAAAGAAAAAAAGAAAATATTTATTTGGATATCAAATGTAAATATGATTTAATATTCAAATATCAAATATTATCATTTCCGTCATCAATAAAACATGTCAATTTACTATCCAAAAATTCTCGAACACTATAAAAACATTTTGTAAGTATTGACAATAGTTTTTGAATGAAATATAATCTAATTTCCTTACCTGCTCTGGTTGTTAATTGTACAACTTTGTGCAACTCATGGAGCAATTACAAAGAGATGCAGATTTGTAAGAAAGTATTTGTTCAGCTACACGGGGCGGAAGGCAGACAGGCATTGGTTTCGGCCGTGGCTCCAACCATGGAGCACGAGCAATGACAAGCTCCGCCCACTGCAGTGTCATCACATCACGGAGTCATTTCAAACGGCATCTCCTCTTTGTAATTGCTCCATGGTAGTAACTGTTTCTTCATATACTTAGTCGTTGCATTAGGCAATAATAATTTATTCGGGTATCTAAATGGTTTCGCGTAATACTTAAATATTATAATTATTTCATAAATTAATTTACAAATCTACGATAATTTGGTTTTGATCGAAGCTTTGGACGAGAAAATGTTTATAATAAAACAAAAAAAAAGAGCTAATTTGTGTTATTACAAATTTATTATATAATTTTAGCATTTTTTTGACTTGACTTTCACCGATGTTATTAATAGTAATATGATTATGGCAGGTGTCCGAATGATAATGGCTGGTGTCCGAATCTCCATTACAATAACCCAATTTCATCTCGACCCAAACTTCATCACTATATCCCATATATTCTTTTCATACATTAGAAATAGTTCCTACTCCAAGACATGTTCATGGAAATGTCATCTATTGATATAGCCGAGGACGGGTTTGGGCAGGAGCACCACATGACATCAACTTCTCCAAAGGGCCTCTACGCGTTATATCAAAATCCCAGCACAAGCCTATCAAAGGACCGGGGCAACCCGTGATTCCCAAGCGGAAATACATAATATCTATTCTCATCTTGCTAACGGCGAGTATTTGCGTAGACACAATGAAGTAGCTTGGATTTTACACCAGGAACTTGCCGGCCCTAAGGTACCGTACTATAAGTACGCACCTGCGCCACTACTGGGACCGATCTATTATCACGGAGCTTATATTCAAGAGAGGTAGGACATTTTGTAAGGAGTAGTCCGTCTGGGGACGTACCACCACACTACAGAAGACCGCAGCCAAATAACACTGTGATGCAGTGTTGTGTTCCTGCTGGTGAGTCGGGTCGCCAGGCTCCAGAGGGGTAACGCGCTCGTGACATCTCCGGTGTTGCAAGCGTTCATAGGCTACGGTATCCACTTACCCTCAGGTGGGCCGTACGCCGGTTTGACTAGTTAGTTGTATAAAAAAAAACTGATACGACTATTGTTGCCAATAGACTTGACATTGTGGTAGTAGACCGGAAGACACGCCGTGCAGTTCTTGTTGACGTTACCATCCCCCATGACGAGAACTTCGTGAAAGCCGAGTAAGAAAAACTTTGTAAGTACTTGGACTTGGCCCACGAGGTTACCGCCATGTGGCATGTTGACTCAACGATAATTGTTCCGATTGTTGTTAGTACGAACAGAAAGCGAAGTCTCGACCGTCATCTAGAGAGACTCTCGCTTGGCAGTTGGGTCAAGGCACAGATGCAGAAGGCAGTACTTCTGGACACGGCCCGCATTTTGAGGAGATTCCTCTCTGGATTTCTGGTTTTCGTATATTTTTAATTGTTTGTTTTTTGAACAATTAATATTTAAAAATGTAAAAAAGAGACAGAATATGAGTAAAGAAAAATAATAATACTCTTACAAAATTACATAATAGAGATTTGCAATTTTAATTGCCAAAGTTCGAAATTCCGCCATTTCGTCAAACTGCAATTTTCAACTTTAACCAATTCCAATTTTTTGCTTGGTGGTGGTTTACAATGGTTAATGTCAGCATAATAATAAGCACTTGTCGCAAATAACTAAATAATGTATGTAAAAATATCATAAATATATGAAACACAGGCAGTTTGATATAAAAATTAAACAACAATATAATGTTTACTACTGTATATTTTAAAAACGATGATTAAAACTTAAAATTAACATATACTCAAATCGCATTCAGTATTTTGAAGTACGTACGAAGTGCTATGATAAAAGTTGCTTTATATGTAAACATTTTTACTCATACCTCGTTGGGACAAAATATATATATTTCTGGATATGTATATGATTTATATAAAATATACTAATTTCTACTTTAGAACAAACAAACTTTTCGTTTAATTAAAAATGAAAGCGACTTCAAAATGACATTTTATAAAAAAATATTTAAATAACGAGTTCTTTAAAAAAAAATATTGTTTTTTTTTTGCCTGGAGCCCTATTTTTAAAATGTATGTCGAATGAAAATCGTTCGACGAATATGACGAATGGAAATCATTAGATATTGAACGCAATTCGTCATACTTTTTTAGGATTCCTTGATCCTACTCGCAGAAAAAATCAAGCATTTGTAAAATTCTCATCAATACATTTTCTAAGTAATTGTAAGTTGTTTTCGTGAATATATAATACCTTGTAAGTTTGAAGTCGCTCCTACTAAATTATTTACTTATTCAACTTTGTGTATATTAAAATTTGTGATGAATTTTGTACCAGCACCTTTTATTCGTAATTACAGCACCAGAAACTTTGAACGTTTATTTTATTGAAGGCACAATTTTGGAATATTTTCTTTTAAGTTTAAATCTATCAAATGTCAAAACAATACTTCAAATTTATGAAATAATTTCCGAAGTATATATTTAAAATTAAAAATATTTACTTTAAAATATAACAACTGGATATATATATTTTTTTTAATTTTCATCTAAATGTACAACACTGAAATAACATGTTTAGGAACAAATTCAATGTTTTGGAAGACAAAAATAAATCATTAAAACGATTGCATTTGATAACAAAAATAATAAATTGATTATAGAAGTGTACTAAAATTATTTTCAACATTTTAAAATGTTATTTTATTTTATCTTTAAATGTCATATCGATATAATGCGGCATAAAAATTGACTTATGTATGAGTGAGACAAAGTACAAAATTGGGTATTCTACAAATTTTTATTTTTTCTTTCATATCAATATTTTTATTTCCAGAAACAGAATTTTTGTAATCCGTTCAAAAATAAATAAGTTATAAGCCTTTGAAATTCGGTGGAAGGGGAAACTGTCAAAAAACAAGAAAAGGATGCACTGTGTGAGCTGTGACGTCACTGCCACTCGGTTTCGTGCGTACAAAAGAGATAGCAAGACGTCCCCACCACGGTCCCACTTTTCTTTTAGAGAAAACTTTAAAATCGAATTACGGCCTTAATTAACAATCAATTTTGTTGTTGTTTTCAGAATCGGTTACTTTTTAGTGTATATTTTGTTTAGTATAACAATATGAATATGAATACAGTCAAGTAGCCTATTATTATCGGTATGGGTTTGTCTCGTTCACACTCTATTGTAAATAAGTAATTCTGCCTATTTTAAAAACCTTCACAGACATAGCTATATATATATTATAGCAAGGTATGTTACCATAATTTTACATAATATACTTATTTCTGAACAATATCTTTACTTTGTCTAAGCGTGTTTTACTAGTTGCTTCCTCATCTTATGCTTGGGAGGGTACGCTGTACTGTAAGTCATGGTCCTTGATTTGACGGCACTGGTTATTACAATGGAGCGACTGCCGTTTGACCTCCTTAACCCTTTTTACAGGGAAATTAGAGCAGAAATCTGGCCCGAGGTGTGTTTGTGATCAACACTGTCAGATTTTTGCAGGCTGCGTAAAGCCTAACGACTGCCATCTATCGATGACGAACGGGACCAAGGGCTAAACGTGCCTTCCGAAGCACAGAGGAGCTCAAGGTGGAAAATGCCACTAATTGGCGACCAATCCAATACGGTCGCGTCTCGCCGTCATTTGACACACGCATCTGCCACTGATATGCTATCCAGCTCTATTATAATAGCTATATATACATACATATATACAGATGTAGCTATAACATATTTACTTATATATATCTGTAACGTAAGGGGATATATAACTATCTATATTCATCTCTTTCCTTTCATAGATAATATCAGGGTTAGAGAGAGACCAACCATGGCAAGAGAAGTACAAATAAAATCTGATCCGTGCTAAAACTTATACAGAAATATATTTTAAGACTTATTCTGGTGGGTTACCATGGTTTTTAACTGCCTCTGTGGTCCAGTGGTTAAAAAGGCTGCCTTTGACCCGGGTTCGATTCCCACGAGAAACACACTCTATTTAGTTGTTTTCAGTTTGGTTGGGACATTGCAGGCTTGAATCACCTGATTGTCTGAAAATAAATTTAATTCCGTGCTTCGGAAGGCCGTTGGTCCCGGCTGCCATCTGGTGGTCGTTAAAAGAACCACGTCAGAGGCCAAGAAGCGGTTTCGCACAACTCTGACACCAGGGTGTACATGGTCGATTGACAATGTAACCTACACGAAAGAATAATGACCATGGTTTTTACAATTCTATACGAATGATACGCATCGCAAACAAAGAATTTTAATGAATTAAGATACCATGGTAATCCCCCTGCAATTTAATTACTGTATATATGTAAAAACTTCATTGTACAGAAAGAAAAATAAAATAATTAAAAATAAGATAATTATTATTTTTCATAATTTCTGAAAAAGTTTCTAGTAAACGCCATTTGTTGCTATTTCCAAATTGCTGATTAATGTTGATAAAACCTGGATTGTCCGGTTAAAGTCAGTTAAATTAGGTATATGTATTTGGCGAATAAGTCAAACAGAGAAAAAGTCGAAAAATAACTGTAATTACCTGAAAAAACTTATCATAGAGTGCGAATTCTTTTAAATGTCAATAAAACGCCAAAAAATGTTACCATTTCATTTTCTATTATTTTCCTCTCAAATAGACTATAATTGAAAAATTATAGCTTGATTCATATGGACAGCAGGACAGAAATATTGTTAATATTGAAGTGGGACTGACAGGAAAACATCTGTGATTTGACAGCTGTTATATGAATCAAGCTATATTTTCTCAAGTATAGGAGAGATCCCTCTGTCAGGAATAATGGACACAAATATAAAAAAATATGTACAATTTTAAAGTACAGTTAATTTTTTATTTTATTTTTAATTAATAAAATAATGATTAAAAACTCTCTTTATTAAGAATAAAAACATACATTTACAAATTATAAATAATAATTTTTTTTTTCTTTGACTACGATGATGTTTTGCCTATTTTGTACATAACCTCAATGTTACAATTTTTAAATAGAAAACAATATTTTATTTGTTCTTAACTTTGACCGGCCAATCTCAACATTAACCCATTTTAAAATTGATATCATACAATTCATTTTACAATAATAAAACAGCTTTTACGTACTAATTAAACACAAAAATGCTTATAATACTAAGCCTAAAATACTAATTAAAGACTCGCTAAAATTGTGTTTTAATTAAAAACAGCATAACTTAGTTAAGTTAACAACTCCGCACCGCTTCCTATTTCATAGATATATATATATTTTCAAATATATTTTTTCATTAATATGTAGTAATATTGAAGCGTGTATGTTTTATAGTGTTAGGACATTGCAGGCATGAATCACCTGATAATAATGATGATTTCGTGATGAGGAAGTTACGTTAAATAGGTCCACGCTGCCATTTGGTGGTTGTTAACGTTAGAGGCCAAAACGCAAAAGAAACTGACACCAGGGTGTACAGGTACGATTTTGTTATGATTGCTCGTTAAAGAAACTATTTTAATACGGTTTTTAACGAGTTTATTACTTATTAGCTATTTCCCGCAGCTCCGCCTGCGTCAAAAAGTACCCTATGTTTGACCCCGGGTCTTCAGCTATATTCATACCAAATTTCATCAAAATCCGTTCCGCGGTTTGGCCGTGAAAGCGCAACAGATAGACAGATTTATGTTTTATGTGACATACTTATGTTTTGTTGTTCTGTTTGCAAAGAAGTGTTAAATAAATAAATAATTTTACACCTAACATTTCAAACACTTTATTGATTATGAGACGTATTATTGACTGCTTGTTTTTGACAAATGTATTCTTTTTGTTCGAAAAAACGTCCAGTCTTTATCATATTTTCATGTGGAAGAAAAGTATTTCGATCTTTTCATTAAATCATACACGCTTAAAATTTCATGTTACGAGTAGTGTTGGCATTATTTAAAAATCTACTTTTTCAGTAGTTTCTCCTCTTCTGGGTTTTCTGTCTTCTCTGGTGTCTTGAAAGTTGCGTTGGTTAGGAGACTGGCAGAGGTTGGGACGAACTGTGAAAAGATATTGAATTTTAAATTTTATAACAGTCATCATATTTCCATTCTTGCCATTTGCGAGTTCCTCGATTTTTGGATAAGACACGACGCTTACTTTATGTAATTATGCCAAAACTGTAGAAATGAATATTACTTAACGGGCGTTACCAGCGTGCCAAAGTTAAGCCCCTCTATATTCGAGAGGCTTAACTGGTACCTATTCTTATTTTTGTGGGTATATTTTTTTCTAAAAACCAACCTTTAGTATCTAGTCCTTGGTTCCGGAGACTAGCAGCGTGTAAACGAATAAACATATTAATATATTTTTATTACTATGTCTGGGGTTTCTGACCGATTCTTGCGTCTTAGCCAAATGAAAATCGTTCGATTCAACGACTATTGCGATCATACTTTCAAAATAGCACATCTGACCACGGCTTTCATATTTTTTTTTTTATTTTTAATAAATGCATCTTTTTAGTCTAAAAAAAAGGAAAACTAACCTGCCGCGGTGGTTTTTCTGGCTCTCGGACTTCATCGATTCTGTCTCCCCCTTCGCTCAAAAGCTGAAAAAAAAGTTTAAATTCATTATTTTATAGAATAACTTGATCTATTAAGTCCTGCAAGTGATATAGTATTCATTTAAACACTTTTTTTTAATACAGCTAAGTAGGCAAACAGGCGTACGGCCCACCTGATGGTAAGTAGTTACCGTAGCCTATGAACGCCTGCAACACCGGAGATGTGGCAAACCTGTACAGCGCCTTTGGCGGATAGTAAGGCAACTAAGAAATTTCATAATATACCTTAACGCGGTCGCTAACGTCTGCGTTAATAAAATCTCGTGGTATAGGTACTGTTTAACAATGGTTTAATTTTAAATGTCTCATTACCTTATCGACTTCCGGTTCAATTTGTGCGTTGGTTCCGCCCTTATTAAGGGCCCCCTTCTCCATCAGAGTGGCGCGTTTAGCAGCCAAGTACATGTTCCTGTAATTAATGAAATAGTTTAATTTAATGTTTAACAGTAGCGAAAACAAGACGTCGTTGGTTGGTACTGTAAGGCAGTTTGCACACGGCGCTATGCAATTCGTTAGACGATACTGCGATGCAAGTATACTCAAGTTTCATTGGAATAGCGCCGTGTCTAAATTGCCTAAAGGTTCATTCAAACTTTAATGATAAAAATATAGCCGCATTCAGGGTCGCTAATGACCATTAAAGTAAATTCTTCGAACTCAAATTAAAAATTCTATGATAGACAGAGAATGTTTATATCTTATACTAAGAAGTTGCTTGTGTTCATCATCATTTCGTGTAGGCTACATTGTCACTCGGCCATGTTCACCCTGGTGTCAAGAGTTGTGCGGAACCGACTCTCGGCTTATGTTAACCTACACTAATGACATTTATGATCAGTTATCAATTTTAACCAATTTTTTTTTTTTAAGAAAAAAAAAAAATTGGTTATTATTATTTTTTGACCATATTGATCGCAATTTTCAGTCAAATTGTATTTTTTATTGCGACAATTGGATTACGACTATTTATCAATATTGCCTGGTAATTTTCAATACAATATTCACAGGTAAGTACCTGCATTTGCCAGTTGTTACCAATATTAACCATTCATTCACAACATTAACCGGTCTTAGTCAACATTGACCGGTAATTAACAGCATTCGCCGGTCATTACCAACATTGACCGGTTATGAACATACCTCTTGATAGTCAAGTAGTACAATTCCGCAATAGCTCTCACGGAGTAGTCAGGAACAAACGTGTGACGTAACATCGAGTCCATGTTTAGGTTTTGGAGGGAACCCAAGTTGGTAGGTGCCGGGGCTTCCGCTAGAATGAAAGAAGAATATTTTAATCATCCTAAAACACAACGAAACTATTTTCATAATAGCAATCTACGTAAAACGTCTGTGTAAAACAAGTTTATCAAGCAAGCAAGTTTTGGCGCGTTAAAGAATAATTGTATTGTATTAATTTTGTGATAATGTTTTTAAATTGATAAAATCTGATATTTTTTCTGATATTTTTTGATTTTTATTTATTACGAAGACCAGCTTCTATACTAATTACTAGCTGTTTCCCGTAGCTCCACCTGCGGTATATAGTCTCAGGGTGAATGTAGCTTTCCAATGGGTGAAAGAATTTTTGAAATCGGCACAGAAGTTTTTGAGTTTATTCATTACAAACATACACACAAAAATACAAATCTTTCCTCTTTATAATATTAGTGTAGATGTAGATGAAAATTATATAAAGCAAGTGAGCCACTACAGGTCCTCACAGATAGATCCAAAATATCTTAACAAAAGTTGAACAGTAATCGCACACACGCCACAATCGTGAGACAACTACATAACAAGTATGAGATGTAACAAAACATTAGTCGCAACATTGCTATGGTCAAAATAGAAAAAGAATAATAAAAAAAGTTAACTCTTTAATGAAAACACAACAGAAAAAGCTATGCTACTGGAATAAATGACTATACATACAATTTATATTACTAACTAGCTGACCCGGCAAACTTCGTGCCGCCTCCGAATATATCCACCTTTTAAACCTTCCCTGGACTTCCACAAATAATTCAAAACCAAAAATAGCCAAAATCGGTCCAGCCGTTCTCGAGTTTTAGCGAGACTAACGAACAGCAATTGATTTTAATATATAAGATAATATACAATTTATATTATTAATTATCCAAACTAATATTATAAATGCGAAAGTCTGTCTGTCTGTTACGCTTTCACGGGCAAACCGCTGAACGGATTTTGATGAAATTTGGTATGGATATAGTTGAAGACCCGGGGTCAAACATAGGCTACTTTTTGACGCAGGCGGAGCTGCGGGAAACAGCTAGTAATACAATAAATGAATATTTAATCTTATTCCTAGCACCAGAAAAAATCATTAAGCTTTTTTGGAATTTTCATCTATCATTAATGCGAAAACGATGAGATTTTTTTAAATTTAGCTTTAATACTATAATTAATAGATGATATCAGCATAATTATGAAGAACATAAATGAAATGTTCTATTGGAAAAGAATATTTTTATTTAATATCTATTTGAGATGAGGAATTTTAGTCGTTTCGGACCCATCGTCCAGTGACTCCATTCATGCAACTGAACAACTTTCCCCAAGATACATGGGTCGAAATATGGAGTAAATTTTTGGACCTCCCATACAAAATGTCTCATCACGTGACCTAACTTACTATGGGAAGTCCAAATTTGGTTTTCATGTTTCGAGCTACGTTCCGATTATTAGAATAACTTACCGATCCCAACATTCTGGGTCAGAGCTTGTACACCGAAATACGTGAAGGGTCCAGCTTCGAAGACCAGGTTTTCCTGACCGACTGTCACCTCCACGCGACCTTCCAGGATCAGCACGAAGTAATCCACCTGGGGACAATAGGATGGGCATAAATAAATTTGTCTGCCCAATCGTAATTGCAATTGACGTTCACTTATTTCCAAAACCACAGAAATGAGAATAGATTGAAGCTTTAAGAGAGGTAAGACATTTTGTAAGGAGTAGTCCGTCTGGGGAAGTACCACCACCCTACAGAAGACCGCAGCCAAATAACACTGTGATGCAGTGTTGTGTTCCTGCTGGCGAGTAGGGTCGCCAGGCTCCAGAGGGGTCGCTGTGCTGACAACGCGCTCGTGACATCTCCGGTGAGGCGTTCATGGGCTACGGTAACCATTTACCATCAGTTGGGCCGAACGCCTGTTTGCCTACTTAGTTGTTAAAAAAAAAGAAGCGCTATCGAGTGTTAACTTTGTATGGCGAGGCTTATGTAACTGTGGCACACGTTATGGCACTTCTCCGAGTACCTAATCTTATTCCCGTGACCTAAACCAAACAACAACCACATTATTTGTACAATCGGTGAGTGGATTAAAAATTCGAATCACCAATTATGAAGAATAAAAATCATTCGATATCGAGCGATAATTATTAAACACTAGCTGTGCCCGCGGCTTCGCCCGCATGTAAACCTCCTTTGGGAACATGATGTTTTTTCAGGACCAAAAGTAGCCTATGTTACTCTCCATCCTTTCAATTAACTCTATGCCGAAAATCAAGTCGATTGGTTGCTTAATTAGGGCGTGAAGGAAAGACAAACAAACAAACACACTTTCACATTTATAATATTAGAATGAAGTAGGATTACTTTTACATACTCATACAACGTATATATGATATATATATGAAACATAAGGACAGATAAACGAGTATGATATATTACATACAATTATAGACACTTCTTTTTTAGCTTCGCCATACACAGTTTACGGAACCCTCAAAAGATGGCGCTCTTACAAAAAGTACCGTCTCCCCACTAGATATATCCTAGAAATCTCACTAGATGGCGCCATACGAAATACGCCCTTTCCTACTAAATATTTTCAAAAACCCTCACTAGATGGCGATATAACAAATTCCACCGCCTTCACCACTAAATATTTCGCAGAATCCCCTCTAGATGGCACTGTACAAGCAGCCTTTACACTAAATAATAGAATTATTATTTCTTTGAATTCCCGTTAGATGGCGCTACACAAAACTAGCACTAGACGGCGCCATTCAAAATAACGCCTACTCTACTAAATATTTCCCAAAATCCCCGCTAGATGGCGCGATAATAAGCCGCCTTCACTACTAAATACTTCCTAGAGTCCCCGCTAGATGGTGCTATAACAAAATCCACCGCCATCACTACTATTTTCCTAAATCCCCGCTAGATGGCGCTATGCAAAACTAACCATCTTAGTTATTGAATATTTCTACGGCCTCGCACTAGATGGCGCTATAACAAAACTAACAACTCGCATGGCTAAATATTTCTCCGATTCGCAACTAGATGGCGCTGTAAACTTGCAGGAACTTTCTCAAATTTCCCATTATATTGAGGAATTACTCACAAATTATTAATTCCACTAGCTGTTTCCTGCAGCTCCGCCTGCATCAAAAAGTACCTATGTTTAACCCCGGATCTTCAACTACATTCATACCAAACTACATCAAAATCCGTTCAGCGGTTTGGCCGTGAAACCGTAACAGACAGACAGACTTTCGCATTTATAATATATGTATAGATAGTTTGTGTCATTATTGGAGGTCACTCACCGCTTTGCCCTCTTGGTAGACGTAACGTTTCGGATCGTTCTTGTCCTCGTCTCCTCTCAACTTGATGTGCTGTATAACATCTTGCTTCAGTAGACGACGGAGAACAGTCTCCGATATCAAGTCGGGTCTGAAGGGTTCCACACCTGAAAACGTAATGAAAATGCTGTTTTTCATTACCAAATCCAAAAAAGGGGGTTCTCTGATGATTGTTTTAAAATTAAACTATAAAACGATCTATATTTTTTTTTATAACCCATCTTTCAATCAAAGGCTTTTGTTACACATGTCAGTGATAGGGACACCAGAATCAATAGTATCTTGATGTTTTATAACGATCACCAAATTTCGTGACCGACTTTAAGTGCCATCTTTATGACGGAATCATCATTAACATCAGACAATCAGGTGATTGAAGCCTGCAATGTCCTAAACAAACTGGAAACAATCCTGAGGGCATAAAATTGCTTACTGGTAGTAGAAATTACTTACTGGTGGTAGAAATTACTTACTGGTGAAAGAAATTACTTCCTCAGGGTATCATATTACTTACTGAGGGTATCAACTTAATAACTGGTGGTAAAAATTACTCACTAGGGGTACAAATTACTTACTGGTGGTAGAAATTACTCACTAGGGGTACAAATTACTTACTGGTGGTAGAAATTACTTACTGGTGGTAGAAATTACTTACTGGTGGTAGAAATTACTCACTAGAGGTACAAATTACTTACTGGTGGTACAAATTACTTACTGGTATTAAGGAATTGGAAGGTAGCCAGGGTCAGTTGAGGAGATACATGGACTCTCTGGCTGTGATGATGACCAGCGAAGGATGCTAGGTCCTGGAACTTGTTTAGCGGACGGGCTAGACGTTTCTTCGTGCGGTTGTCGCCTGGGGAGAGGAAAATAGTATGAAATATCATTAGCTGGAGTGCTATTTTTGAAAAGTGTGACTAACGCAAAATCGGTGAGTCGAATCATTTTTGTTCGATATCGAACGATTTTCATGCGACATACATACATTTCAAAAATAGGGGTTATGATCCTGGTATAGCAAAAAAATTTAAGTACCTCTATTTAGGTAGTAAGGTAAAGGTAGTAGGCTCCTTCATTTATACTCACTTATGACGTCAGATTCGTCAACAATCTCGGCCTGAATCATTTCTTCAATGACATCTTCAAGTGTAACCAAACCAACAGTCTCGTAAACTGGGTCCCCATCTCCTTCTTCTATGCGCTGGACAAACGCCATGTGACCTTTATGACCTGTTGACAGAAAGTTTCAATTAATTTATAATTATTAATGAGATTTCATATGTTTTCGCGATTGTTACACTTCAAATTTAACTATTTTAATACGGTTTTAAAGTGTTCTAAACGTAAGGTGTAAATAAATGAGTAATATACGCGACTAAAACCGTATTAAAATAGTTTATTGGAATATGGAAATATTATTAATCAAATGAGTCTGTGGCTGATTGTGCATCCATCTGCGGCCGAAGAATAGTACGTCAATGTCAGATATTATCTGTCATGGTGACGGATGCTCTACCCGCCCTTTTTTGCAGAGACCAGGGACTTTTGGCGAGAATCTGAGAAGAGCAGCTTCGGCGCAGTATTTTATTTTCCAAAATTTGTGTTTTAGTTTTTGTGTTAATACCGTGGTGGGCGTCCTAGAAAAATGCGGCAACTAAAACTACGCCGAATTCGGCGTACCCGCGTCAGTCACGCCGCAACCGATGAGTGAGTTGAACGTCTAGATAAATTTAAAATTTAATGTAAAAGCAGAAGCAAAATAGCAGTTTGCGAGTCAAACTGTGTAAAAATAATACTAAAAGAAATAAGAAAGATACTGATAAAACATACCATCAATAAGTATTGTTTAATTTCGAAATATGGACATAAATTACTCGTGGAAATAATAAAACCCTAAAATATGGCGCGAAGTACCGCTCAGTGCTCAATGTTGCCGTGTATTAAAAAATCCCAAATTCCCCGAAGTTATGATTTTTAATATTTTGGATATTTTGTTTTTTAACACCCGATAACAAAAGAGGGATGTTATAATTTTGACTTTAATTTTGACTGTCTGTCTGTGGCATCTTATTTCTTCAATGCTGGTCTGGGAAAAAAGTAAAATAAAGTTATGTATCGATTATGTATCGATGTAATCTAATCTGTAGTATTGAAGTGATACATTGATTTTCTTGCTTGTTGCCAAATGCTCCTAGAAGTCGCTAAGTGCAGTTTTTCTACCACTTCGCTTAGCCTTATTCTCAAACGTTGCCTCAAACTCGACTCAACCTTATTGGTATGCATAGATTAATAATTGGTCTCCGCTGCGCTACGACTAGATACCGTCGACATACTACATAAATTCGCAACTAAAACCATGCCGAAATCGGCATGGTTGCGGCATACCAGCGTCAGTCATGCCGCGACCGATGAGTGAGTTGGATGTCTAGATAAATATAAAATTTAATGTAAAAGTAGACGCAAAATGTGCAGTTTGCGTAGTCAAACTGTGTAAGAATAATACTAAAAGGAAGATACTAGTATTACATACCATCAATAAGTATTGTATTATTTCGAAATATGGACATAAATTACTCACGAAAATAATATAACCCTAAAATATGGCGCGAAGTACCGCTCGGTGCTCAATGTTGCCGTGTATTAAATAATCCCAAATTCCCCGAGGTTTCAGTTTTTATTATTTAGATATTTTGTTTTTTTAACTCCCGACTCCAAAGGAGGGATGTTGTAATTTTGACTTTTTCTGACAATTTTGTCTGTCTTTAACATCTTATTTCTTTAATGCTGATCTGGGAGAAAAGTAAATACGTGGAATGTACTACTGCTTCTGGTGGTGCGAAGCGGAAAAAAAGATGGTGGCGGCTGGCACGCGAACTCAGTGTGTGAAGCAAAAAGGGCCTTACCTTACAATCCACCAAGCGAGGCAGTATGTTGAATGCATGGGATAGCGTGCGTGCATGCAGAAGTGCGCTGTTAGGTGGAAACAGTTATAAGGAAGCACACAAACACAATTCACATTCGCGTAAGTTCTAAGCGCGGTTTGGCGAGCGGCGGCGATTGAGTAATGAAGCGTGGAGTCGCGTCAAGAGCAAATTTGCGACTGAAGACGCCAGCGCCGAGATCGGCGTAGCGCTCGCGCGGGGGGTCGATAAGTCGATCGCACTCAAAACTCGCTGTGGACGGCAGCGACATCTATCGCGCCAGGCAGCCCTAAGCTAAACACACACAGAGTATACAAGCGCGCCAACAGCTTCTCTTCCCGCGCAGACCATATAAGCCGGCCGAGGAAGTGGGCGAAAATCGAAGAACCATACCTATCAGTAGGCGATGCGACTAGCAACCTATCACTATTTTGATTCCATTTCCACTTTACGCCCACCAACATTCTAAATATGGTAGTTGGTACCCCGTAAGGTATTGTTGCCGGATAATTGATTAATCGAATTTGGTTTTTTTTTTAATAATCTAGGATATCGAAAGTATTGATATAATAAATTTAATCGATTTTTGACAATTAATCGATTATTAACTGCAATATCAAAAAATCAGTCGATTATTGAAATGGGTTGATATAAATTATATCGATTTAATCAACAAAGGTAATCGTTTATATCAATGGTTATTAATCGATTATGTATCTGTGGTATCGATATAATCTAATCTGTAGTATTGATTTTTGAGAATTTATGAAAAATAATTGATTAATGGATTAACAATACCAAGCATTTCAGGCACTGATACTATACATATATACCGGAACTCGGCGGCGGCATGTACAGCGGGCACAACACAAATCATCGTCATTCAACTCATACAGAAAAAAATTACAGAAATATATTATCAATAGTATCAATATCGATACTATCGATATATGATCACTATCAATACCTTAGATTATATTTTCAACTATCAAAGAATCGATTATTATTCGATGTGTAATGTATTTTTCGGCAACACTACTGTATGGAAAAAGGCCATGATAATATCTACTCGTATGTGCAAGATGTTTACCGCAGCTCCGCCTGCGTCAAAAGGTAGCCTATGTTTGACTCCGGGCCTTGAACTATATCCGTACCAAATTTCATGAAAATCAATTCAGCGGTTTAGTTGTGAAAGAGTAACAAACAGCCATCCATACTTACAAACTTTCGCGTTTATAATATTAATACGATGTGTATGTCTATTTATTTATCTGTATTTAAACCCGGGTTACAACTAAAAAGAGGTCAGTAATCAATTAGCTCCAAGCTAAATAGAAAATTAAAGTAACGTTTAACATACTGTACTGTGTAATAATAAATCAAAAGAAAGTTTTTTTGCAATTTTAGGATTCTATATTAGAATTATAAAATAAAGTAGACAAAACCTAACCATTTCTCCTACCTTATCTCCGAAACTATCGATTCCAGAATTTCGATTCATAAATTACAGGAAAACCTATGAGATAATATTAAATTTGTTTAGGAGGTCCAAATGGAGAAAAATAAAAAATAGTACAGAACCCTCTACATGCGAGCCGACTCACACTTGGCCAGTTTTATTTTATTTTCATTTTAAAGGTTTTTCTGAGCTACTTTTTATAACACGTAACAAGACCGCAGCAATTAATAATTTTCCCATTGGTCGGGCACCAGTCAAGTAGCTGGCAACACCATAATCGACGCTAGTGTGCGTCTTTGCACATTGTTTTACACACACTTTCCTATTAAGTGGCCGCATTCTGGAAACTGATTTTTCTTCACAGCGCGGTATCTAGTCGAGCGCGCGAGACCAATTATTAATCTATGTTGGTATGATTAGTCGTCACAAGCTTCCTTGACTTAAGATGATTTCTCATTGGAGTGCGTATCGAACTGTCAAATATAAGGTTGGTCGAGAGGTACCTTGAGGCGTCCTTGAAATGAATTAAGTGGATCTTAATCGGTTTTTGCCACTTTTGGCCTAGCTACTTACTTTATTTTATTATTTATTCTTTTCTTTTGTAATTTTTGTAATTTTTTATAACCTTAGTTTCTCATTGCAGTTTGCTCAAGCAACCAACTAAGTTGTATATCGTTTTCAAGGAAAGTTAGAGAAATTCCTTAAGGAGCCCTCCAATGAGTTTGAGTGAAGGACTTCCTTATGGTTATGTGTAAGAATACGGGTGTTATTCTTCTAACTTGTCTTGACTATCGACTTGACATATCTACTGACTTACTTAGATTAGCTTGACTAAATAAGTTTACTCAATTATTTTTCTTGTTACTAGCTAAATACGTCTAGTAAAAATAGTAAAATCATAGATTATTAATTGGTCTCGCGCGCTCGACTAGATACCGCGCTGTGAAGAAAAATCAGTTTCCAGAATGCGGCCACATAATAGGAAAGTGTGTTGCCAGCTACTTGACTGGTGCCCGACCAATGGGAAAATTATTAATTGCTGCGGTCTTGTTACGTATTATAAAAAGTAGCTCAGAAAAACCTTTAAAATGAAATTAAAATAAAACTGGCCAAGTGTGAGTCGGCTCGCGTGTAGAGGGTTCTGTACTATTTTTTATTTTTTTCTATTTGGACCTCCTAAACAAATTTAAAATTATCTCATAGGTTTTCCTGTAATTTATGAATCGAAATTCTAGAATCGATAGTTTCGGAGATAAGGTAGGGGAAATGGTTAGTTTTTGTCTACTTTATTTTATAATTCTAATATTGAATCCTAAAATTGCAGAAAAACTTTCTTTTGATTTATTATTACACAGTACAGTATGTTAAACGTTACTTTAATTTTCTATTTAGCTTGGAGCTAATTGATTACTGACCTCTTTTTAGTTGTAACCCGGGTTTAAATACAGATAAATAAATAGACATACACATCCTATTAATATTATAAACGCGAAAGTTTGTAAGTATTAATGGATGTTTGTTACTCTTTCACAACTAAACCGCTGAATTAATTTTCATGAAATTTGGTATGGATATAGGTCAAGACCCGGAGTCAAACATAGGCTACCTTTTGACGCAGGCGGAGCTGCGGTAAACATCTTGTACATACGAGTAGATATTATCATGGCCTTTTTCCATACAGTAGTGTTGCCGGAAAATACATTACACATCGAATAATAATCGATTCTTTGATAGTTGAAAATATAATCTAAGGTATCGATAGTGATCATATATCGATAGTATCGATATTGATACTATTGATAATATATTTCTGTAATTTTTTTCTGTATGAGTTGAATGACGATGATTTGTGTTATGCCCGCTGTACATCCCGCCGCCGAGTTCCGGTATATCTGTATAGTATCGGTGCCTGAAATGCTTGGTATTGTTGTTAATCCATTAATCGATTATTTTTCATAAATTCTCAAAAATCAATACTACAGATTAGATTATATCGATACTACAGATACATAATCGATTAATAACCATTGATATGAACGATTACCTTTGTTAATTAAATCGATATAATTTATATCAACCCATTTCAATAATCGACTAATTGTTTGATATTGCAGTTAATAATCGATTAATTGTCAAAATTCGATTAAATCAATACTTTCGAAATCATAGATTATTTAAAAAAAAAAAAACAAATTCGATTAATCAATTATCCGGCAACAATACCCTACGGGGTACCAACTACCTAAAGGCCATATTTAGAATGTTGGTCGGCGTAAAGTGGAAATGGAATCAAAATAGTGATAGGTTGCTAGTCGCATCGCCTACTGATAGGTATTGTTCTTCGATTTTCGCCCACTTTCTCGGCCGGCTTATATGGTCTGCGCGGGAAGAGAAGCAGTAGTACATTCCACGTATTTACTTTTCTCCCAGATCAGCATTAAAGAAATAAGATGTTTGTGGCGTGCGTCCACGTCTTTTAATTAAAAAGGAAGCTATAGTTTTATTAAGTTGTATAGTATTAGTATTATAAGTTTTTTATTTTGATAATTACTTGTAAATATTTTAAATAAACTGCAATACTAAAACTTGTTAATTTTAGATAATTTAACTTAAAAATTTGTATATTTCTAATGTCAACGAACAAGCGGACAAGTGTTGTTGTTTTATATAGATAGCGAATGCGATGCGCGCGCATGCATGTCAGCCGCTGCGATCGGCTCGGACGATGCGCGCGCAGCCCACGCCACGGCGATCCGTGCGTCTCGCCGGCTCGCCAGTCCGAATACCATCTTGAGACTGAACGCACGTTGCTTGCGCTCGCATTCGCGCGCTTACGTAAACTCATTTCTCGCTTGATCCGTTCCTTCACTTTTCTCACCTGTATTTTGTGCTTATCATAACCTTCTGTTAATCTTTAAGTTGTCGGTGTGCTTGTATTGTATTTGTTCTATTTAATTGTGCTAAACTTTTAATTATAGTGTTAAATTACATATTGACTTTATTTAATTATCCCGCCTCATAGCACAATAGCCTAACTTATCAAACACATTACGCACGCACCCCGCTTTATGTTAAAGACAGACAAAATTGTCAGAAAAAGTCAAAATTACAACATCTCTCTTTTGGAGTCGGGAGTTAAAAAACAAAATATCTAAATAATAAAAATCGAAACCTCGGGGAATTTGGGATTATTTAATACACGGCAACATTGAGCACCGAGCGGTACTTCGCGCCATATTTTAGGGTTATATTATTTTCGTGAGTAATTTATGTCCATATTTCGAAATAATACAATACTTATTGATGGTATGTAATACCAGTATCTTCCTTATTTCTTTTAGTATTATTCTTACACAGTTTGACTACGCAAACTGCACATTTTGCGTCTACTTTTACATTAAATTTTATATTTATCTAGACATCCAACTCACTCATCGGTCGCGGCATGACTGACGCGGGTATGCCGCAACCATGCCGGTTTCGGCATGGTTTTAGTTGCGAATTTATGTAGTATGCCGACGGTATCTAGTCGTAGCGCAGCGGAGACCAATTATTAATCTATGAGTAAAATCTATATAGAAAAAAAGACATAATTTTAACAACAACACGATTTCCAAGAACCAAATACCAAAACCAATCGAAAAAATATAGTAAGCGCCATAACACATGATTTCTCTGATTCATGTGTTTTTAAAATAACACGTCTGCCGACCTTCGCCTGTCTGGTGGGTTATGGCGGGCGTGCCAAATCAGTTATGAGATATTGAGACGCTTACCTACATAGTAGTTAAATAATCAAGCTGTAAAAATATCTATTAACTAGTGTTGTAGCGATAGCGATAGTTTTACTATCGATAATATTGATACTACAGATTGACCTTGGAAAATAGTTGATAGTTCAACTAGGGCTATCAAAATTCAACGATACTATCGATAGTAAAATTAAGGCGACAGTATTCAAATTTGTTGATCGATAGTATCGATTGCGTCAAAACTATCGATAGTTTTGATTTAATATAACTGTCGCGGACGAGCGACTACGTTATCGCTGGAGGCAAGGGGAGCGGGACGATCCACACTCGACCGCCGCCGGTCAGCGGCCTCACTCGGCTAAAGGACTTACTAGGCGATACGCGCGTCCCATAGACATATATTGCTATTTATTATTATTATTGCTTCGTAAATTTGCCAGTATCTCGATTATATATTTAATTTATTTGTGCAGTACACTTTTATTTAATCGCCCAAAATACCGTACGATCTAATTAAGTCAAGGGTGTTATTTCCATACATCTGTCGGATGGCTTGGATACATAGCACACAGGTACGCGAGCCCGACTTACCCGAGCTGCTACTGAGTCAACCCATGTCCATCCGAGTCAGTAGCATCCTAGTACCTCATCCTTTCCCCAAACTCAAACACTTCCCACCCTTCCTTAGCTTAAGAATACTTCCGATGGGCAGCAGCGTCGGAAGTACGATAAGCCGCTGAAACTGCGCTTGCCAACCCGTCTGCCAAGCGTAGCGAGTATAGCAACAACCCTCAATTAATGATTTCGCCTCTGTAATTTAGTAGTTAAGGTTACCTAAAAACTTCTTCGTCAATTTGTTTAATTAAAGATCCCGGCGACCGTCTGGTGTTCGTGAAATGAACCACGCCGACCGAACAGAAGTCTTTTTAAAAAACCTGTGAGCAGGGTTGATTGACTATGCAAATAAACTACTCATTTTTTTCACCGGACTAACATTTCTAGCTACAATAACATTTTGAAATTACATTTTTTTTCTTATGTTTTCGCGATTAAAAAAAATTGAAAATTAAACTATTTTAATACGGTTTTATCGCATTTATTACTTATTTATTTACACCTGACGTTTCAAACACTTTACAGCGTTCATGGTCGCAGGCAGACTAAGTTAACATTTGTCTTTGATGTCATAAGATTAATCTAATGACAATTTAATCACATGATTAAGTAATCTTATGACATCAAAGACAAATGTTAAGTTAGTCTGCCTGCGACCATGAACGCTGTAAAGTATTTGAAACGTCAGGTGTAAATAAAAAAGTAATAAATGCGATAAAACCGTATTAAAATAGTTTAATTTACATTATTTTTTTTTTTTTGAACGGACCTACAATTTTAGCTCCTGTGAGCTTTTAAATTTACAGCGGGACAGTTTGAGGCGAGGGCTATTAACCACTCAGCCTTTTCGGCAAATGCACAAGGGGCTCCCAGTTGGGACGAACCTCGGCCATGGGCTTTGCCTTTGATCAAGCGAGCGATGCAAACTCGGTAGCAAACGCTCAATGCCATAAGGGCCGACACTATTGTGCCTGAAGGGCCTACTGAGAACCTATCGGTGGCGTGAAGCGCCCTGGTACATTCCGGTACCTAGTAAACTGTCTACTGTTCCTACTACGTCGCACTCGCCGGCGGGTGCGACGTAGTAGGTAGTAGGCGGGTGTTCCTATGGTTTTCGAAGGGAAGGTTCGCCACCATAATGGGATCGTCAGGGTCGATTTGAAATTACAATATCAATGACGACTTAATACAGCATCAAACAAAAAACCATAGCGCGTGCTACATTGCATCACAGCGCCATCTATCGACAACTTACCTTCTTTAAACTGCTTCAGCATGACATCCAAAGTGACGTCTTCAAACACAAAGTTGCAAGGGTTCTGGTAGTACTGGCAGAGGGTCTTCAATGGCGTGTTGTCGTCGGGGTCCACGAACGCTAAGTCCTTGATGAATAAGACAGTAACTATGTTGCCACGGTG
Source organism: Euzophera pinguis (assembly GCA_947363495.1). Classification (NCBI taxonomy): domain Eukaryota; kingdom Metazoa; phylum Arthropoda; class Insecta; order Lepidoptera; family Pyralidae; genus Euzophera; species Euzophera pinguis. The sequence goes on from OX376154.1 coordinate 27,495,451, forward strand.
ACCGTCGTATACTGGGATTCTGGAGTAACCTGGAAAGGGAATTAAATTATCATTTATTAAATCTTAATTACTTTAACCGTAGTCAGTCTATTGCAGTACATAGGCCTCCCCTCAACATACTGATCACATTTTAGTAGATTGTGGGAAAGCTCGATATTTAAGTAAATAAGTGAACAACAAAGGTTTAATTAAATGAATTAAATACACTTGTTATAATAATAACATAAATAACATAATTTAATTAAAACTACATAAAAACTAAAACCTAATATGAAAAAAAAAACTAATTAAAATTTGTTTGTCTTTGCGGCATGGTGCCAAGAACTCCAGCAGCATTCCCGCGCTGGATGGCGATCGCTAACCTTACCGATGAAAATAAAAACAAACATATTCTCCACATTTTGGCGGTTCTTGGGAAGGCGGCTAACATAAATCAAAAACAATAGAAAACTTAATAAAAATGGCTTAAAAACTCACCAGATTTGACTATTTCAGTCATGGTCTCAAAGTCTAAGACGCTATTCATTGGTAACATAAAGCAATCCTTCAATTTCGTCATCACATCTCTGACTGTCTTCTTACGGAGGTCTAACGCTCCAGAAATGATGTTTACCTCTTCCTTGTCTAAGTCGTTAACGTGATTTGTGACCTGGAGAAGAATGTTAAGAGTATTAGAGACTTATTAGTTTCTTCAGTTTTAGGTCATATTATTTTTAAGAAGATTAAAGTTTACATGAGAAAAATCCTAATGGTCTTTACTACAAAAAAGTTAGACAAATGTTCAACAGGCGTCTAAAAAAATGTTACCCTAAAACTACGTTTATTTAAAGTTGAAAAGGGTATACACCGTGAATTTTAGTCGTTTTGGACCCATCGCCCGGTGACTCCATTCATGCAACCGAACAAATTTCCCCAAGGAACATAGCTCGAAACATGAAAAACCAATTTGAACTTCCCATAGCAAGTTAGGTCACGTGATGAGACATTTTGTATGGGAGGTCCAAAAATTTACTCCATATTTCGTGATTTCGACCCATGTATCTTAGGGAAATTTGTTCGGTTGCATGAATGGAGTCACTGGACGATGGATCCAAAACGACAAAAATTTCACGGTGTATTAACATAGACAAGGTATACTTTTTTTTTATACAACTAAGTGGGCAAACAGGCGTACGGCCCACCTGATGGTAAGTGGTTACCGTAGCCTATGAACGCCTGCAACACTGAAGATGTCACGACTCACGAGCCGACCCTGACGAAATTTTATCACGCCCTTTTTGAAGGCTCCCATGTTATAGCCAGTAGGAAAAACCATGGCAGGGAGTTCATTCCATAATCGCAGTGTACGAGTGTGACTGTTCAACATATGTCTAAAAATTCTACCAAAATACTACGTTTTTCTATAGTCTAACTAAAGTACACTTAGACTACTATTCAAAATGCTTAAAACCATATCTTTACCCTGTTTAACTAAATATACCTGTTAACTTTAGCGAGAAATAAAAAAATAAAACTTACTATACCTATTTAAGAGTTAATACTGTGTTTTATTTAGATAAAAACGTGTCGAACTAATGACTAACTTTGTTTTTGTAGTATGACGATAAAGGTTGTCCATGTGTTGTCAATTGGCTAGTAAACTTTTCCATGAAAATGTCTAAAGTTCGACATGGCGATTAAAGCTACGTGACGTCATTACTATGAAATTTTAGTAGTAACCAGGATAGTTGGCGCGATTCAATATCGGTAGCATATATTCTGTAATCTGTACTGTGGTGTAAGCCACTTTTTGGTCTAGACGAACCTGACGAATAAGCCATTTCGACTCGACAAGAAGAAAAAATTACATACCTTGACCAACTCCTTTAGTCTCTCTCTGTTGTAGTGTGTACCAATCTCTTCGCCGAGGAAGTAGTCCAATAGTTTGCTGGTCGGCCAAGCCAGCGGTGCGCAGATACCCATTACGATCTGTGAGAAAGATTACGATTAGCACACAGAATCTACTAAAGGAGATAACAGATGGCGCTAAAAGCACTTATGGCGCTAAATCGCGCTTGCATAGTTTCTATGGTTGTAGATATATACAACATTCGGCAAGATATCTTCTACCTGACGATTCCATTACGGTGGCGAACCTTCCCTTCGAAAACCCTTGTTAAAATATTATTTACTAAAGAGTTAAAAAATACATAAATATCTTTCTTTTGTGAATTTCTTTATAAAAATAATATAAATTGAAATCTACAATTCTTTGTGCTAATCCTATTTACAATAGTTTTAGAGATAATTTTCTAAATGAGTGCGCAAAAATGTCCTAATTAATTCATGGACTAGCAAAATAAGACATCCCACCCAAAGTCAGGCTTAGTAATCAAACAAGACAATACTAAGATGTTGCTAACATAACCATTTAATGACACTTCAAGTGCGCACAAACCAAAATTTGGTGGAATTTTTATTGTTATCTAGTTTGTAGCAAGCGAAGGGAGAAATAAAGAAACCCACCTTCATAATCCAGATACTCTTCGCTCCAATCAACAACCCATGTCTAGCACAGATAGCCTGAGGGGTTATTTCAGCTATGAACACTATAGCCAACGTGGATCCTATAACGGCCACCAGACCAGAAGTCAGATCATCCAAGATAACAGTAAAAGTGCTATTCACAGCAACGTTACTAAGCAAAATTGTGCAGAGGAGATAATTTCCATGAGATCTGACAGGCATGATCGCTCTTGCGTATTTTCTTTCTTTTTCCGTTCCTGTATTAGCAATAATCTTCAATTCTGTTCTGTCTAGAGCCATTAAACCTAAATTTAGACCAGAGAATAGTGAAGCTAGCATTAGAAGGATCACAATTAGGATGAGAGAAGCCCACAAAGGTAATAGTTTGTTGTGTGTGGATAAGATTTTCCATTTCTCTTCGCCTTGGTGGATGAAATCTTCGTCTGAACTCCGGTTTTTGACGCATAAGTAGAATTTGCTGTCTTCTAATGGTGCTGGCGCTTTCATTATCAGGACGGCCGAGTCGGTTTCTGTGTAATTTACCTGGGAACAGGTATTTGGTAATTGATTCAACCAACAATGACGTGTCATAATGTCTGGAAGCAATATTAGCTTACCTAATTTTAAGTTTGACAAAACGGGCTCCTTTTGACAACCCGACAAATTTTATTTTCATGAAGTAAAAAATACAATTTCTAGATGTTCGCCTTATTTTCCAAAATTATTACGCCAGTATTTACGTAGAAAATAATAAAGTGTAAAAATCAACCTTGTAACGTCACAGGTCGTGAAGTAAGGCTAAAGACTTTATTTGTAGGTCGCCACTTAAAACTTTGATTTTTAACTCAAACTTCATTTTAATGTAAATTTAAAGGATATAAAATGAGCAAATAACGGAGTAAGTAAGGCGAGAGAAGAGTCGAGAGTCGTAAGAGTAGTAGTAAAAGATCTCGCTAAAAATCGACAGGAATGAAAGAAACTTCACCGACAAAAGCCTATAGCTCTTAAATTTATGATAATGATGATGACATCACAAACAAATGTAAACTTAAACCTACAACCATGAACGTATTTGAAACGTTAGGTGTAATACAATACGTCATAAACGCAATAAAAACCAAAATAGATATACGTTTCTAAATAACTTTAAAGTAAATCTAAATCTTACCTGATATTCCCCAACTAAAAGTCGATTACACGAAGATCCATACCGTTGAGGAACATGAGTGAAAGCGAACACAGTATCATCAGTCAATCCTTCTCCAAACACCCTCATTCTAAAATTAGTATTAGCCAAAACACTAGGTATCATTTCATCAACCAATTTTGGCTCCTTATCAGCCTCTTCTACTCTTAAACCTAATACTTTGACAGGACCATTATTAACTGTAAATTTAGGAACAGCTTCTGTAGCTAAAATTTCTTTTTCTTCATCTTCTGTGGCGTTTTCTACCTGCCTTTTAAGTCTGTGTATTCTTTCGGCGTTATAAGGAAGGTACGGTACGTTTTCTACTACAATATCGTAATGTGCCTCACGATTGTTGACGCTAAGATCGTCTAGAATATTTTTTGTGATTGTGTTATCCGTGTCTATGTTTTCAATGATGTTATCATTAAATGTTAATATTTCTTGTTCTTCCCTGAAAAGAAAAATACTTTGTTTAAAATTAGTTAATTCAAAAAGACAAAACATAGAGCTTTCTCGCTTTTATTGCTTCGGAAGGAACGTCAAGCAGTCTCGGCTGTTGCCACTAGATGGCAATAATTAGGTTGTATGCTGTATCAGATGCCTTCGGGCAATCTGAAACGTTTGACACGCTACGGTCATGTTCCTGTTGCTCTCGTTTCCCTGTACCCGTACAGTGTACAAAGGGATCCCAACGGGAAGCATACTTTGTTTAGTTGTTTCCAGTTTAGTTAGGACATTTTACAGGCTTGAATCACCTGATTGTCTGTTAATAATGTTACTCCGTGCTTCTGAAGACCAGCCATTTGGTGGTCAATAAAGGAATCACGTCACGAGGCCAAAAGGCGGTTTCCTAAAAACTGACACCAGGATGTACATGGTCGAATAACCATGTAACCACTTGATATAAATGAATGAGTAGTATATTAAATAAATATTACGTTGCTATCAAAGCATCGAAATAAGCGTTCATCAAGCTCAATGATGGCTATACTTAAAACTGATTTCAAGGTCAACCATATTGTTGATGTTCCTTTTTCAAATTATGTAAGACGCGTCCACCGTGACGGTTTGCACGTAGTGATTGTATTCTCTTTGGTTCGCTCAACCGAGAAGACGACGTGGACGGGACGTCACTAGTTCTCGTCTCGGCTGGAATTCTATTTTTGAAATACGCGAAAACTTTAGACAAAGCGAATTCAAAATGTAAATTTTGGGAAAAAATATACCTACATAATTAAAATTTTGTTCTTTTATGTAATCCATTGAGAAAGAGACGTGCGTTTTCGATGCTCTTTGTTGTAATCAGGTAAAAAAACAAACAAACGAAATTCCCATGAAGGGGAAGTGATCATAATTATTTATTGGATGAAATTTGGCTATAAAAAATAAAATATTAATAAAAGAAAAAGAACTTTTGAACTAATCTATAATTAATCACACACACACACAGACTTATGATAAATATTTTAAAAAATAGTCAGGTAGACGGAATTTTCCGGAAAATTGGGTTTATTAATATAGTTTTGGGCACTACTTCTCAAACATTCTCTTGATCAGACACAAAACCGCCCTTATTTTGGCTTCACAGAAAACCAATCTAAATACATTTCTCATACCATTTGCATTCCAAATCCACAGGAACAGCGTTACATAACAAACCCTCGTGGTGGACGCAAATAGACACAAATTGGCAACGCAAACCATTCATGGCAGTGTTATGTCACATAATTATATAGGCATATAGGTATGTAAACATGCCCCTCCTATTTACTCTGTGATGTGGTATAAAAAAAAAATCACAAAAAAAAAGACAAAACATATATGTATTCATAGATTAAAATTGGTCTCGCGCGCGCTCGACTGGATACTATCGGCGTACTAGACAAATGCGGCAACTAAAACTACGCGAATTCGGCGTACTTGCGGCATACTCGCGTCATGGTCACGCCGCAACCGATAAGTGAGAGTTTGTACGTCGAGATAAATATCAAATTTTAGTTTAAAAACAGAAACAAACTGCCAGTTTGCGTATTCAAACTATGTAAGAATAATAAATATTAGAAGAAATAATTATTTCTAGTTTCGTCTTTGCACATTGTCTTACACACACTACAATATAAAGTTGCCGCCTCAGATTAATAATTGGTCTCGCCGCCGGCGCAGTGGAGACCAATTATTAATCTATGGTTGCCGCATTCTGGAAACTGATTTTTCTTCATAGCGCGGTATCGAGTCGAGCGCGCGCGGGACCAGTTATTAATCTAAGCATATAATATACAATAACTTGAACAATAATGAAAAATAAATAACCGCTCAAGTCGGACTCTATAGAAAAGTATTATCTATAGAAATCTCCATGAATATTTATTTGCTTTTTAGTATTTGTTGTTATAGCGGCAACTCTGTGCAAATTTCAACTATCTGATTATCATGGTCCATGAGTCTGATGACAGACGGACAGCAAAGTCTTAGTAATATATAAAATATCCCACTCATAAGTTGTTTGTTTTTCAGGTTTATAAAAATAATACTTCTTATTATCTTCCTGTTGTTCGAATTATTAATAATTGGACTCGCGTGGTCGTAGCGCCGCGGAGACCAATTATTAAACTATGGTGCAGAGCTTACAACAGTCTTGTTGTCAACAACAAATCCACTGATATTCTTGGAGACACTTTGTCCTCTTTCAAAAACAAAGTTCGGAAAATATTAGATATCTGAACTAATATTATTTTTAATCTCTCGATTGTCCTTGTTACAGAGTCATGATTTCTTTTTTTGTAAATTGTTAATGTTAAATTTAATATCCTCTCTAGTTTTGAGGGTATTTGAGAGCTATTATACTTTTCTATATTATACAGATTAGTACACTATTTAGCTCTCATTTAACTGTTTTCATAATTTGAACTAGCTGTGTACACATGTGTTGAGTTGTTACCTAGATTTATAATTAGTCATAGAAATATTGTTAACAATAAGGTGACAATTTGTTATGTGCATCAAAATAAATAAATAGGGCCCCTTTTGCCCTTTGGGTACTAAACCCTCAAAAAGCAAATTCTAATGAAGGACTGGAACATTTTTTTTAATATTGAGTCTAGTTACGACCGACTACGGCTGAAATGATGACGAAGCCACCGTTCCCCAAAACATAATGACTTACAAGGTCATGTCTAGCAAGTGGAAACCATAGATTAATTTTATGGTAGCCGTCACGCGATGGTAGGAGTGGCTGTTTGTTTTATAAGTATCATACACTTAATGGAAATGATCTGTGTTATTTACACTAAAAGAATCAAAGTTATCAAGTCAAAAATAAGAACAAGATATTGGTAATTTAAGAAACTAAATAACCCAATTGCTTTTCTGTTTAATTTGGAAATGAAAATGCCAAAAAAGGATTCGCCATTTTGTTTCTTTTTTATTTTGATATACACTCTCACAGTAAATACATAATCCAACGACACCTCTCAAGCTAAAATCCATCGAGCCGTTCAGGATGTAGAGCATGCCAAACAATTAAACATACATACTCTCAAAAAACATAACCCTCCTTCTGGCGCAGTCGGGTAAAATAAATATTATTGTCTCCGCACCTCCGCACCACCTCTTGGTTGTCTGGTAGAAAAAGCCTTTGCCTTTAAATCCGCCCTTTTTGTTATGAAGTTGTAATGTTTGGGGGGCTGGCAAAGACCTTTTAGGATTCCGAAGTCGAATAATCTTTGTTTTGAAGGAGATTAACTTAGGTTTTTTAATGCTAAGTTAACTAGGTAAGTATCATTATTATTTCTATCACCATTGCTATTGATAAGAATGATAAAATATTTAACCTTGCATTGAAATAGTTTAAAAGTTCAAAGAAGAATGGTACCAACTATTGTTTAGGAAATAAATTTAGATTGTTTAAAGTATCGAACTAGATTTGTAAGATTTGTTTAGTATGAGATCAAAGATTCGAAAACAACTTAGGGAAGTAACTATTTTATACTAATATTATAAAACTGAAGAGTTTCAAGCGTGTACCTGTAGCGCTATCAATATCGAGTAAAATGAGACAGTTGAAATTTTGACAAATTTCTATTGCCGCTATAACAAAAAATACTAAAAGAAAAGTATACAATAAATATTTAATAGGTCTCCATACACATACATGATTTGTTTGCGGTTTTTATAGATAACTAGCGTTTTCCCGCAGCTCCGCCTGCGTCAAAAAGTAGCCTGTGTTTGACCCCGGGTCTTCTACTATATTCATACCAAATTTCATTAAAATCCGTTTAGCGGTTCGGCCGTGAAAGCGTAACAGACAGTACGGAACATCTCGTGTACGAGTCCAACTCTCACTTGACTAGTTTTTGTCTCACATTACAAAGCTATAATCGGTTGTTTTGTTCAACCAAAATTAAAATGCATTTTATCTCCAAACGCCCGCACTCTTATCAAAAACGTGACATCACGACCATAAACAATAATCATCTGAAAAAATTACGGTTTATTGTCGACCATCATATAAAAATCAAGTCGTAAAGTCTGCTTTAGTGCGGGCAATTCGCCAAAATGGCGCTTTAGTTTTTTTTTAATTTTAATGTTAGTTGCACACACACGCGTTCATCATTTGTGGGATCATGGTGGGACATCCGAGTGGGATTATTATTATTTTTTAATGACGCAACTTTTTTCTTTTGGCACCGTTTTGAGGACATGAAATTAGCTTCATTCCTAATCGGTGCCAGCTGCCAGATGTCTGAAAAAAATATAGAGGAAAAATAAAGGAAAAAAAGATAGTTTGGAAAGGAAGTAGGAATACGTATTGTTTGTAATATTTTGGTGAAAACACCTAAACAGAGTTCAATTATTTTCGGTTTGAATAGGACCTAGGCTTGATACTAGTGGTCGTCAAAAAAATAAAAAAAATCTGGTGCCGACTCAGCGCTGCATTTTATTTTTCACAATTTGTGTTTTTTTGAGTGTTTGTGCTAAATAATGGTGGATTATTCGCAAAGTGTTCGAGAATGAGCGTGAGTGTTGGGATTTATGTGATTTTCATGCTTGTTGCCAAAAGCTCTCAGTAATCGCTAAGTGCAGTTTTTCTACCACTTCACTTGGCTGATTTTTCTGACAAGTCTTGACTAGGTACCGACTAGACTTTCAGTCTTGACTAGGACTTGAAAAAACCACACTGTAGGGCTAAAGAAGATAAAAAAATTAAGAAAGGCTATAAAGGACTTGTATCTGTGACCGTAAACCCCATTGCTAAAAAAAACTAAGTAGTTAGTTATTTCTCTGTAGTCCCGGAACGAGGTTCTGTACAGGGTCGATTGACCTCTTATTACACTCGATATGAATGAAAAACCTAAATATTACGCAATCTGGAACGCTATTTTCAAAAATGTATGATTCATATTATGTCGAATGAAAATCTTTGTTCAATATCTAACAGAAATCGTTCGATATCATACGAAAAACATTCGATACCCGTAGTTAGGAACCCTACACTGAAACAATCATACAACTTTAGATAGAAACCTTTTATTAATTGGAGTCAGACATATCAATCTTGTCACAGATTGTTCCACACCAATTCCTATAGTGACACCTTAGCGTTCTCTACAGTAATATTAATTATTCTTTTTCTTAGCGTGTCGACTCTGGCAAGATCATGGCTCATCTTCTGTCCCGCTCTGCGTGCTCGGATTTCTACGAAGCCACTGACAATGCCTTGTCAGTGCCGAAGTTTTGGTCGTCAAAAGTATAGTTTGCCGGAGTCGACACTATTTATTCTGTGGCCCTACCATACTCTGTGACCATACCATAGAGAATATTGTTTTTTTGTTTGTGAACGCCGTCCATTGACTTCAATTATACTAGTGGGAAGATAAATTGATCAATTGAGCTGGCATAGTAAACAAACTTACATATTTGTTACTTTGATCTTTTTTTTAATTAGTTCTTTAATTCATTCATCTCAAGTGGGTTACATGGTCAATCGGCTTTGTGTGCCCTATTGTCAGGGTTTGTCGGCGCTTCAGAAAGTTAGGCGTCTTCAGGAAAGTTAGCGCGTTTCAATAATATCGATTGAATATATGTATAGCGAATTCTGTAATCTGTGATATTATATAACAAATCTTAAAAACATCGTTGCAGATAAACTGCCTATAACGTGCAGCTTATCTTACGAAGTGCCTATTAATTTCATTAAATTTTATAGTCATTTAATAAAATACGCTTATAAAAATATGTTAATGGCGGACTTAAAGCAGTAGGATTTCTCTTTTCCTACCAGACAAACAACCGGTCGTGGTAATGGTAATTATTTTATTTTTAATTCTACTGGGCCCACCCTTACATCATGTTCTCTTATTGTACAAAGGTTGGCCGGAAGAGATTGCTTAGCAATAAGTCCAGCAATAAGTCCATCTTTGCTCCATATTGTTAACAATGTTATAATTTCAATTTTATGATTTCCCAGATGTGAGCAATAAAGTTATATTGTATTGTATTGTAATGAATGTTACACATAAGTTTGCTCCTAAACTGTTCAACTTACATAATGAAAGCGCTAATTTTGAAATGAATGTGTATGTCGAATGAATCGTCAGTTTCACTGATTTATGATCAATGAAAATCAATCGATGTTGAACGAAAATCATCAGACTTTGCGTAAGTCCTTATTTTTCAAAAATATGGACTCCACATCGTCCATTGGTTAATGAATGACGTCACATAAAAATGAAATGATTAGTTTAACTTCGAATTCTCGCTGACATCGGATATAAAAGGGACAAACATTTTTATTATTAGATTTATTTATTTTAGGTATGTAATAAAAAAAAATATTGCCATTGACACATTGACATGACACCAAACATTACACAAAGCTTTTTAAAATTCGTTTTAGGTTGGTTGTTTTTCTTACAACTGAATTAATCTTTCATTTTATTGTAAAAGTTAACAAATTATTAATGAACTATTTTAGGTTAATTTTTATTTCTATAGTTTTTAGTTTCTTAAGTTATATATTTTAAGTTTTAGTCATATTCTTAGATATAATATCATGTTTGTCTGCCGTAGCTTATGAAAAAGTTAACTGGCCTGCAAATGACACTTCTAATATATTTATTCTGTGGGCGTCCCGCCAGTCGCGCGTGAGTCGCGTCAGTTTGAACGTTCCTCTTTATTTAATGGTTTATACAGAAATACTAATAAATACATTTGGACAAATCACACAGATTTACCTATATCTATACTCATATTATAAATGCGAAAGTCTGTCTTTCTGTCTGTTACGCTTTCACGGCCAAACCGCCGAACGGATTTTGATGAAATTTGGCATGAATAGAGTTGAAGACCCTGGGTCAAACAGAGGCTGCTTTTTGTCGCAGGCGGAGCTGCGGGAATCAGCTAGTACTTTATATTCGAAAAGAATGAACATAAACCCGAATTACAAAGTAAATTTACAAAATAAGACAATAATCACAAAAGTCGACGAAGATAATTACAAAAATAACATGGCGGTCACAATTTTCATGAAATTTTGACAAACCAAATAAACATAGTGTTAAAGGAGGTTTTGCGTATCATTAATTTATGTGACAAGCAATTAGTTTATCATAAAACTCGCCCCCTCCCACCCCTTCCTAAATTCGCAAACTATACTTTGAAACTGCGGAATTTTTACTGATATCCATACTAATATTATAAATGCGAAAGTCTGCCTGTCTGTCTGTGACGCTTTCACGGCGAAACCGCTGAACGGATTTTAATAAAATTTGGTATGAATATAGTTGAAGACTCAGGGTCAAACATACTTTTGACGCATGCGGAGCTGCGGGTAACAGCTAGTCTATAATAAATAATTAATTTCACCTAATTAATGGGAAACGTCAATGTATCCCGTTGTCAACAATGTTCATTCTATATAATCTATAAAAGCCACAAAAAAAATTATGCCTGTTATACATATGGAAGTCCCCTTATATATATCAGCGGATCATCAATCAATCAATCTTTAATATCCATTCAATTTTCCGAAAGGTTGCCTGAAAGAAATTGCTATTGCGATAAGGCCGCCTTTGCGCAAGGTTATTTTTCTTGTAATTGCTTGTATTTAACAATGTATCCTTGTTGTGCAATAAAGAGATTTTGTATTGTATTGTATCATCTGTAAAAATTACAACTGTCTAACTATCGCGGTTCATGAGATTACAGCCTTGCATGACAGCCGGACGGACAACGGACAGCGGACTTTCCTTACGGAACCCTTAAATTCATTAATCATTTGCAATTTGTTAGTGAGATAGGGCGACGTTTAAAAAGTCGTGGATTTGAAAATCGCTCCGGATGGTACCTGGTTCAAAGGCTATCCATTGCAATTCAAAGAGAAAATGCAGCAAGCGTTTATGGGTACCTTTGAGCGGGGTAATTTTTATTATTTTTAATTTTGCATTTTTTTTTTTACAAAACTTGTAAATTAAGTTTGTTTTTGAAATAAATAGTGTTTCACATTAATCATTTATTATTTTACGATTCCGAAACTGTCCAAAGCAACACTGTTAAGGCAACCGGGGAAGCGCTCTGACGAGAGCAACAAATTCAAAATTCATTTTATTGTATCAACACCGCATCCATTTAACAAAAGGAAGTATTACATCAAATTCGTTTGAACAACAATTTAGCAGCTCGCAGACTCATATCGTATGTAAGGTGACCATGTTTTCAGTTAAAACGGAACAATGGTTGGTTTTGGTTTTATCTCGAGATGGGCCGAGTACTCGGTTGTTATTCGGTACTCGGCATACTCGGCACCGTTTTCAGTACTCGTACTCGGTCGAATAAATCGGTTCAACTGCCGAGTGTTGGTGCCGAGTATTTTAACCTTTTCAATGGCATATCTGATTTAAATGACATCATATTACGTGTATTAATGACGTCTCATATTTGCGTTCAAAGGGTTCATCTACATCTACACTATAATAATCTACACTAATGTTATAAAGAGAAAAGATTTGTATTTTTGTGTGTATGTTTGTAATGAATAAACTCAAAAACTACTGTGCCGATTTCAAAAATTCTTTCACCATTGAAAAGCTACATTCACCGTGAGTAACATAGGCTATATACCGCAGGCGGAGCTGCGGGAAACAGCTAGTAAGTAATAAAAACAACTTAATTGTAGAAGCCAGTTCTTTGAAGCAGCTCAAAAAAGCAACATGGTCGCCTTGTCTTGAAATGTTCACATTCGCATTTGGTTCATTTTCGTCTTATCGGTACATTTTACAGAACCGAGTTACTTGGCCGAGTACTCGGTTTTATGAAGGCAAAACCGAATAATACTCGGTATTCGGTTACTCGGTAAATGTAGTACTCGGCCCATCTCTAGTTTTATCACAGTTTACACATGTGTGTTGTGAAAATGTTTTGTGTGTTCATTGAGATGTGAATGTGATAAGCATTGATAATCGAATGTAAGTGATTGATAAGTAATTACAATATTTTTGCCATAGTTATTTGTGCCACAACACAGGCTCTAAAAGCGCTAGACCAAAATTTGGAAATATATTAGTTGTAGTAAATATCCACGCGTTGGCAAAATATTTTACGAGATCAAACAGCCGAAGACCATTATGTCTCCCGGTTAGAAAAATGAACTCTCCCGTCGGGCCGCGTTCTCATTGGTTGAGCGCGGACCACGTGACGTCCCGGGAACGTTCCGAAATATTAAAATTTACCGCCGCGAGGCTTATAAATGCGTTTGCTACACAGTTGAAATTATAGTGATGCAGTGATGTGTTCCTGCTGGTGAGTAGGGTCGCTGTGCTGATAGCGGACAGGTCGGTAACGCGCTCGTGACATCTCCAGTGTTACAGGCGTTCATAGGCTACGGTAACCACTTACCATCAGGTGGTGTTTGCCTATTTTAAAGAATATCTTGTTTTAAAAACGGGCTGCTTTCATTTTGCAAGAGACAATTTTGATGTCATGATTTGACAAAACTAAATACGTCCCCACGTCTTCCGCTGCCGCTCGTCGCTACCACGGTTCGTAGCCTGCACATCCCCCCGCTCAAAGACCCCGCTGTCGCCCGCCGCTGCCGCTCAAAGTCGTGAATACGCCGAAAACTGGATGGTCCCGTTAAAAATGAGAATGATGGACAGTGCAGTCGTACGCGACAACACAACAATGACTCATTGAGTGGTAATTGTATTGTATTGCACGACACAATGTACTTCAATGAAAGGTCAGTGTTCTCGATATTTTACCAAAGATTTTTCGCTTAGATTGATAATTGGTTTCGCGCGTCGTAGCGCAGCGGAGACCAATTATTAATCTATGGATTTTTCGTTTGTTTGTAATAACTTTATTGCACAGAAAAAAAAGCTCATGGTAATTTAAAAAACTAAAAAACCTGACTGTGTTTCTGTGTAATTTAGAAAAACCCAAAAAAAACGGCATTTTGTTTTATTTTAAATTATTTTTATTTACCCAGTGTCACTCTCTCAAAATCCATCGAGCCGTTCTGGTAGAGCGAGCCACACAATTATATACATACTCTCGAAAAACATAACCCTCCTTCTGTCACAGTCCGGTAAAAATATTAATATATTATTTATCCCTTATTGAGAATACAATTAAAATTTTGGATTATTAATTGGTCTCCGCGGCGCTACGACGAGTGCGCGAGACCAATTTTAATCTAAGATTAAAATAATGGAATGCAGGTCGCCTCCAATCGGTCATTTTGGAAATCATTATGAGAGGCCTATGCCAAGCTGTGGACTGATTGCGGCTGAAATGATGATGAATGGAGGCCTATATTTAGGTACTATCCATCCATATGTAAGATCTGACAGATTTTATTAAATATTTTTAAAAGAATGTAAATAATCTTAACGTTGATTGCGCCATATTTTTTGGGCAACTAATAAATTAAAAAGTAGGACTTGACAGTTGACAGATGTGAGTGATGAGCCGGGTGGATTGATTCAGAAAAATTCGAAAAGATAATAAAAGTTGAAAACTGAATAAGTTATGAGAAAAAGATGAGTGAACAGAAATACTACAAGTTTTCAAGAGATTATTAGCAGTTTTAATCGACTATCCTTACACATACTAATATTGTATTTTCGAAAGTCTGTCCGTCACGCATTCACGGCCAAACCGCTAAACGGATTTTGATGAAATTTGGTATGAATGGGTTAGATTAATAATTATAACTCTAAGGTATAAATATATTTAAATACCCGGGGTCATGGGTCAAACATAGGCCGCTTTTTGACGCAGGCACAGCTGCAGGAAACAGCTAGTAGATAAGATACATACATATAGCTCCCGAAACCTCGTGTTAACTAAATATATTCCGTCCCTTTCTCTCTTATCAAACATTTTACTTGTAAGAACGAGACTAAAGAATATTTGACTGAGCGTAAGCGAAGCTGCTTTTGTACAGAAACATAATCCTTACAAAACTTGGCACATATGTTCCTCTTAGTTTATTTGAAATTTTTCGTCAAGAGCTTTTTGATTGGGGGAATAAATGAGGGCAAAAGGGGTTCCCCCTTTTGCTTGGTGTTTGATGTAACATTATTAAACGGACTTGAATAATACTTATTTGGTAACAGCATCAATATAGTGGGGTTTTCTAAAAGTGATTTAAACAAAACTGAAAAAGGGGTGTGAACGGCGGTATTAATAAACTCGTATTTGGAGGTAGTTCGCGGAGTCTACTGTTCACAGAACTACTAGCTTAGCTAACAGTATGTAAGAGGTAAACCAATTACATCAGCGGAACATTTTGACAGTATTGGTTCAACAAATTAGTACCTACAATTCCACGGAATATTAATGGTACTACAATTCTGAGTCATTCTTATTATCAACAGGTCATCATCATCATCCTAGCGTGTATTCCTAGTTGCGTCGTCAGCTTACGCCTCGGAGCCTAGGGTACGCTGTAAGTCATGGTGCTAGATTTGGTAGTACTGGTTATTACAATGGAGCGATTGCCGTCTGACCTCCATAACCCTTTTTTACAGGAAAACCAGACCAACAGGAACATGACCCGATGTGTTAGTGGCCAACACTGTCGGAAATTTTCAGGCTGCCCCAATGCATCTGACATCTATCGACAACAACCGGGGCCAACGGCTAACGAAGCACGGAGGAGCTCAAGATAGAAGATACCACTAAATGGCGACCAATCCTATAGTGGTCGCGTCCCGCCGTCGCTTGACACGCGCATTCGCTACGGATACGCGCCGAGCATGAGACTAACGAGCTCCTCAATATCAACAGGTAAATACTATTCATAATACTCTGTCAATAGTTATTATAAATGACTGATAAGAATGGTTTGTTAGCTGTGTTTGTTATTCTGTGGGGAATCATGAATTTTTAGGGTTCCGTACATGGAGTAATTACAAAGAGATGGCTTAATAAGCGTTTTGTAAGAAAGTGTTTGTGAGGCCACACGGGGCGGAAGGCAGACGTGCGGGGTGCTTGGTTTCGGCCGTGGCTCCAATCATGGAGCACGAACATTGACAAGCTCCGCCCACTGAGGTGTCGGCGAGGCGCCAATGATCACATCACTGCGCCATTTCAAACGGCATCTTCTCTTTGTAATTGCTCCATGGTTCCGTACACAGAGGGTAAAACCCTATTATTAAGATTCCGCTGCCGTTTGTCCGTCAAATCTAGAATTATAAGCATGTCCTAAACACAAAGTATATTTTTATCTTATTTAATTTTAATCATTTTAACTGCCTCCACGGTCCAGTGGTTAAGGCGTTGGCCTTGACCCGGGGGGGGATGGGTTCGATTCCCACCGGAAGCACACTTTGTTTAGTTGTCTCCAGTTTGGTTAGGACTTTGCAGGCTTGAATCACCTGATTGTCTGATAATGATGATAATTCCGTGCTTCGGAAGGCACGTTAAGCCGTTGGTCCTGGCTGATATTTGGTAGTCGTTAAAGGAACCACGTCAGAGGCCGAGAGGCGGTTTCGAACAACTCTGACACCATGGTGTACATAGTCGATTCGATAGACAATGTAACCCTACA
Source organism: Euzophera pinguis (assembly GCA_947363495.1). Lineage (NCBI taxonomy): Eukaryota > Metazoa > Arthropoda > Insecta > Lepidoptera > Pyralidae > Euzophera > Euzophera pinguis. Next base: position 27,512,196 of record OX376154.1, read on the forward strand.
CGAAATGATGATGATGATTGACAATTTTTATATTGTGTTTGAGATATTCGTGCACATAGGTAGGTACTTAATTGGATGATTATTATAAGAAGAGGAAGCAATCTCTCCATATGAAAATGGGCCTAAGAACTTATTTGGAACTTTTGCTGTCCTCACTATAATATTTCTCTAAAACGTAGCGCTGCCTCCATGGCTGCACCTTAGTAAGAGATATTTATTTAGGCATGTACATTTAGGCTTGCTGCACCGCTCACGCAAGTGTTTTTTTACCGCAGCTCATTTCTACCCTAAGGTTGGCTGGAAGAAATTGCATTAGCGATAAGTCCGCCTTTGTACCCATTTAGCTATATTGGATTTAACTATATGTTTCTTTTATTTGTCAATGGTGGAATAAAGTGTTCATTTATTCATTCCACATTCATTCATATTTGAAAAATAAACATATTAGTAATGTATTTTTTAGGATTTTCGTGATGGTTAGTTCTAAGATTTATTTTTTTATATATAGACTCATAGAGATCAACTGGAATGAAGTAAAGATCTGTCTATTTCTATTATTAAAACAAAAAAAAAGCAAAAATGTTTCGATGAACACGTTAAAAATATGTACTTTTCAGATTTTTAGGAACAAATAGTCATAAGTAAGTTTTAATAACTTCTATGAAAACACCCCACGAATTGCCGTCTCCTTTATTGAAATGTGTACGTATAACTATCAGACCGGAAAACAGTTTATATTAGCGAATCACCGTTTTGGCAGTGGCGCCCGTCGTCCACATGACGTCATCAGCGCATAATGACGTCAGCAGGGACACTTGGCAGACTTCTATTTGGCGTGGATCGACTGTCTGTCCGTCTGAAACCTTTTTTTAATGTTGAATTACAATCATTCGATATTAAACAAAAATTATTCGACACGCCAATTTTGCGTGAACCACACTTTTCAAACATAGCACACTCTGGTCAGTTTCTCATCCATACTAACATTATAAATGCGAAAGTCTGTCTGTCTGTCTGTTACGCTTTTACGGCCAAACCGCTGAACGGATTTTGATGAAATTTGGTATGAATATAGTTGATGACCCGGGGTCAAACATAGGCTACTTTTCGACGCAGGCGAAGCTGCGGGAAAAAGCTAGTGTAAAATAATTTATACTCAATAGTCTATCTGTGTAATGTCGTAATCACAGAAATAAGATTAGATAGAAAAGTGTTAGGTGTCGGCCAGATAAGCCTCTCGAGTCTTATTCGCGAGGCTTAACTGCGGTTAAGTTATGGCACTTCTACCTAACCGTATATCTCTATAAACCGAAAAATGTTTCTTTATTATTACCCGACTGCGCCAGAAGAAGGGATATATTTTCGAGAGTATGTATAGATAATTTGTTTGTCTCGCCCTGCAGCCTAAACGGCTCGATGGATTTTAGCTTGAGAGATGTCGTTAGATTCGTATTTACTACGAGACACTGGGTATATAAAAAATAAAAAAAAAATGTGTATTTTGTTTCCAAATTAGGTACACAGAAAGGCAGTCGGGTGTTTTAGTTTTTTAATTAACCGTTATCTTGTTCAATGTCTATGACTTTTGGCTGGAAACTGAGAAGATCAGTTTCGGTTTCAGCGCTGTATTTCAATTTCCAAAGTTTGTGTTTTTTGCGTGTTTGTTCATAATAATAGCGGATTATTATTCGCAAAGTGTTGGAGAACAAGCGTGAGTGTTGGAAAGTGATACAGTGTTTGATTTATATGATTTTCATGCTTGCTGCTAAAAGCTCCTAGTAATCGCTAAATGCAGTTTTTCTACCACTTTACTTGATTCTTCTGACTAGACTTTCGGCCTCTGCGAACGCCAGATGGCAGCCGGGACTAAAGGATGTCATCCGAATAGTTGTCAGCTATGACACAAACATGAAAGCAAGTTTAACTCAGGCACTGATATTATAAAGTACGTAATCACGATCTACCGATGCTACAAGACAGCGATGCACGCTATCACGAGAGCTTGTCAGTGCGAAATCACTGAATCGCGTTGCACGTTATCACAAAAGCACGTCACTGCGACGGCAGGTTTTTTAAAAATATACCGTCACTCACACGTCGTTTCTTTGAATAACAATGAGACACATGTATTTACGATAGAATGAATCAGCAGGAAAATACCTAGTTATGCCATAATTGAGGCTATATCTGTTTATCCTAAAAATTACTGAGAATTATTTTGATCGAGAGCAAGGAAGGACGTTTAGCCGGTAGGTATCTCAGATGCCCGAGGGTCAATTATCGTATCTTTAGTGATATAATCGAATACAATATCTCGAAAAACATGGCGGATGTCTACTTAAAACCTTGTATTCGTATTCGTCATCTCTCGAGTGATATTTCTTCTGTGAGACTGGCTTCAAAATTGAGAATAACGAATGGAATTTCAATAGACATTGCGTAGGTCTGCGACCGTCACTTTTCACTGGCAGTATCAATAAACCCTTTTTAAGCGGTACCTATTTTAATAGATTTTGGTTCTAAGAATCGGCCTAGCCGCCACATTTTTTTTTTAAATTTTGAAATTCCACTTATCTCTAAAGGCGCGAGAATAGACCCCCTGGAGCCAATATGTGGTAACGATGTTTGTTACCGACTAAATGTACACATTGTTTGAATAAGTGGAAAACGAACAAAAAGTAATTTCCTTCACAATGGTGAGTACACACTCATCAATTCAGTACTGTGTACGGAATTCATAATGCATCTTGTAACCACGGCATCGCTTGAATCAGGGATACGCTTTAGTCATGGTATCTTAAGCCTAAACTGCATATGTGGTCCAGTGGGTTTACCATCAGACCCGGATGTCATTAAGTAGCCCCTACAAACAAATTCACCAATTTACGAAAACTTCATAGATTATTAATTGCGCTCGCGCGCGCTCGACTAGATACCGTCGGCGTACTAGACAAATGCGGCAACTAAAACTACGCGAATTCGGCGTACTTGCGGCATACCCGCCGCGTCAGTCACGCCGCAACCGTTAAGTTAGTTGGACGTCGAGATAAATTTGAAATTTTAATTTAAAAACAGAAGCAAAATGCCAGTTTGCGTATTCAAACTACGTAAGAATAATAGTACAAGAAATAACTCTTTCTCGTTTCGTCTTTGCACATTGTCTTACACACACTACAATATAAAGTTGCCGCATTCTGGAAACTGATTTTTCTTCATAGCGCGGTATTTATACGCGCGCGCGAGACCAATTATGAATCTAAGGAAAAAACTTAGAGTAAAATCCCTCATTCCACTTCGATCCATCACTACAATCCACCAGTGGATCCGAGGATACTTTTTCTTCTCTTCGATCCACTGGTGGTAGCTTTTTTATCAAAATTGCTACGAGAATCACAACAAAAACAAACAATAAATTATATTGCCTATGTAGATTAAAAAAAAAATGCCCGCCATATTGAAATTCAAAGAAAGTGCCTAGTGATGAGGGAAGAAAATAATCGATAACTTCTGAATTTTATTCAGGATAAATTAGATCACGTAACTTGCAACACAACATTTTTTTTTCTATATTTTTAAGTCATAATAGATTGTAAATCAATAATTATGAAATTAAACGAAACCCGATAAAAGAAAGACAGATAACAAAAATATTTTTAAATATTTAGTAATAGTAGTAGATATAAACTAACAATAATATTACAAAAGTGAGTTTGTATGTTTGTTTGATCGCTCTTCAGGCTTCATTTACTGAACCAATCTTTCTGAAATTTCGCATACACATAGTTAGGAGTACTGAGAGACTAGGGTACTTTCATCGCGGAAAAATACACGTGGGATTTAAGTACGCGTGCGAACGCTGGTATACTATAATTTAGATAATAACTATTTATATTATACAGCACATACATTTTTGTGTGTGATAATGGCCTGTGTAGATAAATATTATCAACTACACACACGATTCTGTACTGCTGTCCAATAATTAACTAATTAGAAGCAGAATTTTTATCTACTTTTTATTTTACTTTGATTTACCTTCGAAATCGATTGTCTAATTTATTAAGTACTAGCGGTTTCCCATAGCTTCGCCTGCGTTAAAAAGTAGGCTATGTTTGACCCCGGGTCTTCAACTATATTCATACCAAATTTCATCAAAATCCGTTCAGCGGTTTGGCCGTAAAAGCGTAACAGACAGACAGACTATCGCATTTATAATATTAGTCTGGACTAACTACTTATTATTACCAGAATCTATGTATATTCGTGTAAAGTATGTCATGTACACATATGATTAGGCATGTAATGTGTCAAATACATGTGGCAAAGTTTGCGCTGTGTAGTTTCTGTATAGAGGTTGACTGGCAGAGATGTACATCGTAAAGGTTTCGTTTATAAGTGGGACCTAGCTCGAAACAAGCATATTACTTACGCTGTTTCACCTAAAACATCCCCGAAAAAGCAAAACTGGCTCTTGCTTGATTAGCTCGCTTGGTCAAAAATTACTATATTTGCAATTGCTTTGAAGCTGTTAGTACGATACTTGATGCGCGAATTCGACTTGCACGTGACCAGATTTTTTCCACTATTTGACCAGTTTCAACAACACGATATATTGAGTGACTTTCCTGTTAATGTGTGTCAATGTCAGCTACCTATCGAACTCTTAAAGCCTGTATTGTAAGTGTCAAGATAAGGGAATGGTTTACTTGAAAATCATGATTTGAAGAGCTTGATAGCTTGATAAAAAGCGGGTTGTATTGATTGGACGCCATTACCACGTTTACCACGAGCTGCGTGCTACGAAAGGCATGTTAAGCCTTTGGTCTCGGTTTTTTGTAAATGGCAGTTGTTATATTGTGTCAGATGCCTCCAGGAAACTCCGAAATCTAGTAATGTTGCACTTTAAGCTTAGGTCATGTTCCTGTTTGCCTAGTTTCCGTTTAAAAGGGGTTACGGAGTTCCTCTGAAGCGTCTCTTGCTCTATGGGATTGCGAATCACCTTAGACAAGAAGAAAAGCTCATACCTCATGTCACATCACAAACTTTTATTTGACTGTCAGAGATCCCTATCAAGGATAAGTCCGCCTTTTGTTGTTTCAATGATAAGTCTGTACAAAAAGTTTTTACATACATATTATACTGTGACTAATATATTTCAATATTTTCAAATAAATTGTATTCTGTTCTAAACTTTTGTTTCCTCTTTGTTCTTAATTTGAATGTTTAATGCGTAACAGCTATGCGCATACACAGCTTCGCATGTCTATTATTGTATGGTAATGTTTACCTCATTTGTAATGACCGTGCTATTTTGTGAAGCGGTTAGTGGGAGAAAATTCAAGCACTAAGTTTTCTACTTAGAAATGCCCTAACCAAATTTCTTTCGGAGATAAAAAAAATGGCGGATGGGAAATCTCTTTCTAATGAGACATGTTGAACAAAGACGACACTATAAAAATATACATGACTAGTTTCCTTTAAAACCTCTCTATACTATTCCTTTCTCCATAGTTCTCTTCGTAAAATAAATATAACTTGATCTATGTTTCCTTGTGATATAATCAATCAAAATTTATAAATTAATAGTTAAATACGAGCTATGGCAAATGAAAGCCTATTATCAAATTCGCAGGCTTCAGGAGTACCTATTTTTCAGAAGTGCAGTATGATTAATGAAAATTATCTGTCTTCAACTATACATACTTACAATTTTATTAAACGAATAGCGACAAAGTTATGCGAGTGTTGTCAAATTAAGCATCAACGCTATCCAGTTGAAACCGGAAATATCTGTGTAAATCCAGTTGTTACCGAACAGTGGGAATTGGCCATGAACTATATTTGTGGCACACGAGGGTGTGTCGTGCCAACGTCAAATCATATTGATGTGAAAACACTAGACCAGTCTAGTATTGTTTGATGATCTCTGATCTCTGAATCTGTAGGTTTTGAATTCGATCTCCAATCAGGACTGCTATTATTGAAAATTATAACTCGTGCAAATCAGCTGAGTCGAATGATTTTCGTTCTATATCGAAATTATTTTTATTCATATCAATCGGGCATAATTATGGTTATACAGTCAAAAATACGGCTTCTCTAGGTTGTTGGATGATCTAGGAATCAGGAGGTTCTTAATTCAATTTCCAATCAGGGTCAGAAGCCCTATTTTTGCAATGTATGATTTTCATTCGACATATAGTCGAATAAAAATCATGTCAATGAAAATCATTCGACTCACCGATTTTGCGTGAATCATACTTTCGAAAATAGCACTTCAGTTAGAATTACCTTGTAAAAATTTTCCTGGTCTTGAATTGATTTGATTATTTTTAGAATACCTAACACTAGATTCGAAAATGATTAAGATAATCAAATTATTACCTCTAGGATTAACTAATGTTATTTGTATTTTTTTTTAATGTATTTTAGTTTATCTTTACAATAAAATATAATATAAAAAAATATTGTAAAAAAATCGAGATTTCACCGACTTTTCTATTCGAACTCATAATGGTCGAGTCTTATTCAACCAAAATAACAAGAAAATACATCTTAATATAATAATATTGGGCCTGTTTATTTTCAGTTCTCTACGACAGACATAATAAAAACTATTTAAGATAGGTCAGAAATTATTTTTTTCAGTAATTTAGGTATCGTTAGATTACGTAAAAATCTTCCCTTCCATCAAAAAATCTATTGACAATTATTAAAAACCACGTGGATACAAATTAATTGAGCAAATGTTGCCATTAATCATGATTTTAATCATTGTCAAAATATCAAAATTGAGATTTTGATCTACCCACGTCACAGATTATAATCTAAAATACTCAAACCACGGCTAAGACTGACTTTATTGTTATAAGATATTACAGGTGATAAGCTAATCCACTAAGCGTAAAATTTTAGTACATCTTGTGTTTATAACACCTACACGTTACATAACAATTTAATATGTCAGCTAATTATAAGAAAAATTGCAAAATGTTTGTTAAACTTCATTCGATTCTTTTCACTGCAAAATAAAAATAATTAACCAAGTTAGATCCTTCTATATATAGTTACGATAATTTATTTTTTGAATTTTAAATTGCGTTACGATTTAATAGTTGCAATTTTAGTTTGTCATGATAAATTATAAATTTGCTAATTTTGCTAATGCAATTAAAACCGTTTTAATGTCTCCTCACTATTCATTATTATTCGTGTGTGATTTACACACTCACACCAAAACAAAAAAACATTTATTTACAATAGTGAAGTGCTTCGAAAATAGTACCTTGTGTCAATGACGTCATTCCCGTCCAAAAATACACCCTGGTGTCTCCAGCGATTGCCGGAATTTGCACAGAAATAAAACTTTCCAACTGGCACTTCAACATTTCCATTTGATACAGGCGTTTGGAGAATATCTTTGCACAGCTCTCCTTGCCGACCCGGCGTCGAGGTTAACGACCACTCGACAAAATCTCCGCTCACATCCAAATTGTAAACACATTTTCTATCGGCACAAGACACCGTGTTTAAATGCACTGAAAATATCCTTGGTGGCGACACAGCGCACGTGTTTATTATTAAAAATAATAATAGAAATACACCACTAGTCCGTAATGAGCACACTGGCGCCATTGTATCTCGATGCCAGCCGAACTGAAAATGAGTCAACACGCGTTCGCGGCGTTAAAATGTGGGTGAAGTATGCGGTACTGCCAGCTAATGATTTCCATTTATTACAGCAAATATAAATGAGGTAATTTTATTTAATTTTTTAGATTAGATAATAAAATGTGTAAATAAAAAAAAACATGTAGTGTTTTCGCTATAATTAAAACTATACTAATACTAACTATGCTAATACTAGCTGTTTCTCGCAGCTCCGCCTGCATCCAAAAGTAGCCTATGTTTGACCCCGGGTCATCAACTATATTCATAAGAAATTTCAGCAAAATCCGTTCAACGGTTTGGCCGTGAAAGCGTCACAGACAGACAGACAGACAGACTTTCTCATTTATAATATTAGAATGGATATGGACTACGATCAGAAACAACACGAGATAATTAATTTCAATAAATTATAATTTCTTTTTTTATTAATAATTATATTGTAATTACTTTTTTCCACAATACGGGTATAAAATACAGTACAATAATACAATTATACTTATTCTTGAATGTGAAATAATGTATTATTAACATGATTAATTAATCCAGTAACTAATTAAGTATATTTTGGTCTAACTCCCAACATTATTGTAATCAATTTCGATAAAAGACCAAATTAATGAGAAGGGAATAACAATCGACAAAATTAAAACAAAAATGTAATAATTCCGTACAGTTGGCAACACAGCTAGTGATGTGATAACATGATGTACCCATTTTATCGATTACGCTTGATTCGTGAAGGACGAGATAGCGATCGAGTAAGACGTAGCCTTTATCTAATCTAGCGAAAATAGAAACATTTTTGATGATTTTTATCTTAAATGTTATCTTAATAAGTTTAAAGGTAAATCTATTGAACCAATAAAGGCTTAGTAATATTATTTTTAAATATGACAAACTTTAACGCGCTCGTGACATCTCCGGTGTTGCAGGCGTTCATAGGCTACGGTAACCACTTACCATCAGGTGGGCCGTACGCCTGTTTGCCTACTTAGTTGTATAAAAAAAATAAAAAGGGTGTACAGGATCGATGGACCAGGTACAACTCGCAATATATAAAGGAACAACCTAAAATAAAAATAAAAAGTTGATTTTTCCCAACATAGACAGGATATCCCACACATACACTATGTTTCTTTTGTTTGTAAATGGTGCAATAAAGTGTTCATTCATTCATTCATATTTTCAATGATTCTAATTTATTGAATGATTCATTTATTTATTTGAATACAAATCGTACAACATTATAGGTAAACCAAAGCGTGGCACAACTTAAAAACTAGGGCACAATTTCATCCATCACTTTCACAAAATAACATTAATTCGCAAACTGCTCAAAACTTTTCGAGCACCGCGGGAGCCATGGTGTTATGCTCGACCGCCGCGTCGGGAAGATCTTCCTACCAGGCGAGGTGGTATGCCTGGGGAACCGCGGCTCCGATGAGGTTCTGTCGGAGGTTATATTTATGCTCCAAACTTCGATAGCGCGATTTAGTCTTCCATAGTAATTCGGCTTCTTGTATGGGACTTGAGATTATTTGCTTTTAGCGCCATCTGTTAAGTCGTGTAGTGATTACTTGCTATGCGACAGTGTCGCCAGTCGCCACACTGTCAACAAATACATCACAATCAGCGCCTTAAACTGATGACAGAAACGCATTGAGTCCAGTATATACGAAGCACAGCAAGTCATTTGTGTCGCCTACCACGCAAGTACTTGTTGATTATCATTTCTTTAATGTACCCGGGAACAGCGATGTGCTTTATTAAATTTCTTCTCCATAACCAACTCATAGATTCTAATAGCTTTAGCTTTAAAACAGTGAACGAAATGAATATTTTAAAAGTAATAAATACGCTAAAACCAAACGCAATTGGCTCAGATAGGATAAGTTTGGATATGCTAAAATTGACATTGCCGGATACATTGCCTGTAATAACTGCTATGGTAAATAGATCAATAAAAACTAACTCATTTCCTGACGTACGGCAGGAATCAATTGTGAGGCCAATTCCAAAAACCATAAACCCCACCAGTATGAAAGATTTGCGACCTATTAACATATTGTCGCTGCTCTCTAAGATCTTGGAGAAAGTCGTGGCAATAAAACTTAAAGAATATCTTGAAACAAATGGCATCCTTCCTCCAGAGCAGTCAGGATTCCGTAAAAACAACAGCACCACAACTGCATTATTAATGTGATTGACGATATACTTACCGCTCAAGATTCTGGACAAGTCTCTGTCCTGACTGCTTGATTTCTTCAGAGCTTTCGACTGTATAAATATTGATTTATTGTTAGCAAAGATGCATTACTTTGGTTTCACTGAGGCAGCTATTGAATGGTTCAGAAGCTACTTTAAATATCAAGGTCGACATGTGGAACTGAATGATGGAAAGGGAAATAAAATGGAATCGACGGCTAAATCGGTTAGGAGAGGTGTCCCTCAGGGATCTATATTAGGTCCTTTAATGTTTATATTGTATACCGCAGAGGTTACCACACATATAAAACACTGCAAATTTCATACCTACGCAGATGACCTTCAAATATATATTTCGTGCGACCCCGAAAACATCCACACAGCAGTACAAAAACTCAATGATGATCTAGACTAGATAGAATAAAGACATGGGCTGACAATCGTTCAATAGTTCTTAATAGCCTTAAATCTAAATTTATTGTTCTGGGTACAAAACGTAAATTGAAAAGACTACACAATAAACAAATACATGTCAAAATTGTCTGGGAGGATATCCAAAGAGTACATGAGGTACATCTTGGGTTGTTGATGGATGAGCTACGTTTTGAGGGACATGTGTCGCCACAGGACTTTGGAGCACGGCGGGAGCGATGGTGTTATGCTCGACCGCCGCAAAGGGAATTACTTCCCGCCAGGCGAAGTATGTCTGGGGAACCGCGGCTCCGACGATGTTCTGTCTGAGGTTGTATATATGCTCCAATTCCCAGAAACTCTAATTGCGCGATTTAGTCTTTTGATGCTGATTGAATGTCTTATTTGGGAATTTCAAATTAGTCGCTTTAGCGCCATCTGTTGGGTTGTGTTGTAACTTTACTGTGCGATTGTGTCGCCACAGACACATTAGGGAAGTCGTTAGAAATAGTTTCTACCATCTCAAAGTTTTATATCAAATTCGAGACTATTTGAGTACAGAAATGCGAATTAAACTCTGCGTTCTTTCAAAATTTAATCACATGGATCAAGCCTACGGGCCTCGATTAATTCGAACAGAAAAGCTTATACAACGCGTCCAAAATGCTGTCGCAAGATTTTGCTTCCGAAATACCTCCACGCACGCATGTCACGCCGTATTTTTAATATACATAACATACTTAAAATGGATGAATGAAGGCGATCACACTTCGCGACGTTACTATTTGGTATTGTGAAAAGCCAAAAACCATCGTATTTAAATGAAAAATTGGAATGGCCTAGGCACATGCGTGGACTTCGAAACCGGGCTTCTATCCCACGACACTTCTCGGCTGCCTTTAGGGGTTATTTTAAAGATGCTGCAGCTAAGTGCTGGAATAATTAAGTCCGTCAATTGTTATTTCAATTTGGTTGGGACATTGCAGGCGCGAATGACCTATTTTTGAAATGTAAGTATGACATATAAAGGATTACCTATGTCGAACAAAAATTATTCGATTCGCCGATTTTGCGTGTGTCACTCTTTTCAAAAATAGCACTTCTGATAGTCTGAAAATTATGTAGATTCCGTACTTCTGAAGTCACGTTAAGCCGTTGGCTGCCATTTGGTGGTCGAGAACGTTTATTCCCACCTGTTCTGTTGAGTAGTTCTGTTGACGAACAAACTACTTCTCTATGCAGTTTGCTATCAATTATCAAGTACTGGCCACTTGAGGTAAGTATCTAATCTTTATTTGTTTCCTGATGACGTCATGAAATTCATGTTTCAAGGGTTTCAAGAGGGCAATAATATTATTCCAAAGGGACCACATCAAAATCCGAGAGGCGGTTCCGAAGAACTCTGACATCGCATACGCAAAAATTGTGGTCATGTGTACAAAGTTTAAGTGTGAGTGAAATGTTTGTTATGAATGATAAAAATAAATTGAGTATGCTACAATCCAATTGTACCAAGTTTTCCTAATGTTTAGTTTCTAATGTACTTAAATTTACAGTGTGTACATGAAATAAATAAATAAAAATCCTCCGATATCGAGCAAAATTATACAACTCGCCGATTTGGCGTGCGTATGGTGGTGTCTTTAACGACTGTGGCAGCAGCCAGGACCAACGGCTTAACCTTGCCTTCCAAACCACGGAATCATCATTAATATTAGACCAATCAGCTGATTCAAGACTGCACTTTGACGTCATTAAGTGATATTTATATCCTATATTGAAAATAAACGATTTCATTTCATTTTTTATTTATTTTCAGATCATGATAATCCATACAATTGTTAGTATAGTATAAATTACTTACGGCTATATTAGTATGCAAATTTAGAATATAATTTTAATCAATTATGTTATTATAAAATAAATTAATTGAACTAAAGTCCAAAAAATGAGACTCCAGATCGAGACTCACGTGTGAGACACATGAATACAAATCCAGTGTCCCATCATTGGACAGTCAAATTTATCTGTCAACACATTTAGAATACTGTTCGTGCTGCTCCATACACGCTGCATAAAAGAGGCGACTCTTTTTATGAGAATCGCGTGAAAGCCATCTGTGTGCCTCCTAGCAAACATACCGGATGCGCTACAGTGCCTTGGTAAACCCAACAGCATTTTAAATATGTTGTTATATTATACACGAAAGGCGCTGAGTGCCCTTTGACTATAACTGACCCATAAATTACAAGTATAAAAACATTGGCAGTATGCTTTAAATAATGTGATTTTCACTTCTGATGTACATCCTGCAAATCTACGAGCAAGCAAGCAATCTACCTCGGACAGCCAGCGCCCTTCGTTCTCTCTCAATGTCGAGTCATCCCGGAGATCCGATACTTGAAATCCTTAACTCTCTCAAGTGGAGCCTCATTCAAAAAACAGCGCTCTCGCGGTTGAAATACAAGAAGCTTGCTCTTTTTGGTATTTTGAGCCCATGAGCCCCAGCATACGTTAAGCTGTTGGTCCCGGTTGTTGTCGATAGATAGCAATCGTTAGGCTGTGTCAGATGCCTTAGGGCAGCCTGAAAAATTCTGACAGTGTTGGCCACTAACACACCTCGGGTCATGTTCCTGTTGGTCTGGTTTCCCTGTAAAAAGGGTTACGGAGGTTAGACGGCAGTCGCTGCATTGTAATAACCAGTTCCGCCAAGTCTTAGAGCATGACTTACAGCGTACCCAAGGCTCCGAAGCGTAAGCTGACGACGCAACTAGGAATACACGCTAGGATGAAGATGATGCAGGCTTGAATAACCTGATTGTCTGATAATAATAATGATTCCGTGCTTCGGAAGGCACGTGCAGTTGGTCCCGGTTGCCTTCTGGTCAATTTAATCTAAAATTGTAAAAAGTCGATGTCTGTGCATTGATTTTTTTTTTAAGAAAAACAATATGACGGGGCTGTATTGGACCAACAGAAGCAAACACCCATTTTTTGTCTGAAAACTGCATAGAATTGAATGCAGTTTACTAATGCATTGCTAGTTAATAAGGCTACCATTTTTACCGAATTTTTCACTAGTTCTCGAAGGATAAGCGACCTACTAAAATTGACCCTTAAAATGTATGGCGTGCATTAAACGGAGCGGGGTCACCTAACACCAGTATTTCTTACATAAAAGGTGTTGTATTTGCAACAACACCAATACCCGTATTCTTAAACATCCTTCACTCAAACTCATTGGAGGAAGCAAAAAGGAAGTTCTCAAACTTTCCTTGAAAACGATATTCTTAATTGGTTGCTTGAGCAAACTCCAATGAGGAACGTCACTAGTTAATTATAATAACAATTCTAAACACAAAAATTGAAAAAAATACAAAAGAATAGAGAAAAAGAAGTCCACTTTATTTCATTTCAAGGACGCCTCAAGGCGCCTCTCGACCAACCTTATATTTGACAGTTCGATACTCACCTCCAATGAGGAATTTCCTTAATTCAAGGAAGCTACTGACGATTAATCATACCAATGAGTTTGGAGAAAGGTTGAGTCGAGTTTGAGTAAACGTTTGAGAATATCGGGTTAAGATACTGACTAAAAATATATTTTATTTTCATTTCATTCTAAATGAGAGATCAAACCACACCTGGCTTTTACAAATAAAACACAGAGCACCATATAAAACCATTTAATATTACAATAACAGAATAGATTAGGGGATGTTTGCCAAATAATCCTTTACGTGCTGTGGCTCCAACCTTCTAAAACCTGTAACAACGTACAATTACATTTATTTAATTATTAGCAGTCCGTCTCGATCATGGAGCAAATACAAAGAGACGGCGTATCGACTTGTGCACCGTTACGGTCATTGGCGCAGTGACGTAGGAAGTGGGCGTGGCTTACGTCATATTGCGTTCAACTATAAATAAATAAAATAATAAAAAACTGTGAAAGATGCGTGATGTGGAACGAGCTCTGTTTTTTTTATTCTTCTAATTTACGTTTCGTTTCAGCTTAGAATATTTTGTAAAATATTTTAAACCATTTAGTTTTAAGTGTTTCAATGCTGTACTGTTATGGGATCACAATAAACGCAAGTAAGTAACATATTTTCGAATTTATTTGATTGATTTAGTGTTACACAAAATATGTGTGTGCTTTTAATGTTTAAAATATCTGTAATATAAAGAAATCTGGTAAGCAGAGGGGATCGTCAATATATATCCGCACGTCTGCCTTCCGCCCCGCGTAGCCTCACACAATTTTTGTAAGCAAGCTCTCGATACGCCATCTCCTCTTTGTTATTACTCTGTGGTCTCGACTTCGTCTGCTATCGACTAGGGTCTAGCCTTACCAACAATAGGCTACTTTTTGAGGCAGGCGATGCTGCGGAAAATAGCTAGTTGGTCTTAATCGGTGAGTCTCCTCTCAATTAAGATTGCATAAGCGGAGACTCTATTATACTACTCTATTACTCTACTATTGCATTTTAATTTGTGCAAGAAAGTTACATTAAATAAATGTTACATTAAATAAATAAACTGCCTCCGTAGTCCAGTGGTTAAGGCGTTTTGACCCGTGGGTCATGGTTTCGATTCCCACCGGAAGCAATACAATACAATACAAAAACTCTTTATTGCACAACAAGGATACATTGTTAAATACAAGCAATTACAAGAAAAATAACCTTGCGCAAAGGCGTAGAAAGCATACTTTGTTTAGATGTTTCTAGTTTGGTTAGGCTTGAATCACCTTGAATTCCGTGCTTTCGAAGGCACGTTAAGCCGTTGGTCTCGGCTGCCATCTGGTGGTCCTTAAAGGAACTTTGGAGTACGGCGGGAGCGATGGTGTAATGCTCTCGCGCCTGACGGGAAGATCTTCCCCCGTCTTACCGTCAGGCGAGGTGGTATGCCTGCCACCTGGCGAACCAAGCGACAGACGATGTTCTCTCGGAGGTTCTATTTATGCTCCAATCCGTAGAAACTTCGATAGCGCGATGTAGTCTTTCATAGTCATTCGGATTCTTGTATGGGATTTGAGATTATTTGCTTTTAGCGCCATCTGTTAAGTCATGTTGTAATTACTTGCTGTGCGACAGTGTCGCCACAGAACCACGTTAAGGCCGAGAGGTTCCGCACAACTCTGACATCATGGTGTACATAGTAGATTGACAATTTAACCTACACAAAATGATGATGATGATTAAATAAATGTTAAGTTTCCTCACCTGCAGCATCACAGATGCCAACTTCAATATTATCAGCCGTCATCTGACCTTCGAAGCCTTCCTTCAACGTCAGAATTGCAGTGTGGACAGCGTCATCCAATTCCAATTCTTCCGAGTACCTTGAAATAGAACAGATGTGGCTGACTATTCATTTATTTTACTTAACAAATTTATTTAATTATTTTCTATAACAGCTAATGGACAAAGGATAGTGTGGGTACCACGTATAGGGCGACTTTAAACAGTTTATAGATATACTATCAGAATCACTTTGCTTCGGTGCTTTTAACAATTTTTTTCTTCCTGTACGCCACTTTGCCTCTTTCTTTCCTAGTTCCTGTCGCGGGTCTGCTGGAAGAAATTTCTTTAGAAATAAGTAGAACCCTTGTACACAGTTTTCCTAATGTTAAGTTTCCAATGTATATTTACAGCGTGTACATGAAATAAATAAATAAATAAAGACAAACTTGATAAAAATAGTTGCTAGAGCTTTTGAACCGTTGTTGATTTGAAACAATGTGTAACTGAGCGCACACATTTTACTGGCCACAGTGTCAAACTTATTGACGTAGTGTATACTGACCTAAATCTAATTGTAATCTGTGTAGATTATATTTCTGATTTGGGGAGACATGCATTTATATCATGTGAATAGGCTAGTTTCCTAAAAAAATATAATTAGTCCGTCAGTTAGATAATCAAAAACATATTGGACACGTATTTTTTCTTTTGAAAATTAAACAAAGAACGGTAAAGATACGGCGCGTTAAAGTTCCGTGTGACGTCACAGTGTGCTACACTTTTTCGCAATATGTGACGTCACGAGCGCCCACTCCTAAACTTTGATGCGTTATATCTTTATAATTTATCGTTCAATTGACAAAAGAACTACAAATACATCACTAATATATTTTGATTACCTAAATGACGGACTAATTTTAATATATAGTCAACAACCCAAATCAAACGAATAACCATTTTCTTGATGTACCGGGTGACAGGAATGTACCCGACTCCACTTTAAGATTTTTTTCACAACGATAAACTAGACTCTAGCAAAGAGTTCAAACTCAGACATATTATAAACTAACTCTCTGTTTTTCCTAATGGTTGACTGGGAGAGAAGGCTTTTAGCATTAAGTCCGCCAGTTGTAAAAGTAATTTTGACTTGTGGTACAATAAAGATTTATATATAAATATTGGGTATGACAAAATTCCGGCAGAAGAAATAAAATTGACGTATTGATTTTTCCAATTGGCTAGCCAACTTTTTAATGAAAATGTCTTAATTCGTAAACCATTTCGAGGAATAGGCTTAGGGAACAGATTACAGATAAGTAAGTATTTTTTAAGGAAATCGCAGAAACCCCAATGACCTTAATTTTTAGCAAGGTTATCGTGTTACGTAGCCGGCAACTTCCGGCTACGCTATACAATTTTTTTAGGTTGGCAACACAGTGTAGTGAATAGTTTTAATATAAAATATAAATTTATTTATCAGTTGACTAGCCAATTGCTTGAAGATACATACCTCTTCTCCAGGAATGTCTTGCCATTATTGAAATTCTTCCCCATCGCTGTGGCCTTCCAAGCGAAGTAAGCTCCGGAAGGATCACACTGGAACAGGTACGGCCGGTCTCCGTCCCAGCCGCAGATCAGAAGGGAAACACCGAACGGACGGACTCCGCTGTTAATTATAACACAATTATAAATAAATCTATAAACTGGTTGTTAAGGCTCTCTCCGCACAAGAGCGGCGAGCACGATACCTGTTACCGCTACTACGATTCTGTCACGTATGCACGCTCGAAAATGTTTCTGTTGCTCGCAGGGTTGGTTATTTACCGTATCTGCGTCATAGTCGTCGCAGCGGCCGAGCGACTGAAGCGTCATCCTTGCATGGTTTTATTCATGGAGTAATTACAAAGAGGAGACGCCGTAATAAGCGTTTTGTAAGAAAGTATTTGTTCAGCTCCACTTGGCGGAAGGCAGACGTGCAACATGCTTGGTTTCGGCCGTGGCTCCAACCATGGAGCACGAGCAATGACAAGCTCCGCCCACTGCAGTGTCATCACAACACTGCGCCATTTCAAAGGGCATCTCCTCGTTGTAATTGCTCCATGGTTTTATTCTCGATGTTTACTCTAAATCTGCTTGGCTCGGTGCGGTATCTGTTTCAGGTGGGAGGGTGCGAGTTTCTGTTCTGTACGTAAGTACTATTATTAATTCTGTGGTTGTAGGAACCACATCAGAAGCCGAAAGGTACTCCAATAACCCAAAGACCATGTAACCCCAGAGCAGAAATGAATGAATTCAACTCACCCAGACTGCGTATACTCTTGCATGACAGTAGCGACTCGCTGTACCAGCTGTGCAGTCGGAATGGGTTCGTGGTACATCAGGTAGTATTGCTGGGCCATCTTACGAGCTTGAGTGACGAGAAGACGGTAATCTGGACCCATGCCAGAGTAGACCATGCCTGCAAAGTTTATATACATTAGTGCTGGCAAAAGTGTATCACCGAGGTGAATGCATCATTTGTATCTGCATCAGTTCAAAGATTCTTATCATCATCATCATCATCATTTCAGCCGCAGTCAGTCCACTGCTGGACATAGGCCTCTCCCAATGATTTCCAAAATGATCGGTTGGCAGCAGTCTGCATCCAGCGTCTGCCTGCGACCCTTTTCAGGTCATCTGACCATCTGGTCGGTGGATGTCCAACGCTGCGCTTACCGGTACGTGGTCGCCATTCGAGAACCTTTCTGCCCCATTGGCCATCGGTTCTCCGCGCTATGTGCCCCGCCCACTGCCACTTCAAAGAACTAATCCGCTGGGCTATGTCGGTGACTTTTGTTCTCCTACGGATCTCTTCATTTCTGATTCGATCTCGTAGGGAAACACCGAGCATCGCCCTCTCCATAGCTCTCTGGGCGACCTTGAGCTTTCTTATGAGGCCCATAGTCAAAGACCACGTTTCGGACCCGTATGTCATCACTGGTAACACACACTGGTCGAATACCTTCGTTTTAAGGGACTGAGGTATTTTAGACGAGAAGACGCTACGTAGCTTCCCGAACGCCGCCCATCCGAGTCGGATTCGACGAAAGACCTCGTCCTCGAAGCTGGAGTTGCCAGCCTGGATCATCTGACCCAGGTAGACATACTGGTCTACAACTTCAAGGGTGTGGTTCCCGACTGAAACCGGTGATGGCGTAACATGGACATTACACATTGCCTTGGTTTTGTCCATGTTCATTTTAAGGCCCACCTGTTGGGAGACCACGTTGAGGTCGCTGAGCATGGTACTTAAGTCCTCCAGCGATTCCGCCATAACCACGATATCGTCGGCAAAACGAAGGTGAGTGATATACTCGCCATTGATGTTGATGCCAAGTCCTTCCCATTCCAGGAGTTTGAAGGCATCTTCCAGAGCAGCGGTAAACAGTTTCGGAGAAATGACGTCTCCCTGTCTTACACCTCTCTGCAATGGAATAGCCCTCGTGCTCTGCTCCTGTACTCGGACTGACATGGTGGCGTTGCTGTATAAACACTTCAACACTTCGATGTACCGATAGTCTATGCGGCACCGCTGGAGAGACTGAAGCACCGCCCACATTTCGATCGAATCGAAGGCCTTTTCATAGTCCACAAACGCTAGGCATAGTGGCCGGTTATACTCTTTGGCCTTCTGTATAACCTGCCGAAGCGTATGGATGTGGTCTATGGTACTAAACCCTTTTCGGAAACCGGCTTGTTCGGGAGGCTGGAAGGCATCGAGCCTGTTCGCGAGACGATTCGTGATTACCCTCGAAAACAGCTTATAGATGTGGCTCAGGAGCGTGATGGGTCTATAGTTCTTCAATAGGGTATTGTCACCTTTTTTGAAGAACAAAACCACCACGCCCCTGTTCCACGCCTCTGGCGTCACGCCCTCGAGCAAAACGGAATTAAAGAGCTTCTGAAGGATTTTCAGTACCGGCGTTTCGCCCGCTTTCAGAAGCTCTGCTGTGATTCCGTCTTCGCCCGGCGCCTTGTTGTTCTTGAGCTGTTTAAGGGCAATCCTAATCTCGTACAGGCTGATGTCCGGGATATCTTCCGTATAGTGTCGGGTAAGCTTGGCTCTTGGGTCTTTGGCCAAGCTTTCAACGGGTTTGGCTACTGAAGTGTAGAGTTGTCCGTAAAACCTCTCGATCTCCCTCAGCACCTCGGCTCTCGTCGATACCACGTTGCCGTCCTCCGTCTTCAGCTTGGTCAGTCGGCTCTGCCCAATAGACTCCACCTTTGCGAACACTTTGGAGCCTTTGTTTTGCTCTATCGTCTCCTTAATACGTTCTGTATTGAAGGAGCGAGTATCGTTCCGCAAAGATTTCCGGATTTGTCTATTGAGCTGCCGGTAGACGTCGGCGTCTTCGGAGGTCTGCAGCATCATGGACCGTCGCTTAACCATCAGATCCAGGGTCTGAGGTGAGAGTTTTTGTGGTTTATTTTTGGGGCGGGATTTGAAGATCTTCTTTCCCACCGCCTGGACAACTTCTACAAATCCGTTATTAATCTCGTCCACGGAAACGCAATCCTCAAGGCATGCAAAGCGATTTGAGAGCTCTAGCAGGAAAGAATCTTGGCTTTGGATATAGGCTTGCGAAGGTCGGAGTATAGACCCCATCAAGCGAGTTCTCTCTCGTCTGAGATCGATGCTCAAGATGCCCCTTACAATCCGGTGATCGCTACCGATTTTAATCTTGCTGATCACAGAGACATCGTTGAATATCTCTCTCCTCGTCGACAAGATGAAGTCTATCTCCTGTTTTATTGGAGCTTGGCTCTTCTTAGTGGGCCCTAGCCAGGTCCACTTTCTTTGCGGTGGCTTCTTGAAGAAAGAGTTCATCGCGAAGAGTCCCTCTTTCTCCAAAAAGCCAGCCAGCATATGGCCTCGCTCGTTTCGCTGCCCATATCCAAACCGTCCCACCCTGAGCTCTCCACCGCCTCGACCGCCGAGTCTTGCGTTAAAATCCCCCATAACCACCGTAAAGTAGGTTTTGGAAGCGTGTATGGCCCTACTAATGTCCTCATACACCGCTTCCACCTCTTCATCTGAGTATTTTCCAGTCGGCATATATACCTGTATAACCTTCAAGGAGTATCTCTTTGATACTCTGAGTATCAGGTATATTGTCCGTCATTTGGAGGTTGATGCCATACTCGCCACGCTTGGCAGGCGGGTTGGCGAGCGCAGTTTTTTGCGGCTTATGGTACTTTCGACGCTGCTGCCCATCGAAAGTATTTAAAGCAGGGGAAGAATAGGATTTTGTTGGGTTTGGGGATAGGAAAAAGGTATTAGGATGCTACTGACCCGGATGGATTTGGGTTGAGTGAGTAGCAGCTCGGGTAAGTCGGGCTCGCGTACCCGTATGCCATACTTCAAGCCATCGGAAAGATGGCTGAAGATGAACACCCCTGACTTGTGAACACCCCTGACTTGGAAAAGATTCTTATAAGTGGAATGTATCTTTATCATTTGAATTACTGAACAAAACTCAAGTCAAGTAGAGCAGAAATTAAATCGCGCAAATCAATCAGATATTTCTTCAATTCGCTTTTAATTGACCTTTGTTATTTAAATGCATATATATTTATTTGAAAAAAATACATAATAGGAAAATATACGTAAACATTACTTTTATAATTATTTAGCTTAAATAAAATCGATTTTCCTTCATACTTTTCAGGCATAGGACTGACAGTTAGTATATGGTGTCAAAATAAGGTGACATTTTTTATTTTGCCTTGGACCGACCGAACACGAGTAGCGCGATCTCATTCTTTCGCGACGTTTCGGATCAGCCGCTGCATGAGTGATTCGTTACGTTCGCGTATAGCCGCGTTCTAACCGACGGAAATTGACAGAGACCCGAAAGAGTAGAATTAATGATACAGATACACTATTATATACTTTCGAGATACGCTTCAGTGCATCACATTGAAGAAACGACTCACTGAGTCGACTCAGTAAAGAGTTACACGCGGCTAATATACATATATTATCATCTTAAACTCTTTAACTAATGTGACCATACGTTCCTTTTTAGCTTATAACAGCTAGGCGCAGAAAGAAACGCGTCGAAAGTCATCATCATAATCCTAGCGTGTATTCCTAGTTGCGTCGACAGCTTACGCTTGGGAGCCTAGGGTACGCTGTAAGTCATGGTCCTAGATTTGGCGGAACTGGTTTTTCAGGGAAATCAGACCAACAGGAACATGACCCGAGGACAGGAAAGTGACCGACACAGCCTCACGACTGCTATTTATCGACAACAACCGGGACCAACGGCTTAACGTAACGGAGCACGGGGGAGTCCAAGATAGAAACTGCCACTAAATGGCGACCAATCCAATAGTGGTCGCGTCACGTCGTCGCTTGACACGCGCATTCGCTGTACGGATACGCGCCGAGCGTGAGACTAGCGAGCTTCTCAAAAGACGAAAGCAAACTAGAAAAATTCCCATTATCTAATTTTTAATTTATATATTTAATAGATCTAGTACATCTTTTAATTTTTCATTAATAAATTTTGATATAATTTTTTACTGTTTCTTCAAAAAACTGGCAGAATTTTGTATGGGAGATCAAATATTTTATTCAGTTTACACTTACTGTATTTATAGAAAGTGGTCAAGTCTCACTTACTGAAGGGACTGTAAAATTTGACTGGTATTTGACCTACCAATTGACGTAAATAAACTTTTATAAACTATTTCCCGTTTTGGGTAAAAAAAAATATAGTCACGTTATCCATATAACCCACTCCATTAATTATTATATATATTTATTGCGCTAGGGGTTCTCACAGGGTTATGAATATGGTGGAGAATCATCAGTGAGTTGGCTGGTTGAGATCTCTGACAGGTAGACAATTTCTAAATTTATTAAGTATTTCAATAAAATATACTATAATTTCTGATAGTTTTGTCGAGTGAACTCTGGTAGAGACAAGTCCATTTATGTTCTTTGGAGAGCTGCAATTGCTAAAAGACGAGCTTGCCCCAACTTTGACTTTCCCCATCATGGTGGCATAGTCACGAATTCACAATGTGTGACTGAAACCTCATTGAAAAAATAAAATAAGAAAGAATTAATTTCATCTACACCTAGCAGCCTGTCCCGACTTCCTGGCCTATAGCATTCCTCGATAAATAGGCTATCCAAAACTGAAAGAATTTTTCAAATCGGTCCAGTAGTACCTGAGATTACCGCGTTCAAACAAACTCTTCAGCTTTATAATATTGTTGTTAGTAAAGATTACCAGATCCGTAGCAGTACACTAGTCATTTAGTGCTTCATGCACTTCATCAAGGTGGCCTGGAAGAAGTATTGTATTGTACTTTTAACTATTGTACGAGTACTGTTTGGGGCTGAAGCCTCAAAATAATAGATACTAATATATGCTTGATTCTTACCAATGTGTCCCGTGATCATTTCAACTTTGTTGACACTGTGCTCGTCATACAGTATGCTTTTGTGTTTGTTCTCTGTAGCAATCACCACACCATTTGAAGCTGGAAAGAGGATGAAAAGAGATGATTTAGTATTGACTATTGATAGTGACACTCGCCATCTTTTACATGGCTAGGTCTATGACCCTCAGGAACCTAGAATGTTGCTAGTCGAGCCACATAATAGTAGGATGACCTGGACGAATTTGGTGGATGGCACCAAACTGCACTGTTAGTTGTACTTTTTTTATTTTATGCTTTTCAATAAACATTTTTATTTTATTTTTTATTTATAAAAAATAACTTAATTTACAACAGTTTGGTAAAATAAAATAATACAAAAATAATAAAAAATTATTTATTTGTTTATATTTTTGAACACACTAGCAGCTTATATAAGCTGATGCGTTTGAAGTTTATAAAATTGTCCAATAAGTTTTTAAAAGTGTTGACTAAGGGTGCGCTGACATTCTCAAGAAGTTTGGAAATTAATTAAAAATCTCACCCCAAACTGTTTCCGGGTCAAAAGTACCCAACACTCACTGAATTTTCTCTTTGAATTGCTATGGATAGCCTTTGAACCAGGTACCATCCGAAGCAATTATCAAATCCATGACTTTTTAATCGTCGCCGTAACTGCACTTGCCCGTGATGTGTGTTGCCTTTTATTGGCTTTATTTTAGAATAAGTTTATAATTGTAAATTTATGCAACGCTGTTGGTTTTCTTAATAAACTTAAATAAAATAAAATGTAGTGACCTCTGGAGCGAATGCCTTTGACCACTGGACCATGGAGGCAGTCATATTATAATACATGATAACTACATGCTTATAATTTTTAAGTACTACTGTGTAGCCATGTAGATTCTACTCCAAACTAGTTCTACACTGTAGAGCTACAGTTGAGACACTTTTAGACCTAGACACCACCATGCAAAATTAAAAAAACAATTTATTCTTTCTTCGCTTGATTACTTAGTTGAAAGTATGACTAAGCATAATTTGGCTGTTTAGTCTATATATTTTTCCAATAATAACTTCTACTATAAAGTACATTGAGTAATTATGATGAAGGTTCTATGTGGGGCAAATGTATGTATTGATAAATGTTTGTATGAGCTCTAAATGTATGAAACTTTCATAACCTCTTATGTTATGTGATATTTACCTTTTATGCCAACGGAAGTACCGCCGGCTGCTACAGCGGCTAAAGCATATTCGATCTGAACTAATTTTCCCGAAGGGCTGAAAGAAATTACAAAATGATCATGTAATTTAATGACAATGTAATGCAACATTTAACTACAAAAAAACCAAAGTCCTGTAATGAAAGTTGTACCCATTTTAACACATAAAGTTAGCACGTAAACTTGCCTACATGATTACATGGTTTATTTAGTGTAAAACAAGGTAAATACAATGATAATTACCTAAAAGTAGTAAGAGAAAAACTGTAACGTTCTGACGCCATGATTACTTTGCAAAATGTCAAAATATTTTTTTCTGGTATAGTGGCAGCATTGACTGGACTACAGAATACATAACCATGACCTTGCCATGGTCCATGGATGTAAAGTTAAAAAGGATAGCGCTAATGCTTACAATAGGCTGACGGCAGACAATTTGGCCATTTTGTTAACCACCTCTCTCTTTCTAACTCATGTTGTGTTAGGTTAGGGTGTCCATGATTTTACATCATTCCTGGAAGACATGTGGAACGAAATAATGAATTCCGAGTAAAAAACAAGATTTTATTTGCAGTTTATACATTATTTAATTGTGAATGCATATGAAAATGATTCGAATAATCTATGAATTTCATTATTGATATTTAATATAAATTCAATATTAAACATAACGTTTTCGTTACACCCGAGCTAAAAAGTCTAAAACTTGCGATTCTAAGCTAATGAGCGGAGCGATAAAAACGCAGCGATACTGAATATTGCAAGGCAATCATCGTCGGAGTTGGGAACTAGGTAGGCTCAAAACAAAACAAAAAAATAATAATTTCAAGTTTCGCAAAAAAATATTTAGTGTCCGACCGAAACTTGTTTTACTCCCGAAACCGAATTTCAGGAACGGTCTCATTTTGGACCTAAACCGAGTTCAAAAAGATCATGTTTTGAGGGAAAAATAAAGAAAACTTTATTAATATCAGTCAGTTTCATTGTTTAGCAATTAAATCTTTATCTTGAGGTAGATTGTTATTAAATAATTATAAATAATTAAATTTGTTTTTTACATAGAGACTTTTTTATTCTACTGTATTTCTGACAAGGCAAAATTTTTGAAGTGATTGTAATACTTTGGGGAAAACAGGGGTTACTCCAGGTCAAATTTTCTGGGCTCAGCATGTTGTATGCTGCTTGGCTTCCATCTTTTTGCACATGGACTTAATAAATTAAATAGGACTAAGCTCATTGACCTACGTAAAACCCAAGCAGAAAAAGATAGCTATAGTGGAGGAATCTATCTCTTTTTAATAGAGTAACCATGATAATATTTTTAATTGGGATATAATATTTTAAACTTCGTAAAAATACTACACATAAGTAGCTAGATTAATGGCTTAGCGGGACGTGATTGTTGGTGACGATTACGCGAGTTAAGCAACAACAGGTAGACTTAACTCGGACTGAACAACTGCCTTCGTGGTCCAGTAGTTCGCCTTTGACCCAGGGGTGGTGGGTTCGATTCCCACCGGAAGCATACTTTGTTTAATTGTGTCGTGCCACCTGTGAATCACCTGATTGTCTAATAATAAAGATTATTCCGTGCTTGGGAAGGCACGTTAAGCCGTTGGACTCGGCTGTCATTTGGTAGTCGTTAAAGGAACCACGTCAGATGCCGAAAGGCGGTTTCGAACAACTCTGACACCAGGGTGTACATAGTCGATAGACAATGTAACCTACACGACATTTGATTGCATCTGAAAAAATATCTGCATAAGTATGTACCACCTTTCCCATTTTTTCCAGCGGGGCGTGATCACCCTATTTTGCACAAGTACCAACGTGGTAAAGCTTGTATTTGCTAGAAAGAGACAAGGTCCTCCACTATTTCTATCTCGTTTGGCTCGGCCTTGCCTCCACAGATTTGTAGATTATCTGACCCCCGTA
Source organism: Euzophera pinguis (assembly GCA_947363495.1). Taxonomy (NCBI): domain Eukaryota; kingdom Metazoa; phylum Arthropoda; class Insecta; order Lepidoptera; family Pyralidae; genus Euzophera; species Euzophera pinguis. The sequence goes on from OX376154.1 coordinate 27,538,327, forward strand.
TTCATAAACATAACCTTATGAACGTCCTTCACTCAAACTCATTCGGGGGCGCCTTAAGGAAGTCCTCGAACTTTCCTTGAAAACGACATTCTTAGTTGGTTGCTTGAGCAAATCCCAATGAGGTTATAATAACAATTTTGAACACAAAAATTGAAAATTACAAAAGAATAGAGTAATAAATAAAATGAAGTAAGTAAAGACCTAGACTAAAAGTGGCAAAACCCCGTTTTTTATCTACTTTAATTCATTTCAAGGACGCCTCAAGGTACCTTTCGACCAACCTTATAATGGGCAGTTCGATACTCACCTCCAATAAGAAATCATCTAAAGTCAAGGAAGCTTGTGACAACTAATCATACCAATGAGGTGGAGTAAGGTTGAGTCGAGTTTGAGTGAAGGTTTAAGAATACGGGTGTGAGTCCTGTTTAATTTAATAAGTCCACGGCATGGATCAAGATGAATAGCACGAAAGCATACAATAGGCTGATGTCAAAAATTTTACCTGAATGCATTTCGTTACCCACCTCTCTCTATCTAACTCGTGATGTGTTAGCATGTGAATCTGGGGTTCCATCATAGCACTTGATAACAACCCCAAAAGTTGGAAAACATGATAAACAATGACGTAGCAATATAATCTTTATTTTGAGGTAGATTTTCATTAAAAAATAAAAAATAATTATGATTATTTTTGATATAGAAATATAAAGCCCAAATAAATATTAAGCAAACTGTCATTTTTATTTTACTGTATTTCTGACTTGGCAAAATTTTTGAAGTGATGGTAATACTTTGGGGAAAACAGGGGTTACACCAGGTCAAATTTTCTTGTCGTGGTAGAATGCGAAAGCGAACCCATGACGCCCTTAACGGCCGGTACTGAAACGCCGGAGGGGTTTTAGTGGGTAGTTCGAGCACTCTGCCCGGGTACACTCAGTGAGTAAATGCATTTCCCCTCCGTAAACAAAAAAAAAAAGGTCAAATTTTCTTGGGGTGCAGGGCAGGGAACCTCCTCGAGTGCCCGGCCCTTTCAAAGCTTTGCATTGATCCCTAGGATCCGGTGAGAGGGCGGGCTGACAGGGAATTCGGGACGGTGCACCCTGAGTGACAGTTAATAACTCCCTGGTAGTCAGAGTCTTGTTGACTGTCGGCCAATTTCCACCGCCGTCTTTAATGAAACGGCGAATGGATGTGCGTCTGGGGGAGTCCATTTATGGGCCACTGTCTGGTTTGGGGGGGTGGCCGAAAGGCCAATGGTCGGGGCCGAAAGGTCATGGCTGGAGGGCGTCGTGGTAGAAAGCTAACGCGACACCATGGCGCCCTCAACGGCCGGTGCGGAAACGCCGTAGGGGTTTTAGTGGGTAGTCCAGTGCGCTCTGGTAGGCCTGGGAGTCCTACACTTTTTGCGTAAATGCGTTTCCCCTACGTTAAAAAAAAGGTCAAATTTTCTTGAACCAGCCTGTTGTATGCCTGCTCGGCTTCCATCTTTACATTATATCCATGGTCCACGGCTTTGCACTTTATTCTTGATTCTCGATTGTAACTAGAAAGCTTACTATGAATGAATAAATGAAAAAACAAAAAATAAATATGGTCTCTTGCGAATGAATGTGAGTGAAATGGCGCAATTGGCTAGTCAACTAAAAAATAAATTGTGTATATTATATATTTTATTGATAGAATAGACTATTTCGGAGATACAATTTGAACGAAAATATTCTTAAAATTATATTTATTTTGTTATTTAATTTTAAAGATTTTATAGTAATGACGTCACTCAGCTATAATGGCCATTTCGAACTGCAAGAAAGCAAAATTTACTAAGGTATTAAAAAATATATATGTCAGTGTCAAATGTCAAAGTCAAGATGGACCGCGAACCGCGAGTTGGTTTCTTGTTTGTTTACAATCGCCAAATATATTTAGGTACCCCATTTCTCGTATCTATTGCATATTGGCCTATTTAATGGACTTTACTGTAGTCTCTTCATCCGTTTACATCTGATTTTTTAATAATTGGACACCGCTTCTTCATTATAATGTATGAATGAATGTAATTAGGTTATGTTTACTTGAACAGAGATGACATTTGAAGCGCTTAGTTAGCGCTACCTAACAAAAAATATTTATTCACTACGCTGTGCTGCCAACCTAAAAAATTAAATGTAAACAGCCGGAAGTTATCCGGCTACGTCATACGTCAACCTTGCTAAAAAATGAAAGTCATTGGGTTTTCTGCGATTTTCTTAAAAAATACTTGCTTATCTAAAGATCTAATTAATGTAATCTGTTTCCTAAGCCTATTCCTCGAAATGATTTACGAATTAGACATTTTCATGAAAAAGTTTACTAGCCAATTGGCTAGTCAACTAAAAAATAAATTGTGTATATTATATATTTTATTGATAGAATAGACTATTTCGGAGATACAATTTAAACGAAAAAATTCTTAAAATTATATTTATTTTGTTATTTAATTTTAAAGATTTTATAGTGATGACGTCACGCAGCTATAATGGCCATTTCGAACTGCAAGAAAGCAAAAATTACTAAGGTATTAAAAAATATATATGTCAGTGTCAAATGTCAAAGTCAAGATGGACCGCGGGCCGCGAGTTGGTTTCTTGTTTGTTTACAATCGCCAAATATTTAGGTACCCCATTTCTCGTATCTATTGCATATTGGCCTGTTTATTGGACTTTACTGCAGTCTTTCCATCCGTTTACATCTGATTTTTCAATAATTGGACACCGCTTCTTCAATAAAATGTATGAATGAATGTAATTAGGTTATGTTTACTTGAACAGAGATGACATTTGAAGCGCTTAGTTAGCGCTACCAAACAAAAAATATTTATTCACTACGCTGTGCTGCCAACCTAAAAAATTAAATGTGAATAGCCGGAAGTTATCCGACTACGTCATACGTCAACCTTGCTAAAAAATGAAAGTCATTGGGTTTTCTGCGATTTTCTTAAAAAAATACTTGTTTATCTAAAGATCTGATTAATGTAATCTGTTCCCTAAGCCTATTCCTCGAAATGGTTTACGAATTAGACATTTTCATGAAAAAGTTTACTAGCCAATTCAGTATAAGGAAGGCGACATCTTACTTACTTACTCGCATTTGTTCGGATGAAATTAAGAGATGGTAGTAAGCGACTAACAATGATTGAAAATGAACACATTGAACATTTCACTGGCAACACTAAAGACCTACATAACTTTCATTGGTTGCTCAATACTCCTATCAGCAATCAGAATCTTCGCTCAATAATTTGACTTGTCAGGGAAAACAAATAAAATTGAGCTATTTTTAAATTTATGATCTACGATTGAAATTAAGTGTAAAAACACAGCGCGATATGTTGAGCGGCCTCCGCGGTGTTTCTCCTTCATCGGAAGCGATGTCGGAAAACACGTTTGAGAGAAACCGCGCTGAAAAAGCGCTTCTTACAAGGACACCAGCCCAAAGCCAAGTTTACATCAATAAGGCAAACAGGAATTATTCCGATAAAAACGGCAACGATGTGACTAAAAACATGCATAAAGGACGCAAAACCTTCGCATTTTGGACGCTCGTTGTGTTATTATTTGCTTTGGCTATAGGAAATTTGGTTCTTACTTTTACCATTTTAGCAGTGTTGAGGCTTGGACAAGGTATGTTGTAATAATAATTAAATTTAACAAGCTTTGTCACTTTCTACATACAATTTCATTTCTATCTACCGCTGGTTATATTAACAAATATATAGTAAGTACTTTATAACACTAGATTCGTCCACATGGCACTTCTCCCTGATCTTGCCTTAATAGTGTCCAAAGTATGACCTGAGCGCGGGTTGTCGTGTCCGACACGATGGACCCGAGGTCCTAACGGAAGATCAGCCCTGTCAATTTCATCGTATGGCAATATGCTTAGTTAGGACTTTTTTGTTAACGTACATCCTATTTTCTTTTTGTGTGTTTCTAAAATAAATTATTTTCTTTTTTCTTTCCTATTCCTGCAGCTTTTTAATGTCATCCTTGGCCTCCCATCTATATACCGGTCTTCCTCATTTTGCATTTTACTCCTCTAAAGTAAGTTATTTGCAAACATTTGTTTAGACGCACCAGACCACAGACTGTGTGACCTGGCTGGAGTGCTATTTTTTTTAAAGTATGGCTCACGCAATATCGGCGAGTCCAATATTTTTTTTTTTTAATATCGAATAATATTTGTTTTTTTAAAAGAATTTTTAGTTAGTTAAGAAAGTATTTTTTTTTCAATATATAGGTCATACATTTCAAAAATACGGCTACAGAGTACGTTATCTACTACTACTCATCTTAGCGCCTTCCCGTTTGCATCATTGGCTAATTGCCTCTGAGCCCAGGGTTCCCTAGCTTAGACTATGTCACCTGTCCATCTCCATTTAAGTTTCTTTATAGTCTTACCTAAATCTGCACGCCGATGACTGGCAGGAGAGGGCGCAGGATAGATCAAAGTGGAGATTCTTATTATCAGAGGCCAAAACTCACTTTGCATCGCTGCGCCATCTTAGTCAGTAAGTAAAACTTGTTTACTGTTTATTTATTTCTCATCAGGCATGGAAAGCATGGAATTCCTCCCCCAGCACAATGCGATCAAATTCTTCGGAGACACCAACCTGGAGCTTGTCTACAAGAGAGATGGACTGATTGAAAGCTACAAGGACAGTCCGTTAGCTATAACCAGTGAGAACGGATCTGTGCTTTTCAATTTGCAGACTAGGTAAATTTTTAATTCATCACAATATGATTAGGGAACAGATGAAAGATCTTTGAACATGTAACATATGCTCCCCTAAGTTATATGTTCAAAGATCATTCATCTGTTCTGTCCCTTAAATATTTGTTTTGTTCTGTTTTCTAGTAGGTACGTATTAGTTGTTTAAGCGGCAACAGAAATACATAAGAGAGGTAGGACATTTTGTAAGGAGTAGTCTGTCTGGGGAAGTACCTCCACCCTACAGAAGACCGCAGCCAAATAACACTGTGATGCAGTGTTGCGTTCCTGCTGGTGAGTAGGGTCGCCAGGCTCCAGAGGGGTCGCTGTGCTGACAGCGGACAGGTCGGCAACGCGCTCGTGACATCTCCGGTGCTGCAAGCGTTCATAGGCTACGGTAACCACTTACCATCAGGTGGTCCGAACGCCTGTTTGCCTACTTAGTTGTATAAAAAAAAATATGTGAAAATTTCAACTAACTATGGTTCATGAGATACAGGCTGGTATACAGATGGATGGACGGACAGCAGAATCTTAGAAATAAGGTCGCATTTTACCCTACGGAACCCTAAAAAACTGCTAGAATGTCCTGCACCTATAAGGTTTTTTTAATTTTTTTTCATAGTAAACAAGCAAGTCTTCGACCCACTTCATAGAAAAAGGTCACCATCCATACTTCCATACTAATATTATAAATGCGAAAGTCTGTCTGTCTGTTACGCTTTCACGGCCAAACCGCAGAACGGATTTTGATGAAATTTGGTATGAATATAGTTGAAGACCCGGGGTCAAACATAGGCTACTTTTCGACGCAGGCGGAGCTGCGGGAAAAAGCTAGTAGTCTATAAATGCCTACAACACCTGCTGGAGTGTCACAAGCACATTTTTTTTTCTGTGGTCGGAATCTAACCATAGGGCACTTCAATTATCTGGCATAAGTCTAAAAGTTTTTAACTTCTAGCTGAATAAAATATATTAACATCAACGTTAAAAATTTAAATATTTTGCCTAGAATATTGTATCAGCATTGGACATCCACCGACCAGATGGTCAGATGGCCTGGAAAAGGTCGCAGGCAAAAGCTGAACGAAGGCCGCTTACGCATTAGGAGAGGCTTATGCCCAGCAGTGGACTGACTGCGGCTGAAAATATGATGATTGTATCATAGATCATCGATTAACTTTTTGTAAGGTTGTCCCGAGCCGACACGAAAATAACAGTTAACACGTCAGGCGTGTTCGTGCGAGGCGTGGGCTCCTTCGTGGTGCGGGACCCTGTTTCTGGCGATACGGTGTTCAGTACATCTGCACCTAGCATCAACCTGCCTGATGGAGTGAACAATGTTAACGCTAAGGTAAGTTTTAATAATAACACGGGCTTATTTTGAAACTACTCGCCAATTTTTTACAGTATGTCCCATGGAGCAATTACAAAGAGAAGATGCCGTTTGGAATGGCTCCGTGATGTGATGACACTGCAGTGGTGTCATTGCTCGTGCTCCATGGTTGGAGCCACGGCCGAAACCAAGCATGTCGCACGTCTGCCTTCAGCGTCGTGTAGCTGAACAAACACTTTCTTACAAAACGCTTATTACGGCATCTCCTCTTTGTAATTACTCCATTGTATGTCCGCACTTTCAATAGAGTAAGTACCTAAATGAAAGCAGAGAATTTTCTCTCAACCCATACAAAAGTGAGAAGCTAATAGGATTTTCATCTCAAAATTTTTTTTACTGCAAAAAAGTTCAAAATAAACCTTCATAAAATGAATGGTTAATCTGCATTTTCTAATAAGTTCAATTCATATTAGGTTGTTCTTCCACTAATCTCTCTTGTATGCTGGTACCCTGTGTGTAAAGGCCTCCATCTACTCCATACTAATATTATAAATGCGAAAGTCTGTCTGTCTGTCAGTTACGCTTTCACGGCCAAACCGCTGAACGGATTTTGATGAAATTTTGGTATGAATATAGTTGAAGACCCGGGGTCAAACATAAGCTACTTTTTGACGCAGGCGGAGCTGCGGGAAACAGCTAGTTTATAAACTAGCTATTTCAAAAATTCAAAATCCGTTCAGCGGTTTGGCCGTGAAAGCGTAACAGATAGACAGACAGACTTTCGCATTTATAATATTAGTATGGATATTAATTTTAATTTTATTTTTAAGTAAAAAGAATGCAATCATTCTTGTCCAACCCTACTAATTTGGTTTGGGGTCGTGGGTTCGATTCCCACGGGAAGCATACATTATTTAGTTGTTTCCAGTTTGGTTATGACATTGCAGGATTGAATCACCTGATTGTCTGATAATAATCATGATTCCGTGCTTCGGAAGGCACGTGAAACCGTTGGTCCCGGCCGCCATTTGGCGGTTAAAGGAAACACGTCAAAGGCCGAGCGCCGGTTCGGCACCTACACGAAATGAATTTGGATATTGACTTCCATGTATGTTTTCCAGCAACTATTAACAAAACGTGTATCCGCACCCATAGACGAGGGTCTAACCCTCCACTCAGACTCCTCAGCCTACCTTCGTGGAGCCGAAGGCACTCACATGGAATCTAAAGAATTATTCTGGCACGCTGACCAGGACATATACCTTAAATCTATTAACGGATCTTTAATTTTAAGCGGTAAAGAGGGAGTGTTTATTGACGTTCGGTATTTACCGATAGCGACTGTTGCTAATAAAACAGAAGCCATTGGCCAGTTTAAAGTTTGTGTTTGTATGCCTCAGGGCAAATTGTTTAGGATTGCCGTGCCTAACGGGCAAAAAGTCACTTGTTCTCATGTAAACATGACTGATGGGTTGAATCCTTGCGATTAGGTTGAAAGAGGGGTGTTATTACCATGGAGCAATTTACAAAGAGGAGATGCCGTTTGAAATGGCGCAGTGATGCGATGACACTGCAGTGGGCGGAGCTTGTCATTGCTCGCGTGTCCCATGGTCGGAGCCACGGCCGAAACCAAGCATGTCGCACGTCTGCCTTCCGACAAGTGTAGCTGAACAAATACTTTCTTACAAAACGCTTATTACAGCATCTGTTTGTAATTGCTCCATGGCTATTAGTGAGTTTTTGATAAATTTAATCGTCTGTTAAGTTTGTTTTAATTAAAATGTGTTCTGTATCGTTCTGTGTTAAGAGAGGTAGGACATTTTGTAAGGAGTAGTCCGTCTGGGGAAGTACCTCCACCCTACAGAAGACCGCAGCCAAATAACACTGTGATGCAGTGTTGTGTTCCTGCTGGTGAGTAGGGTCGCCAGGCTCCAGAGAGGACAAGTCGGCAACGCGCTCGTGACATCTCCGGTGTTGCAGGCGTTCATAGGCTACGGTAACCACTTACCATCAGGTGGGGCCTACGCCTGTTTGCGATGTAAAGGGCTACAAAGAAACCAGGGGTGCTATTTTTGAAAAGTGGTGGAATGTTTTTCGTTTATCATAATCGATAAGACATACGATTTTCATTAGACTTGAGTTTCACATCATACATTTCCCGTTGGAATAGGCAGAGACTACGGATATCCATTTGCTACGATCCTTACAGACTTCCCTCGCTTCTTCTACGCTCATCACTCTCGTCATACACGCTCGTCGATTACGGGTACTCCTGACATCTCCCTTTTTTAATGTCTGCGATTTGGTCGCAGTATGTTCTCCGAGGCCGGCCCTTACCGACTTTTCCTGTCACCTTTGATTTGTAAATACCTTTCGTAAGTCTCCTTTCATCCATCCTTTCTACATGCCCAAACCATCTTAACATGCCCTTTTCCATCTTTTTCAAAAATAGACCTTCGTTGATGCAACTAGGTCAATGCTGAGTATTCAGGTCATATTTGACCCAGAAGTTTTTAATTATTCGAAACAGACATCAAAAACATGTACCTAGTTAAAATATACATGGAGCAATTACAAAGAGGAGATGCAGTTTGAAATGGCGCAGTGACGTGATCATTAACACACAAGTAAAACACAAAAGTGGGCGGAGCTTGTCATTGCTCGTGCTCCATGGTTGGAGCCACGGCCGAAACCAAGCACCCCGCACGTCTGCCTTCCGCCCCGTGTAGCCTCACAAACACTTTCTTACAAAACGCTTTATTACGGCATCTCCTCTTTATAATTACTCCATGAAAATATATCACCATCTAGCGGAAGAATATTTCTAGTCAATTGCCATATAGATAGATATAAGTCTAACCGCCGCACTTAAAGTCGTTAATACTTAAGTAAATTCTTCAATGTCAAAATAAAATAAAAATTGTTCCTTAGAGAAATTTTGACATACAAGCTGTTTCCCGCAGCTCCGCCTGCGTTAAAAAGTTGCCTATGTTTGACCCCTCAACTATATAATATACCAAATTACATCAGAATCCGTTCAGCGGTTTTGCCGTGAAAGCGTTACAGACAGGCAGAAAGACAGACAGACTTTCGCATAGTTGCTTATATCAATTTCTACTAATGAGTATAAAATTGAAAATGTTGTCTGTATAGGAGAATTATTTATTAAGTTTGTAAAGTCTGCTTTAATTGTCATTAACGACACTGAGTGCGGCTGAAAATCTAAAATTTAATCATCATCTTATCAATATTGTATTTACTATTTGTAGTAGTTGTCTGTAAATAATGATTAATAAATAAATTATGATAATATTATGTGTTTCATTTTAAGGAACTAAAATACAGAACAGATACAAAACAGTAACTATAAATGTTATGGCTAATGACCGATGTGCGGCAACATACATGTGACATTCCAGGTGTTGCAGCTGTCTATAAAATACTGTTAAAACTCACCATTAGGCGGACCGTATGCTTCGTTGTCTATTAAACTGCAATGCGCACGTGACATCCTTGTTTTATAATTGTCTATAGTGAAACGGCGAGAAATAAAACGTGGCGTTTAAGTATTTAATTACTCAGATAACAATTTAAATTATAGTTTTACAAATCGGTAGCAAATCGGGCAGAGCTTCGCCCTGTTATGATAAGTTATAACAAAATCAACACAAAATGAGCTTACTAGCATATTTAAACATTTAACCCCACTATTAATTACTCGGCTAGGAAGTGGCAAGGCTGCGTTACGTCACGACCATGGAGTAATTACAAAGAGGAGATGCCGTAATAAGCGTTTTGTAAGAAAGTGTTTGTGAGGCTACACGGGGCCGAAGGCAGACATGCGGGGTGCTTGGTTTCGGCCGTGGCTCCAATCATGGAGCACGAGCAACGACAAGCTCCGCCCACTTTTGTGTCGGCAAGGCGCCAATGATCACATCACTGCGCCATTTCAAACGGCATCTCCTCTTTATAATTACTCCATGGTCACGACCGATCAGCGACCGCTATGGCTAGCTTGCATACGGCTTGCTTCCGGTCGTGACGCGGCTTAGGCTCGGCTTGGCGGCTATGACTTGGCTTGGCGTACGTAACAATAGACTACTTGGACCTTATCTACATGGGGAGGCTAATTATAAATACCAATCATGGATAATACGGTAAAAATAATCTTGGTTCTATAGCCATCAGGTGTCTGCTACACTTAGATTAGCCGAAATAATGCCGTTGTAACCGAAGATGACGGGCTACACTTAAGTTTAGACGATAATAAACGAAATAAGTAAATAAATGATTTTAAATCAGGGGTCGGCTACACCTTAAGGTAGACGCACTTCGGTCATTAACCGTGAAATTTTAAGACGTTTTGGACCCATCGTCCAGTGACTCCATTCATGCAACTGAACAACTTTCCCCAAGATACATAGGTCGAAATTTGGAGTAAATTTTTGGACCTCCCATACAAAATGTCTCATCACGTGACCTAACTTACTACGGAAAGTCCAAATTTGTTTATGTTTCGATCCAAATTTGTGTATATTCTAATGTTTTCTGTTAAAAGGTTTCATTTACCAACTTATTTAAACTTACTAACACGTTTCCATTTTCCCTAGATTGAATAAGAGCATTTGAAGCCGTTCAGTAGTGCAATCACTGCATTCCCAACAAACAAAAATTGCTCTTGTTGTGGCTTATATTGCCAAAAATAATATTCTTATAGGAGCCGCATTATCGCTAATAAGGGTGCGTTTTGGCCCAATTTATAAAGACAATAACCTTATACCCCCCTCACAGTTGCTTTATTGTCTGCTTTTTTTCCTTATACGTGCTATATTATGACAAGGAACAAAGAAGTTAAACTTATGATGGCAAGTAAAAAGCTCCTAAAAATCCCAATACACTTATTAGGAACATATGGGAAGCGTTAATACGGGCGATCACCCTTGTACGTGTTTTATTATGCTCCGATACAAGGGAGCTATTAAACTCATTGCGGCAAATCAAAGGCTCTAAAGAATCCGTAGGCCCTTATTGCCGTCATTTTACGATTCTGCAATAAGTCTTTTTTGTTAGTGATTTACATTTTCGCAACAGTTTGGCCAAGAAAGAGAAACGTCAACCATTTTACTGAAAACTGAACGGTAAGTTAATATTTTATGCAGTTTATGTGCTCGTTTATAGTGAAAAGTGTATGGGAATTTAAATGCATGATAAAATATGGTACGCTGTGTGTTGTAGTATCAACGCGCCCTTGATTTTAAGATGTTTTTGCGTTACAAACGTTATTAATTATTAAGTCATGTTATAAACAGTGCTGTAATGAGAGCAAAACGATTCGCACATCGTCTACAAGGAGTCTATGAGTAAGAAGACTTTATAAGGGCAAAATTTTTTGCTTATGCTATCGCCATTTTACAAATCGTTAGGGTTCCTTTCACACGAACAAAATCCTGTACCTAACTAGTCTTGTTCTCATACGTATAAAAAAAAATTCACCATGGTTGCGTTGGCTAGAAGAGAACTCTTTATAGGGATACTTAAGCTCGCTTTTGTGCACTAATTTTGTGTTTAAAATATAATTATAATTGTAAGTACACAATCCTACTAATATTATAAACACGAAAGTTTGTGAGGATGTATGTAAGTATGTAGCTAAAACTACTGAATGGATTTTAATGAAACTTTACAATAACATAGTTTATACATCAGAATAACACATAGGCTATGTATGTACCACGGGCGAAGCCGGGGCGAACCGCTTGTAAAGAATATAATTATATATATATATTATGTTTGTCTGCAGATATTGCAATGGTGGTATACATATTGGCAGATATTGACAGATTTCTACAGAGAAAAGATCTTAATTTACATAATATGCGATGGCCATGGAAGTGGACACATTTTATTCTAAGAAAGAAATGTTATTATTGTTCATATCCTACCCTTTCTAGTTTACCTTTACACTTTGTGATAGGTCGTGAAAACATAAAGGTTTTGCAACAATTCACTTTCATTTTGTGCCAAAATTGTAAAAAGTATTTGATTTACGACCACTTTATTGAAGATGAATGCGAATATTGTCATCCTTAATTATTAATAGATCTCAATAAAAATTACGATAATTATTATGTAATAGGTAAGTGTAAGTTCTATTTATACAAGTTACGTAGCTTGCTCTTTGTCTCAGAACTCAGTTTTTGGTCGGTGTCTGTTTGATAATGATAAGTTTGTTTAGTGTCGCTTACGAGCTCGCGCCAGACAGGCGTATGCGAATTTGCGAATGCGTAAACAATCTTGTCTTCACCGTGTGTAACTATAGGTATTTCTTTCGATTCTTAGGTTATTTATCCTATTAGAAAGTACAACAGTGAGCAGACAAACATTGTATTGAGCAACAAGTGTTTGGAGCACGGCGGGAGCGATGGTGTTATGCTCGACCGCCGCAAAGGGAATTACTTCCCGCCAGGCGAGGTGTTATGCCTGGGGAACCGCGGCTCCGACGATGTTCTGTCGGAGGTTGTATATATGCTCCAATTATCAGAAACTCTGATATCGCGTTTCAGTCGTCCATTCTAATTAGGCTTCTTGTATGGGAATTTCTGTTCTTTCTCTTTAGCGCCATCTGTTGCGTAGGAGTTGTAGTTATTTACTGTGCGATGGTATCGCCACAAGTGTATCTACCTACGAGACATTATTATGCAGGTAGTGTGTTGTTTTAGGTTATTTAATGTTATTTTTCTTTTCAGATTCTTTAACAATGCCATACAAAATTGTAAAGACGTTTGAAAAAGGGAACTCAAAACTATCAGCAGTACCAAGTAATTGGGAAAAAGATGGCGTTCTGCACTGGCCCAGATATAACGAAAACAAATTAAGAAGAGTTGAAAATTCACATCCTGAAAATAACTGGCGAAAAATTAATTGCAAAGTGAAGAGATCTTATTTGATTACTTTTCTTGACGCGGAACAGGAAATAGACAAGATGTGTAATAAGTCTGAAACAGAAACAGACACTGAGCAATATTCCGTAACAAACCAAAAAGAAATGACTTATAATCAACTTGTTCAAGATTGCATTATGGTAAGTTAACTTTCACAGGAAGTTTTGTTTTGTTCTCGAATCTGGGTGTCTTTATGTACGTGATTGAGTGTGTTCTTCTTCTCTCATCAATCCTTTCATACATGCTCATCGGTTTAGAGTAGTTTGACCTGGTTTTTATTTAGAACGTCTTGGATTTGGTCCAACAACGTACGCCTAGGCTTTCCCCTTCCCAGGTTCCTACTCACTCTCCTCTTGTAGATTTCTTTCATCAGTCATCTTACATTCATCCTCTCTATTTGCAACCATCCCACCATTTCTTTCTCAATTTTTGTCACTCGATCTTCCTTTATTCCACAAAGTTCTCTTATCACACTATTTCTAATTCTGTCCTCACTTTTACACTAATCTCCTCCTCAACGCTATCTTTTCTACTGCATGTATTCTAATCTCATGCATCTTCTGCCATACTTACCCAACTTCAACTGCCGTTCATTAGTGTTGGCACTAACACGCCTCTATGCTACTACGCTTAACTTTCACAACCATGTGATTGCTTTGTACTGCGATTTTAACTCATTAGTTTGTATTTTTCTTGCAGTATGAAAATATTTCGTCAGGGACATTAAATACAACAATCGGAGCAGGAGAAATGAATGAAAATGATGTAGTGTGTCAACCTTTACAAGCAATGTATTCAGAAAACTCACTGATAGCAATTCAATCTCCAGCCATCAACGCCGATTCTAACGCTCAACAAAATGTGGCAGAAATAGAAATTGATAACGCCGCTACTTTAAATTTATTGGTTTTAGAAACTTTGCAAGAAAATTACAAAAGTCTTAACGAAAAAATTACTGAAAATATCAAAGCCCAACAAGATGAAAGGAAATATATCAATGAAAGCGTACAGTCTATTTTGCTCGCCTTATCCAATATTAGTGTTCAGTTTGAACATGTAATGAATCAGTTTAACCGTGCGGAAAATAAACAAAAAATAAACATACAATCTATTACAAGTGAACAAGAGTTAAACAATTTTGAAAAAGTATTGGAAAATCCAGAGATAGAAGAAGAATGGAAAAAAATTTTTTCGATTATTTGTGGGAAAGGAAAAGGTCGAGGGGTAAATAACGCTTATGCATTGGTCGATTCAATGTTTAGCAGATGTTTTTTAATCCAGTGTAGCTGGGCTGGAGGATCTCGAACTTCTGAACAAAAGATATGCTTTAAAAGCCATACTAAAATCATAAATTTCTTTTTTGATATTATTCATGAGTCGGATGGTTCATTTTCCTTATTAGACTGTCACAAATTCTTCAAAAATATCCTGAAAAACTCACGTCAGCGCAATGAAAGCAAACAAGAACGAACATCTAGAACCAAAAATAGACCAAAAATAAAAGCAAAGCGTAATAACACTACCGGTGCATCTGCACCAGAAAACAGCTCAGAGGTATCATTACCAGCTGTTGGGACGTCTGGCTCTAGTTCACAAAACCCTTCAGAGCATTCTTCTCCAGACAATGATGATTACCCTAAATCATTCGAAGCATCCGTTTAAAGAACCTTTTTTAAAATACTTATTATTTTGATACGTTTTATACTTACTAAAACTATTACCATTAATACCTAAAACTAAAATTGTCAAGGACTTATTATATACGTTGTTAGTCTGTTCTACTTATAGACATTTATATTCTTATTTTATTTTGATTTTTATACTTTGATGGTTGCGGGGAATAAAGCCACAATCGCAAAATAATCATACTTATAACTTTATTCCCTGCAACCATCGATATTTGATTGAATGTACAAAAAGTGTTTCTTATTTTAATAATTTTATAACTAATTAAAAATTAGGTTTCTACTTCTTATAAGTAAGAAAGTCAGTGGTTCATAGCTTACTAAATTACTAGTTTTACTTAAAGAGACTGATTTTGTACTTAAATACTATTGTGTTCAAAAGACATCAGAAGAGGGTATTTTACTTGTACTAAGTACTTTTTCAAACTATCAATAATGATGGTTGATCATGTTCCTACTAAGTAGTATATAAGTAAAACTATATTCCAATTACTATTTTATCAAACAGTAGAGTAACTTAGCATGTTGTTACATAAACGACATACTAAGTTACTTTACTGTTTTATTATTAAACTAGGTGTTTCCCACGCCCTTCTTGGCTTAAGTATATTATTGTTAAGAAAATTATTTGTTTATTATTAAATTGTTGTTAGAAAGATTGTTGATTGAAATCCTGTGTTAAGTAAGACAAGAAGATAAACGAGTGTTGATAGTTGTTGTTAGAAAGACCAAGAGATAGCTCTCGAATCAGGCATGATCCACAGGTTATGTTGGAATTGTGATTTCTATTGTGAACCCACCAACACCAACTGTTTCGCGGGCTAACTGAAAGCATTGAGGTCAGCCAAAAAATTACAAAATTAACCTTCCTTTAGACAATGCCTGATTTGAGAGCCACTCTTTATCTGGATATTGAAATATTGCGGCATGATAGCTTATAAAAAATTATGACTTAAATAAAAATACTTGATTTTCAATTTAGTCTTTGTTTTATTTTATAAAGTATGGATTAATGGTGTAAAATACAATACCGAATTATATTCTACATTTAATAATTTACATTTAATGTCAGCGCATGAAAAGTCATATATTTTTTTTGATTTACTAGAGATGTAATCTTCACATTTATAAATATTAATTAATGAAGACTTTAAGGGGTAGTCAAAGGCGTCAACTAAATTACCCATGAGGTATCCTTCTAGTCGTATATCTTCAGTTTCATTAATTTGTATCGCTCTTATTTCTATAACTTGTTCCTCTGTTGTTAAAAACCATTTATCTTGTTTTTGGGAAGATAAAATAAAAGATTCAAAATGCAGTACCAATATAGATCCATTTCGGCTGTTGCACTGTTTTACAAACGGATATTTCATTTTATTTTTACTGTAAGTCTCAATCTCGACTTCACTTCTTTCGTGTAGCCTGCGAGCTACTTGTGCTAGAGGCTTATTTCCCTGTCTCAACATATGTTTGATAATTTGGAGTTTATTCTCAAAAGGGTAAGCATTAAAACTTTGTAAAGTGCCAAATTTTCGGACCTCATCAACGAGGTGTGATAAATTATGCACATTGCTTGTAATATAATCTTTTCCATAATATTTTGCATAATTTTTTATAAATGAATTTAATAACGCCTGTGCTAGACGTAAAAACTTAAAATGATTTTCGTTGGAACAAATTGTGATGGCACAAAATAAACAAAGGAAGTGTTTGTATGCGTCAGAATCTAAAAAATTCCTCAATATTACCCAACTCAAGTATAATAAAAAAGTGCGGTATTCAGAAGCTTTCCAATGTGATAGAACATCAACAGTCCGAACAGATCTGTGTATTTCTTTGGGCAACTTAATAGTTACTAAAAACGCGTTCACTTTTTCAATATCACGATTACACCACTTAGTACGTTTATTAATAAAATTTCCATCTCGCCATCCAATTAATAAACGTTTCATAACTCCGAGGTCTATAAGGTGCAGTGAATCACCAACCGGAAAATTTTCGATCATATCAATTTTCAATCTAAGTAGAGGTGAATCAACTTTATGATGTAGTCCATATTTCTTATTGCGGAAGTCATCATCGTTTCTTATAGTACAATCTATTTTCGGGAATATTACTGTATGTGATAAATGTGAATAATCACCGACCACAGTGCATTTCAAACATCCGTGCTTGCTGTTGAAATTAGAAACTCCTGAAAAAAAGAAAATAACAATTACAAATGTCATCCACATCCACTTATAAATAGTAAAATGTTTGTTTTAAATTCAGATACTCATAAAATTTAGTTATCACCTTTTATAAGAGCCCTCGCCGGTGAATCGCATATAAATGCTCTTATACTAACTTCAATCGTCTTTTGCTCTCCAGTTAAAGTGGTAATTGTGAAACCATTCTCAATTTGTTTCATTTCATTGACAAAAGGATTTAAATATAAGTTTAAATCGGCAGGTTTTGATTTCCCTTCATATATTCCTACCACGATAGGTGATACACTTTTAATTTCAGTAATGCTGCACAGTATTGGCCAGAGTTGATGATTTGAGCTTTTATATATTGGTAAACCATCGATATTTAAATTCAAGGTTATTTTCTTGGGCACTTCATAGTTTTGTAAGATTTTTTTGTAATTGTGTAAGTAATCCATTATGCCAATAATGTCCAGTACCAATTTCAGTAATGCATATTTCTACTTTATTTGTTTTGAGCAATGTACGCGCATCCAATGGCATTTTGTTTGGCATTACATGATGTAATATTTTTAATAAGTCACTTAAAGCGATATGGGAAATGTTGAATTTCACTGCCCATTCTCTGATATAACTACAAATATCAATATTCTTCAACTCTTCATTTAAAAATATGTCTATATCACTATCGCTATCGCTACCATTATATTCTTCCTCACTAGTTTCCTTTTCATTCTGATTTTCTATATAAAAATCCGCCGCGGAACCACTAGCTGATTTGTTAGTATCTGCTTGGTAATTTTGTAGCACCATAGGACCAGAGGTGGTGGGTGTAATGCTCAATACCATGTTTTCGTATACCTTTTTTACTTTTCTTTTGTAACTACTGCTCCTTTTAAATTTCTTCCAGTCTTTTGAATCCATTTTTAATGTCAATTCCGCTCCGTAATAAATTCACTTTATTCTGCTGTACTTTCAAAATGGCGAATCTAGTTATGTAAAACTTTTTAATGTAACCTTAAAGAGAATAATATCTCTATAATTACTGTATATGGATATGGATTGCTTTCATCCTTGTAAAGATCGTATAAAATGTTAGAATCCGTTTGTTGGATAGACGTCTTATCAAATGCTCCTAAAAGTTAGAAAGCACCATAGTTACCTTGTGCATTTCTTTTTCAATTGTGAATAATTGACCATATTAAAAGCCTTTATATGACTTTGAATATTATACGGCAAAAAAGCAATGTAACTAGCCTCTATAAGAAGACCACATTTCAAACCCTTATTGTAGCCGTATTAATTGGATTTATTAACGTTTACCCAGCCAAATTATAAGAGTAAAGGTAATATTAGCCAAATCGTCTAATAATGTGTCATTATAAGGAACATTGACATAATGAATGCTCTTTTATACCAAGTATAAGAGTTTAGACCTTATAGGCTTAATTTTATAAGCTTAGTTTGTTTGTTGGGTTACAACTCACATTAACACACGTCTGTCATTTACTCTGTGGCTAACGTTGCTGGTTACACATATGTTCTATCATTCTGTATTAATTCAAGATGATTGTGTAATCGTTTATTATACATATAGTATTCTGAAATAGGTTTAGATTGAGCCTATTATTTTTGTATTTTTATTTTCTTTTTTCTGTACGCCACTTTGCCTCTTTCTTTCCTAGTTCCTTTCGCGGGTCTGCTGGAAGACATTTCATTAGAAATAAGTAGAACCCTTGTACTTTTTCCTAATGTTAAGTTTCCAATGTATATTTACAGCGTGTACATGAAATAAATAAAATAAATAGTTAAATAAAACATTATATAACATATGGATCTAACAAAGTGTACGTAATTCTAATTAATATTTAAAAAATAATTACACAGCCGTTGGTCCCGGGTGTTATCAATAGATGCATGGAGTAATTACAAAGAGGAGATGCCGTAATAAGCGTTTTGTAAGAGAGCGTTTGTGAGGCAACACGGGGCGGAAGGCAGACGTGCGGGGTGATTGGTTTCGGCCGTCGCTCCAATCATGGAGCACGAGCAATGACAAGCTCCGCCCACTTTTGTGTCGGCGAGGCGCCAATGATCATATTACTGCGCCGTTTCAAACGGCATCTCCTCTTTGTAATTACTCCATGGATAGATGGCAGTCAATAGTACGTGTCAGATGCCTTAAGGTAGCCTGAAAAACCTACGAGTCCTACGACATAACCGTCGGTGGATTCACCTGGGTGGAAACTTTGTTTTCAGTTCATTTTGGAATCAATTCTGACACCAGGGTGTACTTATCTATTGACCATGTATTCTACTCGATTACATAAAACAACGTGAATTTATTTTACCACGGTGAATAAAACGCTTCATTTCTTATTATGCTATGATTTTCAATATATTTTGGAAAAAAAATAAAAATAAAAAAAACAACCAAATTTGTTAATTATTTATATTTATTAATCATCTTTCCTTCGAGACAAACAATTAGCGGTCAGTCGAGTTGGGTCAAATTAAAATGCTTTATGTATAAAAAAAATAAATAATTAAATAACATCTTGCATGTACAAAAATTAGTGCTGTGATAGCAATACTCTATCGATACTATCGTGGCCTTAAAATTCAATCGAAATATCGATAATTCCATCGAAACGATCGAAATTCCTTGATCGACCTATAGAGAGTTAAATTACTTAAATCATAAATATAGTAATATCGTAATAGTAACACATTTATGAAGAGAGTATAGCCAATTTTATTTAAATCAGTAGAATATTTTACACGTGACAAACTGACATTCGCATTTACAATATTAGTTGAAATTAGGAAGACAGTCGCTAGCAATAAATTTAAAATTTATACTACGTCAAAGAAAAATAGACTTAAAATATACACACACAAAAGTCAAATGCATAACAATTTTTTTGGAATAAAGGATTTACAAATAAATAATCTATTGAACTGACAAGTTTTCATTTATCTGACACATTCATATTATAATAAAAAAAGAAATGTTAATTTACAAATTAAAAAAATTGCTTTTTAAAAAATAAATTCTAAAACCCAACTCGCGTCTCACGTTTCGAAATAAAATCATTTTATATACAGATATTCTTTACAAGCTAATTTTTATATAGCTAAACATCAGTGTTGTTGCCATAGCGAAAGTTTCACTATGGATAGTTGACCTTGAAAAATTAAATATCGAAATTCATCGATATTATCAAGCGATACTATCGATAGTATCACATCAATAGTGTCGATAATATTATCGATAGTTTTGATTTAGTAAACAACAGGATTTCGATACTACAGTTTGGAAACACTTACTTAGCGTAATCGTAAAATGTTTAACTATCGATATTATAAAACGATTAATAGTATCGTAACTATGAACACACATCCTAACAATACTATCGAACTTGATTCTACTAATACTATCGACCCTCATCAATGCTATTACTTATTTTACCCATCGATATCATAGAAAATGTAGTAAAATTGTCGATTGATTGGATCTTATCGATAGTTCAACTGATTTTCAAGGCCACGATAGTATCACAATACTACCGATATCGCAACAACACTATACAAATATTTGTCACTGTGTGTATGATGTATAGGCGACGTAATTATTTTCAATAATAAATAAATAAATATAATGATAAAGATGATTCTGTGCCTTCAGAAGGCACGTTAAGCCGTTGGTCCAAACTGCCATACGGCAGTCGTTAAAGAAACCAGGTTAGAGGCCGAAAGGCGATTTCTCAAAATCTGACATCAGGGTGTGCAAAATCAATTGACGTGAATCACTCGAAGTAAATGAATTGAATTGAATTTGTTTTGAATATAAATGAATGACAATTTATTGCACCATTTACAATTATATCCTCGCATTAAAAATAATTTGTTAACCACATGTTAGCTAAAAACATGTTTTGTCCCTGTCTCTCCTACTCGATATTTAGCATGAAGAAACGAGACTCAAAACATTTTAGCTAACATCAGCTTTGCAAATTATTTGTAACTGTTTCCCGCAGCTCCGCCTGCGTCAAAAAGTAGCCTATGTCTTCAACTATATTCATACCAAATTTCATCAAAATCCGTTCAGCGGTTTGGCCGTGAAAGCGTAACAGACAGACAGACAGAAAGACAGACAGACTTTCGCATTTATAATATTAGTATGGATACGAGGGATAAAAAATACATCATTGTATAAAATATGGTACACAGAAATTGATGACATGATGATGAAGAAATGTTTGGGTTTTAGCCAGAAGATAAACAAATTGCATTACATATAATATATGTAGAGATGACGAAAAGGGTAGGCTTCCATAAAGTGACAATACAGGATGGCGGTAATTAAAGCTCTATTTAATGAGAGAGATATTATTTAGAAGATCTTATTAAATCCAACTCCTTCTCAATTCTCGCTGCAAATCTCTGGAACAAGCTTCCTTTGGAGATAAAAGAGCTGTCTTCTCACTCTTTCAAATCTCGGGCTAGGGAATACTACGAACGATCGGACTTGAGCTGAGCTTACTGTTTTTATGTGTAATTGAATTTGTATGTTAGATGTAAGTCTATGCACCTAAGATTTCTTTGCGTGCTGTGCCCTCTTCTGTGCCCATATGTCTATGTCCTATGTTAGTTTGGTTGACTGGAAGAGATCCCTATTTGGGATAAGTCCGCCTTTTGTTGTAACCTGTATTCTGATACTATGTTCTTTGTGTACAATAAAGATTTTTACATACATACATACATACATAAATTGGACAGAGGGCCTGTTCGTCCCGATAGAGGGACAGTATCCCAAATCATGGTCAAAGCAGACGCACACGACTCCCCGCGTCATACGATGATCCACAAGCAAGAGTCTAGCTGGATCTCTCCCATGTTAACATATTAGGAGAAAACTCTTTAAGAGTCAAGATTCAGAGTTAAACAAGGATAGTGCATCGAAATGCACCTCACCGAGTCAGAGCCATGACTGGCCAAGATTGACGATTCTGTCGTTGTGCGATCGATTTATACCCGCTGCAAAAGAAGGGGCAACAGTAGAGGTGGTAGCCGCACGTATTGTTTACAACGACGCGCGACACCCCTCTCATTTTACTTTCTTTATTAAATTATAGGTGGTTAGGTTAGTCCAATGCCGACATATATACTTATTAAAAGCGAAAGTTTGTCTGTTCACTCTTCGTGCTTCATCTACTGAACCAATCTTCCTAAAATTTCGCGTACACATAGTCAGGAGTACTGGGAAGGACATGAGATACCTTTCATCCCGGAAAACTGTTCCCGTGGTATTTAAATACGCGTTGAATCCCGCGGGTAAAATCTAGTTAAAATTAAACTATTTGATTCGATTTTTTAAATAAGTAATATTTAGATTTCAATAGTCGCCTATACATCTAAAAATGCGTGACTAAACCGCTCCCGATGAACTCTCGTCGTTGACAATCTGATAGGTGATCAGGTATTCGGGGTACGCCTGTAAAAGAAACAAAAAACATTTTATCATTAGTAATTGGAATAACATTAAGCGTCATGTTTGCATTGTTTCGCTCTCGATGTTTACCCTAAATCTGCTTGGCTCGGTGCGGTATCTGTTTCGGGTGGGAGGGTGTGAGTGTCCGTTCTGTACGTTAGTACGATAAATAAAATTAGAATTTTTCGATTTAATCCTCTTCTCTACGTACCAAATGTATCAACAAATTATCGGCAGAATTCATATTTATTGCGCGCGAGTAATAATTTCAATATTTTCTCCAGGACATTGGATTTGGATTTATTCACCACAAGCATAGCCAGAGCAAAGCGTTTACTTTATGAACATTTACTCCAGTAGCATAGAATTTTTCTGTTGTGTTTTATTTAAGTTTTAGAGTTAAACTTTCTTATTATTCTTTTTCTATTTTGACCATAGCAATGTTGCGACTAATGTTTTGTTAGATCTCATACTTATTATGTAGTTTTCTCACAATTGTGGCGTGTGTGTGATTACTATTCAACTTTTGTTAAGCTATTTTGGATCTATCTGTGAGGACCTGTAGTGGCTCACTTGCTTTATATATTTTTTACCTTACTACCTTTATACAAAAAAAGCTGTTGGTCTTCCTAATAAATAAATAAATAAATAAATAAATAATTCTGTGCCAGTACATACCTGTTTCCCTCTATAGATTGCATTTCGTGCCTATTTCAATAAGTTACATACCTGTTCCAAAGTCACATACTAGCTCCAAACAGTCACGTACTAGCTCTAAACAGTCACGCACTAGCTCCAAATAATCACGCACTAGCTCCAAACAGTCACGTACTAGCTACAAACAGTCTAGTACTAGCTACAAACAGTCACGCACTAGCTCCAAACAATCACGCACCAGCTCCAAACAGTCACGCACTAGGTCCAAACAGTCACGTACCTGTTCCCCCCTATAGACCACGTACTCCGGGAAGCACAGGCCTCCATGGCTCGGAGTGCCAGCCACCGAGTGGTGTCCCGGCGGAGCGTGCGCCATCTTCATCGCGCTTAGTAATTGAAATGCTCGGCCTAGTGTCACGCGGCATAGGAGCATTTGTCTGTGAATAAAAAGCAAATCATCATTTCTTGTACGTTACATTGTCAATCGACCATGTACACCCTGGTGTCAGAGTTGTTCGGAATCGCCTCTGACGTGGATCCTTTAACGACTTTCAAATGGCAGCCGGGACCGACGGCTTGACGTGCCTTCCGAAGCACAATCAGACAATCAGGTGATTCAAGCCTGCAATGTCCTAACCAAACTGGAAACAACTAAACAAAGTATGCTTCCGGTGAGAATCGAACCCACCACAGTGACGTGCATCACATGGAGACAAAAAGACATTGCCTTGTGCATTTCTACTTACATTAAATTTTCATTCATAACAAAAATGAGTAAACGCGTCGCTAAACTAAAAATGCCTGATACATTTTCGCGCGCCAAGCGCAAAGCAGGTGCATAGAGCAGAGGCACACACATCGCTAGGTGCATTCGCGTCGTCGACGTCAAGGTAGGCAGTCCAATGTTTTGTCTTCGATTTCACACACATAGGCAGCAAGTTTTTGTGTCTATATCGGGAACTTGTACAGACACGCCTGCGCTTCCATGTAGTAGTGAGGCTAATTGAATCTGATTGGCCGAAATCCGTATTATGAGACAGTCTTTAAATGCGTTCACTTAACCCATTCGTGGCCAAATGAAAATGCGAGGGAGAATTTTCAAACTTTTTTTATTTAATGATAAAAGGAAAGCACAAAAATACATAAATGGAGGAAAAAATGAAAAATAATTTTTTTTTTGGAAATTATGGGGGTGTACCCAAATTGGCTCAGTGGCCACTTAAGAGTGGAAATCCCCGAAACATGATTTTTCTATGCAAAGTGTTTTCTTGCACTTTTTGCATCCCCAACGGCTTCTGTTATGACAAAGGACGCATCGTACAAGATTAGGAAGTTTTTCAGGATTGTGATTTTTACCATCTAATTGTAAACCCTCAACATTTGATGATGACGGGCGAGTTTTAGGCTTCTGTGGAGCATGTTTGAGATAGAATCGGGCTATGTTTCGCCTGAATAATAATTGGTCCATGGGATCTTCTTTAGCCATTACATGCAGACGCCATGCGTTTGCTATCGTCATGTCAATCATGTAGGTAAATAAGACCCACCACCATTTTTTGCCATGGATGCCAATTCTATAAAGTGATATGGACTGGTCTAATTCATCTACGCCACCCATTCCCTTATTGTAATTTTGAAAGAGGTGTGGAATTTTTACATCAGCTTTCTCTTTTTTTTCTGGGCACCATCTTTTTACCACGCCCAAAGGTTCAAACGAGTCGTAATTAGTAGCCATTGGGCAGATACTATTATCTTTCCATCGGACTAACAGAATTTCATTATTTTTATTAAATCTGTATTTTTCATCGGCTCTGGATTTTTTCATCATCTCCTTCACAGTAGGTAATGGACATTTTTTGGTTTTCACGCACAGTTCCTGTCGCACGATATCCTGACTGGCGTAAGTCGTAGAGCAGATCACAACTGGTAAAAAAATTGTCAAAGAAAACTTTATGATTAGCAGCATTTGTAGACAGTTTTTCAAGAAGCAGTTTTACCACTCTAGTACCCAGCGGTTCAGTGCTAGACGTAGCAGACTTTCCACAATAGATATCAAAACTATAACAATACCCTGAAGAGCTTGCAGCAACCCAATTTTTATATCCAAAACGGACAGGTTTGCCTCGAATAAATTGTTTGGCTGGGTGATGACCATAGTATCGGATCATTGATTCGTCAATTGATATATATTCGTGAAAAATTCCCCACTGGTTATAATTTTGCATAAGAATGTCGGACAATTTTCGTACCTTGAACATTTTGTCTGTAGTAGTTGATGCATCATTATTGTCTACCAGATGTAAATTTCGTTTTATATCCTTGAATCTATTTCTAGACATTGCTTGTGACACTGCTTCTACCCCAATATCTTCATCTAGAGACCAGTACATACTCTCTCGAGGTAATTTATGATAGCCGGAAAGAATCAGTATCCCAAAAAATGTTTTCAGCTCTTCAACAGTAACACTAAAACTATGTCTATTATTTTGGTTGGCATACAAATTGCTGAACTGAGCAATCATCTCGAAAACTTGCTGGTCAAAGAGCTTTTCAAAGATTTGAATAGGCGTCAAGTCTTTCAGTTGTTCTTTCATAATATTTTCACAGTGGAGCCGTTCTTATGTTCTTGGTAAGAAGTAGTGTAATTTGGAGCACACTTCCGCCAAACTGGTACGTTCAAAGCCTGACGTCGCAAGGGAATATTTCTTGCTTCTTCAGTTTGTGATGTTGTACCGGCTTCTTTTCGTGCCTTTTTTGCCGCCAAAGGTTCTTCGTCACTATCGTCCCAGTCAGAAGGAATACCTAAGTTGTGAACAAACACCTCAATGTTACCTGGAACATCATTTGGCAAGTGCGAGGGCATCACATCTTCATCTAAACCTTCCTCTTCGTCAGTGAGGACGCTTGGTTCTGGTGGAATAATGGCCAAATCATACTCCAAACCATCATCACCGTCCTCCATGATATTATAAAAGGCTTCTTTAAGTCCTTTATATTCATTGCTGGCACTAAATGTTTGTTTTCGGTTCATCGTTGTGGACTGAAAAAAAAAGGATTGTATTACACTTGTGGCCACTGTACCAAAATTGGTTCACCAATAATTATTTGCGTATATACAAGCACATACTCAATGAAATTCAAATAAAACTTATGTAAATGTTCGCAAACATTCTTATTTTGATATATGTTAAATGATTTTCAAACTATCATATATTGCCTTGTCATAAAAGTAAATCGTATGTACTCACCTCGCTGCTCCTCAAAATAGCAATATTTAACAACAAAAAACAGTATGATTTTAAATATATTGCAATATTATTTATTATTAATTACAGAGCTCACACTTCGTACGACTTAAACAAAGCCGAAAACATTTGCTCATGTCAATACTTTTTTTATCTACCCTCAAAAACAAAGTGTTCCCATATTGGCACAGCGGTCGAGAATGGGTTAACGATTAAAAATGTGCAAACATTGTTACAGAAAAATATTCTTAAGTAACTATTTTATAAAAAAAACTAGCTGTTTCCCGCAGCTCCGCCTGCGGTATATAGCCTATGTTACTCAGGGTGAATGTAGCTTTCCAATGGTGAAAGAATTTTTGAAATCGGCACAGTAGTTTTTGAGTTTATTCATTACAAACATACACACAAAAATACGTCTTTCCTCTTTATAATATTAGTGTAGATTAGTGTAGAAATACTTAAAAAGTTGGAGTGATTATAGAAGTCCTTAAACAAAACAATGTAATTATTTTATTGCTTTTATTTCATCTTAGTAAACATTAATTGAATTTATTGTTTGTTTGATTTAAACGCATCTTTTGACGCCATTTTGTTTGTTTACAAACAGATACGCCTCGCTCAGTGTCTTTCTCATTATGATTTACAAATGAGACTATTTGCTTCCGTTCAATTTATTTGCACTACAAAGTTACAAATGTCGTATGTGAAAAGTGAAAAAATATTTATATAACATGTGACAATGACATTTATATTTAAATTTATTTGACAATGTATCCTTGTTATTCAATATTTAAAGAGTTTTTTTATAGTATTGTATTGTACTTTTTTTTTTTTTTTGGAAGATTTTATGGCCTGGTTACAAGACCTTTAAGCCAAGTCTTATTTTCAGTACGTTTCACTTTTGCTTTCACTTTTCATTACTAATTACTTAAGTTTTAAATAGTACCCACTGTATTTTTTACATATTTATATACAGCACCATAACACTTTTTATTTTTTAGTATTTCACTTAATTGTATTGTACATACCTATGACAGAGATAACAACTCCTGTCTTTGTGTGTTGGACATCCTGCACCTCCGCCAAAGCCGTACACGTACTGGTTAGATTTCGACGAATGTTCGGCGAAATATATACCGGCGCCGAACATTCCGCCTGAAACAAAATTATATAATGATTTCTTATGTTTTCGCGATTGTTATTCATTAAATTAAACTATTTCAATACGGTTTTATCACGTTTATTACTTATCAAACATCAAAGACAAATGTTATCTTAGTCTGCCTGCGACCATGAACGCTATAAAGTGTTTGAAACGTCAGGTGTAAATAAATAAGTAATATACTTAATATTATAAATGTGAAAGTGTGTTTGTTCTTCCCTCACGTTTGTCCTTCTTTCACGTTATAACGGAGCAACTGATTGATATTGATGTTATATTTTGTGTGGAGATAGTTGGAGACCTGGTGAGTGACATAGGCTACTTTTTTCCGTGACACAAACGGAATTCCACGCGGTCGAAGCCGCGGGCACAGCTAATAAGGTCATAAACTGAAATCTGTAGATGAAAAGTCACTGACATAGCCCGCTAAAATTATTCCGCATTCATTGATCGAAGATAGGCTTGTTACTAAATTTTAAAATGTAGTTATTATTTATACGTCATTGTGTAATAATTTAATCTTACATCATGTATTTTGTATTTAAAAAAACACATTTTGAATATCGTGCCAAATCGTGCTTTCTATACAGTTAGTGAATATTTTGACTCTCTCAGAATTGAATGATATTTTGTTGTTGGTAAGCTACTAAATTGTTGACATTCTTCTGACTTTTACTTAATTTGAATTTATTACTATTAATTTATTAATTGATTACATTAACTGTTTTGCATGCCAGTGTCTGGTGAAATGTGAGAAACCTGTTTTTTTTTTTAAATCTATATGTGTACCACATTTTTAGCAAAATAAATATATTTGTATTTGTATTATTTAACGCTCTGCACTGTCATTGCGATTCGAATGACGTCATGACTTTTTGTCGCTGTACACTCTCGCCGAGCCGCACAGAAATAACTTTATTTCTGTTGTTGTTATGTCGTTTGTAGGCCGGTTAAGCTTCTTCAGTCTCAACTGTATATCGCTTCTTATATGTAATCGCTTCTCATTAGTGTCTCGTGACAAAATTGCTATTTTCCTCGATTTTATTTTCTAATAATAGCGAAAATCTTTAGTTTTTGTGACTGAATTTCTAAATAGGACAAGTCACAAATAACACACATAACATTATAAATGGAATTTTAATTTTTCAAAAATTCAAAAATGTTGACATCACTATATATATTACTAGCTATTTCCCGCAGCTCCGCCTGCTTCAAAAAGTAGCCTATGTTTGACCCCGGGTCTTCAACTATATTCATACCAAATTTCATCAAAATCCGTTTAGCGGTTTGGCCGTGGAAGCCTAACAGACAGACAGACTTTCGCATTTATAATATTAGTATGGATTTTCATGCCATGTATGGTGAAATATGTAGATCCAAATTAAACTGTAACTGTAACCATGTTTTATGCAAATAAAATTAATCTACAAAAAAAAAATGGAACCTAAATTTTCTTTTACAAGTTACCATCCATCCATACATATCAACCCTTATGATATCATTTTTGGACATAGGCCTCTTTAGTCTTCCAAATTTGTCTCTGCCAAGCTGTTTGCACGAGTTAAATACTTAGTAAAGGGAGATGTCAGGAGTACCCGTAATCGACGAGCGTGTATGACGAGAGTGATGAGCTTAGAAGAAGCGAGGGAAGTCTGTAAGGATCGTAGCAAATGGAAATCCGTAGTCTCTGCCTACCACGGAGGGAAAAAGACGTGATAGTATGTATGTATGTACGTATGTATGTATGTATGTATGTATGTAATACTTAGTATAAGTTACTTACCAATATAAGCGTGCCTCTCATCAAATCCTTTCTGTACAATAGCGTTAATAAAAGGCGATCCGTGAAAAAGCATACGCTCGTTCGTCGCCCCGGCTTCCTCTGTAACTTCTCGTTTCCTATGTTGGTACCGTTCCCACAGCCTTCCATTAACTATTTTTTGTATCTGTTGAATTTATAAAGAAAAGATGAAAATATCAGTATCATTTTTTTTTTACGCCGGTAGGAATAAAGTTAACCGAAAAGATATCAGATTGTTTGAATCAGCGAATTAATTGATAAAATATAATTAACTAGCTGTTTCCCGCATTTCCGCCTGCATTATAAATTAGCCTATGTTAGACCCCGGGTTCTCAACTATATTCATACCAAATCCGTTCAGCGGTTTGGCCGTGAAAGCGTAACAGACAGATAGACAGACTTTCGCATTTATATATAACAATACTAGCTGTTTCCCGCAGCTCCGCCTGCTTCAAAAAGTAGCCTATGTTTGACCCCGGGTCTTCAACTATATTCATACCAAATTTCATCGAAATCCGTTCAGCGGTTCGACCGTGAAAGCGTAACAGACAGACAGACAGACTTTCGCATTTATAATATTAGTATGGATTAAGTATGGATTTTGTTAACCAGAAAAATTGCCATGTGCGTGCGAAATATAAATTATTATATATTATAATTATTTATAATATTTATTCCTTACAACGTTACATTACATACAATAATACATCCTTCTCAGTACTCTTGACTATGTGTACGCGCGAAATTTCATCAAGATTGGTTCAGTAGATGAAGTGTGAAGAGCGAACAGATATCTACTACTAACAAAGTAAAGCTAAATTATCCACCTATTCGAATTCCAGTCGGAGTGCTCGTTAAAAATAATTTTATTATTAATTATTATTATTTTATTGTTAATTTAATAAAAATACTATTTATTATGTAATTTTATTCTAACTTATCCCAAAGAATACTGCATACTTAATTTGGCAATGTTCTCACGTTAAGAAAATCGATTATAGTGATGTCAACATTGCTCGGCTCAGCACTATTTGACAGGGCACGCATGTATGACAGACACACACACAAACAGTTTTCAAATTGGTCTTGTTTCTATTGCTGATCAGCCAATCTATTGACGTAGTCAAAAAAAATCTGAATCTATGGTTTATACTCACTCTAACAACGTTGTAATG
This sequence comes from Euzophera pinguis, assembly GCA_947363495.1. Lineage (NCBI taxonomy): Eukaryota > Metazoa > Arthropoda > Insecta > Lepidoptera > Pyralidae > Euzophera > Euzophera pinguis. The sequence continues at coordinate 27,568,755 of OX376154.1, forward strand.
TGAGAAATTTCCCCCGGCCCGTTCTCTATGAGCCCTCACTGAGTCTTGCATCTCTCTCGTCACTATATCGTACTCGCTCTCGCCACATTCACCGTCGGGGTTCGCCGTGACGTCTATTAAAGTCGTGCCGCCGTACCATTCTGCAGTAAATATATTTATTTATTCATTGAAATGTCACAAACATATACTTTTTCCATACGGCTTTTACTTTCGCATTTAGTCAGTATGTGGACTTTTGGCGGGAAGCTGTGAAGAGCAGTATCGGGAAATTTACGGAGACATTGCGAATATTCCCCGGGAACTTTGGAAATTTACGGAAATACTGGGAATATTCCCGTAAATTACAAGTGGGAAAATTCCCGTAAATTTACGAAATTTCCAACGGCGCATCACTAGTCGCAGGAGACCCGGCTTATGACTTCCCAAAACTCAAGCTTATTCTCGAACATTTTGTGGATTATTACGCATCAGCACTGAAAAAGACACAAAATTTGGAAAATAACACATGCAGCAAGAATATACTCGCGCCTGAGTGCGTTTGTTTGTTTGTACGCGCATAACTTGAGAACTGCTGGTCTGATTTGAAAAATTCTTTCTGCATATGCTGGCTTGATTCTTGGGGAATATTTTTATTAGGGTACATACAATCTAAATCAATGTGTATTTTAGTAGAATAAACATCTTTTTTCATACCTTGCTGATGCTGTAGAGCACTCCTGGCAGCTTTTAACAGCCGGTGTCTGTGTCCGTAGGCAGCCACGCCTACGGCCCTCAGGTCTTCGTGACACATCTCTGATAGAATGTCTACTGTAATCTGTTCTCGCTCTAGAACTGAGGTCAGTTGTTCTAGGCCGATACTGTGGACAAGAGATGGTTATTAACTATTTGTGTGCCACTGCTGGGCAAAATCCTCTTATTGCTATTTTTGAAAAAAAAAATAGAAGAAAAAAAGTCGCCAAATGCACAAAGTGTTCCGCACCATATTCTGTTGATATTTCAAGCGTCTACCTATTAAGGTTTTTAATACCGAGCAATAAACACGTGAATAAATAATGATTTATCTTTTGCATTCTGGCACCCACCCACTACTGTTAGTCCCGAAATGCACGCCACAATTAGTTTGCATATGAGACACGTGTTTCGTCACTACGCGAGGCTCATCAGGCACTAGACCAATGGTTTGCATGAACTAACTGGTGGCGGAAGTATTCAAAATAATTTAGTATGTATGTGCTTGTAACTTTAAATTTAGCAATGTAACGCCGAATCAATACAAAATGACAAAAATGATCAACCTCATTTAATTTTCGTGTAGGTTACATTGTCAATTTACCATGTATACCCTGGTGTCAAGAATTGTGCGAAACCTCTCGGCCTCTGACGTGGTTCCTTTAACGACCACAAGATGGCAGCCATGACAAACTGAACGTGCCTTCCTCATCACGAAATCATCATTATTATCAGACAATCAGGTGATTCAAGCCTGCAATGTCCTAACCGAACTGGAAACAACTAAACAATGTAATGCTTCCCGTGTCGAAATTGGAATCGAACCCATGAATGACTAACCTCGACGAAGGAACGTCTTCAGACTCCGAGGAAGCAAGTCTTCCAGACTCCCTCGGGATCCCTCCGCCCAGTAGTTACTTGCCAACTTGCTAGTCCGAGCGTGCTTCCCGGTTGCATCTTCATCTCACTCTAAACACTTGCTCTTGCTCCTAATGGAAGCTCATTGGCATTTGACCTTCTTAACCCTATTTATATGAGTCGAGCTGTTATTGTCAGATTTAAACTGGCGAACGAACGATAAATGAGTGAATGAATGGCGAATGAATTATATTTAATTGATTCAGGCGTTACTTTGCGGAAGTTAGAGTTACAAGCACTTACCAAATTATTTTGCGTGCTTCCGCCACCAGTTAGTTCATGCAAACTATTGCCGGCCGGTACCCACCCACTACTGTTAGTCCCAACATGCCCACCACCATTAGTTTGCATGTGCAAATTAGGTATCGGCCTGCATGAACTAACTGGTGGCGGAAGCACGCAAAATAATTTGGTAAGTGCTTGAATGAATTATGATAGAATCATGTATGAACGGCGAATTAAAGATTAATGAACGAATCAATATGACAGACAAAAATGATGACTGAATCATGAATTAATGATGAATGAACAACATACCTGGATAGAAACGTCTGCAGAGACTCCGAGGTAGACAGAGCGGAAGCGGGTCTTCCCGCCGCGTCTTCCAGACTCCCTCGGGAACCCTCCGCCCAGTAATTACTCGGCACCACCTGGATGAAAATCTACCTAGTGACTACACATTTCAAAAAGGTTAATATGACAGCAACAAGTATTTTATATTTTGTATCTTGTCTTTTTAGCACATAGTCTTGTAACGATGCGCTTGCATCGTTCCTCATTTCTCCATACTTTTTCATATCATAACCATCCTTCATCACATTTTCATTTTAAAATAATTTAATTTTTCGAATCACCTTTTTTATCCGCATTGTTTTCACTTCATCTCATCACATTCCATTTTCCTTTCTAAGGAACAACAGCTCCACTTCTTTTTGTGTATTTTTAATTAAATAAGTACCTAAATTTTTTATAAACATTATAATGTGTGAAAATAAGTATTAAAATAAAAATAGTTGTGTGAAGTCTCGGATTTGTGCATTTTCACTGAAGATACCACCACAACACTCCTATCATCTACTTCGTGTGGCCCCAATATATCAGTCTCATGCCGAGATAGCCGAGCCCGCCACAGTCTTACCCGCTTATTCATAAAAATTTTAGAACATTCAATTAGACCAAGTTAACTAAAATATATTTTAGTCTCATTTTGTGTAGAATTTCTTAGTTACCTACCCTTAGGCCACTTTACAGATTTTGGTCTATAATTTTTTTTTAACGCAGGTAGAAATGAGTCGACTATCCTAAAAATACTTCTAGAAACAATAATGACTGTAGTACGGTAGAATAAGTATAACCTTGGTTGTGACACATTGATACGTGCGGGGCGGAGCACTTTATACGTGATGCAATGAAATTGTTAATTTTTAAATAATCCTTATGGACATTAATAAAAAAAAAAGACAGCGTAAGTGGTGAAGTTGGTCGCGTTCTCTAGTCCATTTACAAAGTACTGTCTTGGGAACTATGACCCTAACGATGTAGTCAAGAGACTGTATTTATGATTCAATTCGTAGGAACTTCGAAAGCGCCCATTTAGCCCTCAATATGAGTCTCTTTATCGCACTAAAGCCAGAAATAAACACATAATCGAAATCGCGTCTTGCAGCAGCGAGCGTACGTCCTCGGCGTGTGCTAGCTCTAGCGCCGTTTGGCCCTCTTGGTTTTTTACGTAGGAATCTATGTTGGCTAGCTTGTAACTACCCATTTAAGCATTAATAAGACCCATTTATTATGAAAAGTGTCTTTCTTGTTTCTAAACTCTTCTAACTTACAAGTAGATTGAGATACAGTCTCCCCGGTAAGTATGTATAAGACTATCTTTGATTTCGGTAGAACATCGAAATATCGGGATGTGGTATAGTTAAGTGTGAGAGTGGATAGAAAAAGTATATTTAGCTACTTGTAAAATTACCTATAGAAACTATTAAAAAAGACACTTTCTTCCTGTTAAAAACGCCATATAATATGACCTAGTAAGCAATCGAAACTATGATACTTATTACTAAGCATAAAAAAACACGCTAACAGCAGCTTCTTTCTTAAAAAATTTAACAAATACCAGGGAGCTTTTTCTTTCATGCGGTTTTTGCTATAAAAATGACACTTTTTATCTACGTTAGTAACAAAAAGATAACACCAAATATTTTGTCTCTTTGTCTAGTACCACTATCTATTTATGTAACTAAAAGTCCGCGCCATATATATAGTCCCTTTAACTAGCATCAAGATTATCCAAAGAAACTACTCCTTCCGTCACGATTTTGCTACAAAAAGTCACTCTCTTACTGTTTTGTTGTTCTTACGCCATTTGTCACCTAGAAACAACAAAAATCTACAGAACTTATCACTAAACATCAAAAATCTCTTCACCAAACAGCACAGTTTTCCTAGAAAAATGCCACTTTATCCCTGGTTTAACGCTACAAACACTCACAGGCAACGCGAGCGACACGGTGCCCCCGCTGGGCATGCGCACGGGCTGCAGGGGCGGGGGCAGGGGTGCGGCGGCGAGGGGCGCGGGGAGGGACGCGTCCCCCGCCGCTGACGTCATCGCGTCCTGCAGCAGCGAGCGCACGTCCTCGGCGTGTGCTAGCTCCAGCGCCGTTTGGCCCTCTTGGTTTTTTAAGTAGGGATCGGCGCCGTGTGCTAACTGTTAGGGATAAAATAGTTTTTTACAAGTTGCGAGGAAATTGCTTCATGATTAAAAAAAAAAATACATCATTAGACTGATCGCAAGCATGGGTTATTTCGAAAATATCAATTTTCGGCCGCTAACTGTGTTTATTTTAAAGTATACTTTTACTGTTTCACTCGTAGTTTTTTAACAAAATGGCCGGCAACGAAATCTGAGAAAAATCTAACTTACCAAGAGCGCACATAATTGTGTCCTCGCCTTGTGCGCGGCTTCGTGTAACGGCGTGAAACCCCATCTGTAAAGAAAGTCTTTGTTGCAGACCGACTTGAAAGTGTAGCATATTTGAGCGGTAAGCAAACACATTGTTTAGTCGTGTCATATAGTCCTAATATGGGGCGGATAACAGTTTCAACCCCACTTTAAGGTCTTTTTTTTTCATTATAGGAAATAAATATCACTTATTGACGTTAATTTACTTATATTAAGTTTACCAACATTTCCAAAAGTGGAGAAGAAGTGACGCCACAAACTCCACTGCAGCATTTTCTTCAAAACGTCAATTTATAAATAAGAAAAAAAAACTTTTCTTAATTAACTAGTTAAATGAACGAATTCACATGTTTGTCAACATTTTGCATTTTTTTTATTTTCTTGTGATTTGTATAAGATTGTAGAATAAGATGAGACCTACTAGACCAATTCTGATAGTACTATATGGAGTGGAACATAGTTTGAATTCTATTTCTAATTAAAAATTGCACGTTGTTAAATTACGTTTTTATTCATTAAATTAAACTATTTTAATACGGTTTTATCGCGTTTATTACTTATTTATTTACACCTGACCAACCAAGCCTGCAGTTTGTGAACATACTCTAGACAAACCCAACCACTATATGCGTTTTGATAATCCTCAAGTCCTTGCAAAGGAAAACAGATTCATTCCAAGGATGTTACGTGAAGCTATTGAAATTAAAAAACATCCTAATTTCAATAGAGAGGATGGATGGCAGGTACCGCCAGCTTGGGACCCAGTCATTAACTTAATAAAATCGCAAACTCGGAAGCAGACTGCAAGACCCTTAGATACTGTGAGCCAATACTGCGTGAATCGGAATAGTTCCCAATAAAAATTTCAGGCGGTAGTTTGTAATCTTATGACATCAAAGACAAATGTTAACTTAGTCTGCCTGCGACCATGAACGCTGTAAAGTGTTTGAAACGTCAGGTGTAAATAAATAAGTAATAAACGCGATAAAACCGTATTAAAATAGTTTAATTTAATGAATAACAATCGCGAAAACATAAGAAATCATTACGTTTTTATTTTTGTGTATTTTAGTTTTATATGGGGCGGATCACTATCGAAACTTTATTTCGCCTAAAATTACACAGTTATAACCTTATATTAATATATATTATTAATTTAATTAATTAACCTTATAGCCATACTATAATAAAACAGTAGAATCGAATTGTCAGTACATTTATTATTTTGGGTAGAAAATACTAAAGAATAAAAAAAAATGTTTTATATAAATCTTGTTATAAAATATATTTAGAGGTTTTCGTGGCGCTATTTCTTTGTATGTTTCGTTCGATGGTACGATGATCCCTTTTAGTGCTTGCCTGAAGAATCTTATTTAAACTTTATTGTACATAATACAATTGTATAGCACAATAGACGAACTTAATGCTAAAAGCATTATCTAACAGTCAACCTTTTTAAAAAAAAAATCCTGGTTTCAAAAATCTTCTTTAAAATCTTGGTTTCTTTGGAATTAATAATAAGTACCTGTCAGTAGCATTGAGCGGAGTGCCAGCTCTCAATAATAACGCTAATTTCAAATGACTGCAAGAGGTCTCGTTAGTATACGAACTAAACCCCCTTTATATCTAAAGAAACTAAAAGAGACATTCAACAAAAACACTTTTTGACGTTTTAAGTTTATCATTATTGAGCGGAAAACATATACAATTTTGATCGAGTCATACAGTACTACATGAGGTGGATCAACAAAGAAAACCATGATTTCGGTCGTGTCATATTGTCCTAAATGGGGCGGACCACTTTTTCACTGAAAATTACATATTAAACAGCAGTAAAAACCGTTATAAAAACTACAATAAATACCTGTCAGTGGCATTAGGCGGAGTGCCAGCTCTCAATAATAACGCAGCCAACTCCAAATGTCCGTTAGAGGTCGCGTTATGAAGAGGCAGCACTAAACCCCTTTTATTTCTATGCTAATAATATATCTTTACTTACTAAGACAAAAAAAGCATCAATCTAGTAACGAAACTAAGTGACATTCAACAAAAACATAACGTTTTAACTTTAGCATTATAGAGCGGAAAGCTAAAACACTTTTGGTCAAGTCATATAGTCCTAAATGGGGCGGATCAATCACTTTTTCACAGAAAAAAAAAACATAATATTCAAAAAAATTAGTTATAAGTACCTGTCAGTAGCATTAGGCGGAGTGCCAGCTCTCAATAATGTCGCAGCTAATGCCAAATGTCCGTAAGAGGCCGCGTTATGAATATGAATTTCTATGCTAATAATATATCTTTACTTACTAAGACAAAAAAAGCATCTATCTAGTAACTAAACTAAGTGACATTCAACAAAAACACTTTTTGACGTTTTATGTATATCATTATTGAGCGTAAAGCTAATACACTTTTGGTCGTGTAATACAAGAGGGTGTACTAAGACAGGAAATTATTATTTTGGTCGTGTAATATAGTCTTAAATGGGGGCGGATCACAGTTTCAAACACATTTTTACTAAAAATAACACATTTTTTTTAAATGAGTAATATATGCCTGTAAGTATTATTAGGCGGAGTACCAGCTTACCAGAGTACGCAGCCTACTCTAAATGTCCGTAAGAGGCCGGGTTAAGAAGAGGAACTAAGCCCCCTTTATCTCTAGCTAATATCTCTTTGCTAACTAAGAAAAAAAATATATCTAGTAACTAAACTAAGTGACATTCAACAAAAACACTTTTTGACGTTTTATGTATATCATTATTGACCGGAAAGCTAATAAACTGGTTGTGTAAAACAAGACGGTGGACCAAGAAAGGAAATCATTATTTTGGTCGTGTAATATAGTCTTAAATGGGGGCGGATCACAGTTTCAAACACATTTTTACTGAAAGTAACACATTTTGTTTTTAATGATTAATAAATACCTGTCAGTGGCATTAGGCGGAGTGCCAGCTCTCAATAATAACGCAGCCAACTCCAAATGTCCGTAAGAGGCGGCGTTATGTAGAGGAACTAGGCCACCTTTATCTCTGGCGGACACAGCCGCGCCGGCGTTTAACAAGGCCTCGGCCACTTCTAGATTGTTGTAGCCGGCTGTGACAAACAAACGTAAACTAGTTTTAATACGGATTTTATATATTATTATTAAATAGTCGTTTCCCGCAGCTACGCCTGCGTCAAAAAGTTGTATGTTTGACGTCGGGTCGTCAACTATATTCATTTTGTTTGTACTTCTTTCACGTTAAAACGGGAGCAACGGATTGATGTGATTTTTTGTGTGGAGATTGTTGGAGACCTGGAGAGTAACACAGGCTACTTTTTTTCCGTGACACAAACGAAATTCCACGCGGGCGAAGCCGCGGGCACAGCTAATTATAAAATACGTAAGAAATCTACTTCGTAACTTTAAGAAATCCATATTAATATTATAAATGCGAAAGTCTGTCTGTCTGTTACGCTTTCACGGCCAAACCGCTGATTGGATTAGGCTACTTTTTGACGCAGGCGGAGCTGCGGGAAACAGCTAGTATTCGATAAAAAGGCAAGGCAAAGGCAAGGTAATTATTGACATTTCTCATCAATCACTCACATTCGACTATCAATGCACATTCACATCTCAATGAACACACAAATCATTTTCACAAAAACACCGTCGACAAACCTGTCTCAATGTCAGACGCCATATTTGTTTACATTATTGTCTTTTTCTATTTAGACAGACCTCAGTACATCGTTTTAGGCGTACTTGGGATACAACCGGGCAAATCTTAAGATGAAAATTAGAGATAACTGCGATGACCTCCCTGCCATGGTTTTCCCTAGTGACTATAACATGAGCGCCTTCTAAAAGGGCGTGAAAAAATTCCTTCTGGATCGGCAACGCGCTCGTGACATCTCCGGTGTTGCAGGCGTTCATAGGCTACGGTAACCACTTACCATCAGGTGGACTGTACGCCTGTTGCCTACTTAATTGTATATAAAAAGAAGATATATAATTCGACTTACCAGCTAAATGCAAAGGAGTTGAGTTTCTCCCGTGTGTGTCGCGACAATTCACATTTTGTGGCGTAATCAATTTTCTGTAATAAAAATTTATGACACATAAAAATATCAATTAATTTTAGCGTTAAATAGAACTCATCATTACCACAAGTGTAAGTAAAAGAGGGGGTTGACCTGAAAAAGGTCGCAGGCAAACGCTGGATGCAGACTGCTGCCAACCGATCATTTTGGAAATGATTGGGAGAGGCCCATGTCCAGCAGTGGACTGATTGCGGCTGAAATGATGATGATGATGATGTAAAGAGGGGGGGGTTGGGGGTTGGGGGTTGGAGGGTGTCCTGCCTGCTACTCGTTCCATACTTTTAATTGTTTGTCTGTAAATGGTGTAAAAATTGCTCAGCGGATTAGGTCCTCGAAGTGGCAGTTGACGGGGAACATAACGCAGAGAAACGATGGCCGATAAAGCAGAAAGGTTCCCAAATGACGACCATGAACCGTCAAAAGCGCAGCGTTGGACATCCACCGACCATACAATCAGACGATCTGAAGAAAGTCTCAAGCAGGTGCTAGGAGCAGGCCTCTTCCAGCCGATCATTTGGAAAACCTTTGGGGGAGGCCTGGGTCCAGGCCAGACCGAATAGCCTATGTTACTCAGGGTGAATGTAGCTTTCCGATGGTGAAAGAATTTTTGAAATCTGCACAGTAGTTTTTGAGTTTATTCATTACAAACATACGCGCAAAAATACAAATCTTTCCTCTTTATAATATTATATATAGTGTATATTAACCTACATACAAACTACTAAATATAATTATATTTTCTCTGAAAGCGTGTGAAGATAATGTGCGCGCAGTAAACGTTTTAATGACGCAAGGCTGCGGGCTTCACGAATATCGATTGGTAGAGCATTCCAGAGCAGCGCGGCTTGAACCGTAAACGAATTCCTGAAAAACGCAGTCTGAAAAGGAGGTATTTGAAGTGTAAGATTTCTACAGGATCGGGACCGTGGAGTAATTATAAAGAGGAGATGCCGTAATAAGCGGTTTGTAAGAAAGCGTTTGTGAGGCTGCACGGGGCGGAAGGCAGACGTGCGGGGTGCTCGGTTTCGGCCGTCGCTCCAATGATAGAGCACGAGCAATGACAAGCTCCGCCCACTGCAGTGTCGGCGAGGCGCCAATGATCACGTCACTGCGCCATTTCAAACGGCATCTCCTCTTTGTAATTACTCCATGATCGGGACTACCTCGAACGGATGTTACAGAGAAAAGTGAACCGGCTTTCCACTCTAACATCCGAGTTTTTAAAGTAAAACTTTCAAATTCTCATGGTGTATGATGTATGTTTATTTTTATGTATGTATGATTATTCTATTTATGTATGTAGGTTTATTTAATGTATTTCCTTCATAATAATAGTATATTGTACACGCTTCTACCCTTCTGGTGAGCATATCTTCTGTCACTCGCCGGTTGACTGTAAGAGATCCCTAAGTGGGTTAAGTCCGCCAATGTACTTATTATTTTTCAATGCTTGTGTATGTAAATTATTTGGGTTTTTTTGTACAATAAAGATATTACAAACAAACTTTATTGCACCAGGAAAATACAATTTTGAGACACATACATGTAGACATAGCGATGTGAAAAGGCGGGCCTTATCGCAATAGCAATCTCTTATAGGCAACCCTTTTTGTAGGAAAAAATTCAGGAAGAGATTTAGGCATGCTGCCGAAACATAAGCTATATACACTTAAGCTTGGTGCAGAGTCCTCGGCAAATTGACATATCATTATATGTTCTGACATTTCTGTTCTTGTGACATTTTTTTAAATTATTATTTAATTTTTTATTTAAATTAAATAATCTGAAATAACCATTGTGCTAAATGTTGACAAACATGTGAATTCGTTCATTTAACTAGGTAATTAATGAAAGTTTTTTCTTATTTGTAAATTGACGTTTTGAAGAAAATGCTGCAGTGTAGTTTGTGGCGCCGCTTCTTCTCCACTTGCGCTTTGGAAGTGGTGGTAAACTTAATATAAGTAAATTGACGTCAATAAGTGATATTTATATCCTATATTGAAAAAATAAACAATTTCAATTTCAATTAAAAAAAAAAACAATTTCAATACAATTACACAAAATAAACTTACTTAAAGTTACATATCAGTACACATATAAAATACAGAAATAAATAAATAAATAAATGTATTATAATACCTCAAATAATGATGTAAGATCAAATTTAGAACCTAACCTAACATCTCACATCATTCACCCCCACCTAGAAAATGATCTTGCAAATGCAATGATGATGATGAAATGGCGAAATGTGTACATTGACTCGTTTTCTTCCTCTGCTCCTTTCTACCTAATTGGTTGGAGGGTTTTGTGCTGTATTTTCGTGCCTGTAAATGGTGCAATAGTGTTAATTTATTCATTAATTCATACCTGGCTCTGGCGAGGTCGCCTCTCTTAGCGGCATCAAGTAAGGCCGCGTCGCCTCTTAAAGCGTCAGCGGTGTCGGTATCGCCCGCTCGAACTAACTGTAGGGGCGTGAGACCGTCGCGATTTCTACGCGTGGGATCCGCACCGTGCTAGAATGGAAAGTTTCCTATACTTTCGTAGAAACAAACAATTTTGATATTCATAATCATATCGGGTCGGTTACAGTTACATTGTCAATTGACCACACAAAGTTTCATCGTGAAATAACATAAAAATATGAAGTTTCTTTTACTTATTTCTTAGGGAAACTAACAATTTTGATATTGTCACACATTTATCATAGAAAACGTAATTAATATGTATTAAATTAGGCTGTTATTGAGTGTCGCAAGCAAACCGTAAGAGGGTGAATCCAGGGGTTGAAAAAGGGGTATATGAATTCACAAGATGGGCAATTTCGTTTGCGAAACTTATCACCTCATACATCTATATCCGTTAAGCCGTTCTTGACTTATGGCATAATCATATCGGATCGGATACATATTTACATTGTCAATTGACCACACAAAATTTTATCAATATTTAACGTGAAAGAACATAGAAATATGAAGTTTCTTTTACTTATTTGTTAGGGAAACTAACAATTTTGATATTGTCACACAATTATCATAGAAAACGTAATTAATATGTATTAAATTAGGCTGTTATTGAGTGTCGCAAGCAAACCGTAAGAGGGTGAATCCAGGGGTTGAAAAAGGGGTATATGAATTCACAAGATGGGCAATGTCGTTTGCGAAACTTATCACCTCATACGTCTATATCCGTTAAGCCGTTCTTGACTGATGGTGGAATACAGAATCTCACATAAATACAAACATACATGAACGCTTAAAACATTACATTCTTTGGTCAGTTCTGTGAAAAAAGAAACACTCTGGAAATACGACTTAAAGGAAATAAAAATGTATGTTACATAATGTATCTAAATAATGTAAAGTGTGTGTTTAAATAAGTACTCACTTTTAACAATAATCTAACAATATCAGCCTTCCCCTTAGCAGCAGCCTCGTGTAAAGGGGTGAATCTCCATAAATCGGCCGCATTCACCCCGGCCCCGGCACTGACCAAAGCCTCAGTTACCTCGTAATGGCCGTATGAACACGCGTTGTGAAGGGGTACTAGACCACTGTAGGAGAAAAAATATTTATAATCATTTCTCGTATTTTCGCGATTGTTACACATTAACTTAATTATAAGAGGTATTTTATTACTTATTTACTTATAGCCCGAACGGGAAAATAAAAACCCTGCATTGGCGTCGCTACTGAACGCCTTTAGGTGGCAACATGTTGTATGTGCCATGTCAACAACTAAATTGACAATGTCATTTAGTGAAATAGAAATCAATCCTTCGTTTTCATTCGCATCATATATGATAACATCTTTTATATCACTTTTCTCTCATCACCATATATTATTTTTACCAATATTATAATATTTTTATTTGATAATCACAAAATACACAAAGTCCACTCCTGTCTCTTTTTGGCACATGACATTGAGATGACGGAATGTTACTTGAATACCTAGTTGCTAGTAAAAGAAATTAGTTATAATATTTTTCCGTAACATTCTGCTATTTTCCTAGTCGGGTTATACAACTAACGTTTCAAATACTTAAAGCGTTCATGGTCGCAGATAGACAGTAGGTAGGTAGTCTACCTACCTTAATGAATATTTGTATGAATATTGTTTTTCAAAATTTATCTAGCATAAGCAATTGTTTTTTTGATCCGATGTTTAGTTATTGTATTCAATACTCAATACTTTATTGCTTCCTTAATGTACATAAGTTTACAAGGCATATTTATAGAATCAATTAAGGACCCAGACGGGCGCTGCAATGGGAGAGGAGCAGCGATTTACATTAGGTATCATGTATCCATTATTCAAATTTTATAATTATATTATAAAAAAAAAAAATCATTTAGGCGTATTAGTTTAATCTATTTTTTATTTTGATAGACAAGTCATTTCATTTACATTTAATTATTTCATTAATAAAATATATAGCTTATTTATATTGCGGCTTTTTCATTGATTTTCTTTATTATGTACCTATTTATTATAATTATTATGTTTTTATGATTTATTTAATATTGGATTCACATTTTAAAATTAAAATTTTGTTTTAATTAATAGACCACATACACAAATATATTTATTACATTAAAGTTTATCCGTCAAATATTCGTTTAAGTTATAGTAGCACTTGCTGATCAATAACGTTTTAAGCTGGTGTAAAAATGTTTTATCGCTTTTTATGTTTTTTATGGATTCTGGTAGTTTGTTGTATATTTTTATGGACATTACTTTCGGGCTTGCCAGGTGAAGCCGAAGGCGTGAGGTTGGAAATTGTAGCCTATTTCGCTGAGGTTTCATAAGCATGACTATGAGTCACTCCTTGAGCTCAATTCTCACATTGTTAGATATAAGTCTCACGCTCGGCGCGTATCCGTAGCGAATGCGCGTGTCAAGCGACGACGTGACGCGACCACCATTGGTATGGTCACCATTTTAGTGGAATTTTCTATCTTGAGCTCCTCCGTGCTTCGGAAGGCATATTTATTATTTCGATAGGTTATCGATAGATAGCAGTCGCGCCGAGCGTGAGACAAACGAGCTCCTCTTTCAATATCACGGTAGAACGTCGTAATGTCTGTGGCGTATACTAAAGCGCGAGGTGGACCGCCTAAAGTATTTAACACACTATACAAATTCTAAATAATACACTCAATATATGTGCAATTGTCATAAATAATAATTTGTTTGTTTTCACTTTTTATCCTATCTACCCTAAGGTTGGCTGGAAGAAATTGCAATAGCGATAAGTCCGCCTTTGTACTCAATTTTCTAAATGTATTACTTTTAATTTTAATTTTGTGATTGGTACAATAAAGTGTATATCTATCTATCTATCTACAATACATACCCTTTATCCTTCGCGTGTACGTCGGCCCCTCGTTGTAGCAACAACTGAGCGAGTGGTAGTCTATTGTACCTGTAATATAACACAAAAATATTTTAAAAAAAATACACTTAATCCATACTAATATTATAAATAAATACTAATAAATTTGCCTTCAAGAAAAAGGTTCGAGCTCATCTAATGAATTCTCTCTAATTTATAAACCAGAATCACAATTTGTCTGCATTGAAATCTTTAAATATATATGTATGTATATTATACTCCCTATTTGTGTAAATCTATGTATGTTTATTTAGCTGTAGGGTTCTTTTTTTCTGTAATATCACACGAAGCTTTTTTGCGCCGCTTTGTATTTTCTCTGTTTTTCCTAATTTCCAGGTTGACTGGAAGAGAATGCTTTTAGCTATAAGTCCGCCAATTGTATTTTTACTTGTGGTACAATAAAGTTTTAATAAATAAATATTATAAATGTGAAAGTGTGTTCGTTTCTTTGTTTGTGCTTGTTTCACGTTAAAATGGAGCAACAGATTGATGTGATTTTTTTGTTTGTTTGCAAGCAACAGCAAGAGCAACAGATTGATATGATTTTTTTGTGTGGAGATAGTTGGAGACCTGGAGAGTGACATAGGCTACTGTTTTCCGTGACACAAAGGGAATTCCACGCGGTTGAAGCCGCGGGCACAGCTAGTCTACAATAAATAGAAATAAAAAGAAAGGAAGTAAAAATCGTCGATCTTAAAAATTCCACGTACACTAAATTCCTCGTCACGAGATGATATGAATTATATAAACAAATAAGGGGTACGCAACATTTGAATTACGGGGTACGCAATATTTTAATGTTAAAATAGAATTTAAATTTATGAGTGGTTTTAGATGATTCTGTTGACCGCCGCAACCACCCGCGTGTATTTCATAATGTATTAATTGTATTTTTTTTTCTCTCATTTATTTGTTTCAAAAGTGAAAGGATAAACTGTCACCAAAATTAAATGGCGGACCAAATAAATACATTCACTGAGTCGGACTCGTTCCTGTACCATGCATCATTGACATATCGCAAAATATAACCCGACTTATTGGAATTGGTCGTACCCGTATAGTAATTTAAGTCAATTGTATTTGGTAAACTCAAAATCCTTTGGAAGAGAAAACTGTCAAGAAACAAGAAAAGGACGCACTTAGTAGTCACTGCCACTTGATTTCGTGCGTACAAAAGGGATAGCAAGACGTCACCACCACGCTCCCACTTTGTTTCTGGAATCTTTTACTTTTTAGTGTATTTTCTGTTTCGTATAAAAATATTGTCAAAATGTAAACACAGTCAAGTAGCTCACTACAGTCCACACACTCACTACAGTTCACACACTAGCTACAGTCCACACTCACTACAGTCCACACTCACCCGGCGGCGAAGTGTAGCGGAGTGGAATGCCTGCCATCCACGTCCGTACAGTTCACGAGGCGCGGTCTGACGTCCAGTATGCTCTTAGCGGTTTCCATGTCGCCGGTTCGACTTGCTTCGAGGAGGCGTAATGCAAATGCGTTTGAACAAGCGTCTGGTACGGGCTCTGTAAGAAAACAGAGATATTTCGATCTCACTATTCGTAAAAACTAAATTATTTTTATTGAACTCTTGATGACTCATGCAAAATCAGCGATTCGAATGATTTTTGTTTGAAATACGAAGCATACATTTCAAAAATAGGTCTCCAGTTCAAACATCAGTAACATAATCGTGTTTTACAAAAGACTTATGCTGAGCGGAGACCTTTTTGGTACTACCCATTTTTTATATTACTGTACCTTTAATTTTTAAGTATGTATGTTTAGTTACTACTAAACTTTACTAGACTTTGGTACTCCAAATAAACTTTTTTTTTTCTTCCCCTCTTTCATTTACGTCCGAAAAAGGTGAAAGTGTCCGCCAGAATATAATGAGTTATTCTGATAGATGTTAACTGTATTAACCTTATAAATGTGTTTAAAGATATTGAATAATGTAATAAACTTAGTAAACTGTATGGTTTTTTCGAATAAAATAAACTTGATAAGGAATAATCAATTGTCAGTTGGTAAAATTAAAAATTTCGCAATGGAAAAATATCTTATTTCTTTAAAAGCAGGAGGACAGGTTTTATAGATGTCAAATAAATGTATAGCCCGACCAGGAAAATGGCAGCCTTGGCCATATTGTGGAAAAATATTAGCACTTATTTCTTTTACTGGCAACTAGGTATTCAAGTAACATTCCGTCATCTCAATGTCTTCTGCCAAAAAAGAGACAGGAGTGGACGTTGTGTATTTTGTGATTATTAAGTGAAAATATTTATCAGAATGGTTAAAATAATATATAGTAATGATAGAATAGTGATATAAAAGATGTTATCATATTTGATGCGAATGAAAACGAAGGATTGATTTCTATTTCATTAAGTGACATTGTCAATTCAGTTGTTGACATGACACATACAACATGTTGCCACCTAAAGGCGATCAGTAGCGACGCCAATGCAGGGATTTTATTTTTCTGGTCGGGCTATACATTAAATACTGTTAATTAATGTAGTATTTATTATTTATTTTATTACATTATAGCATCAGGACATATTATAAAACATTACACATTTAAAACATTAAAGTTAACAACAATGAAAATAAAGAAGAAATGAAGCATATAATTCAAATTTATGCACCTCTCGATTCCTAATAGCAAACATCCCACCACTGCCACCAATAATTTTAGACATCAACTTATTTTTTTTGTTTTTGGGTGCAATAAAGTGTTAATTCATTCATTCTGTACCACCTACCTGTGACATAAGCAGGCTCGGGCTCCAAAACCCTCGGGGCGGAGTCCTGGCGCTCCCGCATTGACATCGACAGCTCTCGAGTACTGTCTCCTCGGGACAGACATGCGTTTACTTTGGCACCTGTTTTGGTAAATTTTGATACTTAATTCGATGTGTTGGGTTTATTTTTAATGGCGGACTTAAATCTTAGGTAATTTTTCACCAGTAAACAACACGTGGTGTTGATAAAATTTGAAAAATATGAATAATTTAAAACAATTGGCAAAATTTTAATGACGTAAGTATTTTTGTTGTATCATTTGTGTGTCACACTGTATGTTTTTATCCTCTTTGTTTTTTTACTGTGTTTTTTTTTTGGTGCCAATGCCAAATATTGTCTATGTCTTAGGGTAAAACGCTACTCTTAAAATCCTCGGGGCGGAGTCCTGGCGCTCCCGCATTGACTTGACAGCTCTCGAGTAATGACTTATAGTTAAAGCCTGGCCAATAAAATAGCAACCTTCGCCATATTGCGGGAAAAAATTGTAACAAATTTTCTAGCAACTAGGCATTCCTGTAACATTTCGTCATCTAATTTAATTGTAGACATGATACATACAATTAGTTGCCACCTAAAGACGATTAGTAGCAATTGGCGTCGCTACTGATCGCTTTTAAATGTTTTTAATTTTCCTGATCAGGGTATATTTTCTTCCCTTCCCATCCCTTCTTACCGTGTCGCATCAAAAGGTCCATAACATTCAGACGCGCAAGTTCAGTTGCAATTTGTAGAGGAGTCTGTCCAGCCTTGTTCTTTTAATTTATGTGGGCACCTTCAATTAGTTAATGAGTCTCATATTCCTATCGTTTTTCCAGTTCAGTATCAACACACATGCCTACTATTTGAAAGAAATCTATCTAGATTTTTATTTATTACTTATGCACTTTCTTTAGTTTGTTTGTTGAAATGACTCCGTGGTCCAGTGGTTAAGGCGTTCGTCTTCGACCCGTGGGTGGTGGGTTCGATTTCCACGAGAAGCATACTTTGTGAAGTTGCTTCCAGTTTGGTTAGGACATTGCAGGTTTGAATCACCTGATTGTCTGATAATAAAGATGATTCCGTGACGAGGACACACGTTAAACCGTTGGTCCCGGCTGCCATTTGGTAGTCGTCAGAGGCCGAAAGGCGATTCCGAACAACTCTGACACCAGGATGTACATGGTCAATAGACAATGTAGCCTACACGAATTTATGATGAGTTTGTTTGTAATACTTTTATTGTACATGACACAATACAAGATAAAAAAACATTAACGAAACAAATAAGAAATATTTTTTCCCTACCCTTCCCATCTTACCGTGTCATATCAATAGATACGTACCGTCAAGACATTTGTGTTCGAAACAAACTATATAGAACTTTCTTCCCTACCCTTCCCAGAACTTTCTTCACTACCCTTCTATTCCCAACCCATCTTACCGTGTCGTATCAAAAGGTCCATAACATCCAGATGCGCAAGTTCAGTTGCAATTTGCAGAGGAGTCTGTCCAGCCTTGTTCTTCTCATTTATGTGGGCACCTTTTCGTAATAATAGCTCTGCTACCTATAAAAAATAGTTATATTATCAACTAGCTGTTTCGCGCAGCTCCACCTGCATCATCGTTTGAACCCAGGTCTTAAATATACTTGATATTTAAACCAATTTGACCAAAATCCGTTCAGCGGTTTCGCCGTGAAAGCGTAACAGACAGACTTTCGTACATATAATATTAGTATGGACTTTCTCTATTTAATAAACAATTGGCGGAGTTAATGCTAAAAGTATTCTCTCCCAGTCAACCATTAGGAAAAACAGAGAAAATATAAAGCGGCGCAAGAAAGCTTCGTGTGATATTACAGAAAAAAAAACTACAGCTAAATAAACATACATAGATTTTCACAAATAGGGAATATAGTTGAAGACCTTGGGTCAAACATAAGCTACTTTTTGACGCGGGCGGAGCTGCGGGAAACAGCTAGTATTTATAAACGTAAAAGTCTGTTTATTTATCTGTTACTCTTTCACGGCTAAATTTCTTGACCTATTTTGAAGAAACTTGGTATGGATATAGTTGACGACATGAAGTCAAACGTGGGCAACTTTTTGACGCGGGCAGAGCCGTGAGAAACAGCTAGTTAATAAAACATAGGTATTTTTTTGCCAAACGGATCAACCCGACTGCGGAAACATTATCAATGAAATTTATAGCATGCAATATAAATTACAATTTTAGGATTTGTAGAGTAGATTATGGAGCAGGGGAGCTATTTTTGACAATCACGCAATATCGGCGAGTCGAATAATTTCGAATGACTTCCATTCGGCATATATGTCACACATTTCAAAAATAGGGTTCCAGATAAAGACAGAAATAGAAACCTATTTAGGTGCGTAAAAATCAAGAGTCTAGTTAAAAATTATACCCCAAGAGCTTAGCACTAATATACGTCAGAGCTTGACCTAAAAAAACTTTATACCCAAAATGATAGTCCAAGAGCTTGATACCAAAAATCACATAAAATCATAGTACGGGAGCCAGGTGAAAAAATAAATGAAAGCCCAAGAGCTTGCTTGAAAACATTATAGTCCGGGAGCTGACATCGACTTACCTGTTTTCGTTTCGGATATACACTATTCGCGGCGCAATGCAAGGGTCTGTCGCCAGTGCCTACATGTTGAAAATTAACTAGCGCTTCTGTTGAACATTCTCCTAGGTCACTACTTGAGCTCGAGTCTTGGGGGTTCTGTGAAAAAAAAAGTAATTACTTATCTTTTAGTATTGTAGGGAAACACTCATTTTGTAAGTTAGCAATAGGCTTTTCTTTTGAAAATTAAACAAAGAATGGTAAAAATATGGCGCGTTAAAGTTCCGTGTGACGTCACAGTGTGCTACACTTTTTCGCAATATGTGACGTCACGAGCCCACCCTCCTAAACTTTGATGCGTTATATCTTTATAATTTATCGCTCAATTGACCAAAGATAAAATACGTCACTAATATATTTTGATTCCCTAAATGACGGACTAATTTTTATGTTTGCCTCTTTTGCCCCTGGAAACTAGCCTAGAAAAAAATTTTCCTAGTCTGCATATATTTTTTTTTTTTATTTTGTTTTTGTTATGTTCATTTATCATGTCGACATTTCATATTTAAACAATATAATGCAGCATTGAAATACATTTATATCTACTTTTTCGACTTCATCAGGATTTTTTTTCACTTCTAATTTTTTTAAATAATTATTCATTTTATTATTTTTTTTTTGTTTATTATTCGGATAGATAAGCTAAAATATTGACTAATTGAGTCCCAACTGATAGTTATAGAAAGATATAAAGAATTTCGATATTTTATGAAATGAAAAACAATATTTAGAGGAATTAATTGATTATTTTTAAAATTAATTGGCCGATCAAAAAAAATCTGATATCTTTTTCGGATAATAAGTAAACTTATCCCTACCACTAGGAAAATAATCATTTGTCATTGAAATTTCTATCCATTCCCTATTTGGTGGCAATAAAAGGATTATAAAATTTTTTCTACAAAAAGGGTTGTTTGTAAGAGATTGCTATTGCGATAAGGCCGCCTTTGCACATCAATGCAATAAAGTGTATATTATTATTATTAATCTATATTTCTTACCTGATTGTGTGTAAGCGTCAACAATTTCTTGACCCTAGCCGGTTCTGCCAAACGACAGGCTTCTAATAAACAGTGACCTCGGTACTCAACTGAAAAAAAAAAACTTTTAAGTTTAGAAAAAAGTCTCGTCTCGCACACGAAACGCACCATTATCTATACAAACTTAATTTTTATTTTACTGCGTGCAAAGAAGTGTTAAATAAATAAATAAATCTATAAAAACCGAAATTCAAAGTAATTCCTGTTGTATGGGAGTATCCCCTTAAAAAATATATTTTATTCTGTTATTTTAGCATTTGATGTTGTAGCGGCAACCGAAATACATCATCTGTATACATTTCAACTGTCTACCTATCACGGTTCATGAGATACGGCCTGGTGACAGACGGACGGGCAGCGGAATCTTAGAAATAGAGTGTCCAAAGAGTACAACCCTTAGTCAAAATCCATACATCACCACATTTAGGAGGCATTTGGGAAAGCAAGTTTTGAGGAGTTTCACGCAGCTCCGCCTGCGTCAAAATGTAGCCTATGTTCGACCCCGGGTCTTCAACTACATTCATACCAAATTTCATCGAAATCCGTTCAGCGGTTTGGCCGTGAAAGCGTAACAGACAGACAGACTTTCGCATTTATAATACTGGATTATTACTACTTACAAGCCAATCATTCCTGTGATTTCCTCATAGCTACGTCTAAGGCGGACTTCCCATGACAATTTAGTAACTATTTTAATACACTCGTAAGATTTCTCATCATCATCCTAGCGTGTATTCCTAGTTGCGTCGTCAGCTTACGCTTCGGAGCCTAGGGTGCGCTATAAGTCATGGTCCTAGATTTGGCGGAACTGGTTATTGCAGTGGAGCGACTGTCATGATCTCCGTAAACCTTTTTACACGGAAACCAAAGACCAACAGGAACACGACCCGAGGTGTGTTAGTGGCCAACACTGTCAGAATTTTTCAGGCTGTCCCAAGGCATCTGACACAGCCTCACGACTGCTATCTATCGACAACAACCGGGACCAACGGCTTACTGTGCCTTCAGAAGCACGGAGGAGCTAAAGATAGAAAGTGCCACTAAATGACATCAATCCAATAGTGGTCGCGTCACGTCGTCGCTTGACACGCGCATTCGCTACGGATACGCGCCGAGCGTGAGACTAACGAGCTCCTCAACACTCTTGAGATTTCTATTAAGAGACAAGACAAAAGGCATGACATCCACACAGGAGGAATTTGGGAAAGCAATATATTTTTTTAAATTTTTTTGATTGAAGTTCACTCATAGGAAGTCGTCAGAGCCTATGTTTATAATAGGAGAATATTACTTAGTCTTCTTCGTCCAAGCGTGTTTCCAGCTTCAGCTTACGCTTCAGAGCCAGGGCACGCTGTCATTCATGATCCTAGATTTGGCGGTACTGGTACAATGGAATAAAAATAATACTGAAAATGGTCGCCGGCAAACGCTGGACGCAGGCCGCTCGGAACCAGTCATTTTGGAAGCCATTAGGAGAGGCCTATGCCCAGCATTGGACTGACTGCGGCTGAAATGATGATGATGAAGAAAACTACTTACAAGCCAATCGTTCCTGTAATTCCCTTGTAGGGGCAACGTCTAAGGCAGACTTTCCATGACAATTTAGGAGCGTAGGATCCGCACCCTCACTTAGCAGAAGAGAGCAAACCTGAGAGCAAAAATTATTATTTTTAAATGAAAAATAAATTTTGACTGTTAGATAATGCTTTCAGCATTAAGTTCGCCTATTGTGCTATACAATTGTATTATATACAATGTTTAAACTAATAAATAAAGATTTACATTAAATTAAACTATTTCGATACGATTTTTTGAACGCTGTAAAGTGTTTGAAACGTTAGGTGAAAATAAACAAGTAATAAACGCGATAAAAACCGTATTAAAATATTCAAATTCATTTATTCTTCTTTTACAATTTACAATAAGTTAAAAATAGTTTAATTTATTGTGTAACAATGGCGAGTTTGTTTAAACGCGCTAATCTCAGGAACTACTGGTCCGATTTGAAAAGATCTTTCAGTGTCGGATAGCCTATTTAACGAGGAAGTCGGGAAGGGCAACTAGTCATAAATAAGGATTTAGATATAAAATCATGCAATGTTTTCTTAATAGTCGTTACAGACAAATCCGTCTTAAATTTTTTTTCTTATAAGTAAGTCACTCACCTCCAGCCTGGCCTTGGTGGCAGCCTAGTGCAGCGCTGTGAAGGCGCACAGGTCGGTCGCGTTGACTTCACCTAGTACTTTATCATAAATACCTAGACAAACTATATTATGTATGGCACTATATGCAATGTTTATATAGAGAAAGTCAACCTTTTCTCAAGTATTTTACTCGATATCTCAAAAACTAATAGACCTATGAAGTTGAAATTTGACAGGTACCTAGATCATAGTGTCTCACATGAACCGAGATACAAAGATTCCCGAAATTCCCGCGGGATTGAAGCCACAGCTAAAATACTGCAAGTATATGAAATAGTCGAAATTTCCCTGAATTTCCGTGGCAATTCCCACCAATCTCATATACAAGCTGCAAAAACATAAAAAACCTCAAAAAATCCCGAAATTCCCGCGGGAATTCCCACAACACCAACCTTAAACCTGCAAAAACTTGAAAATTACACACAATCAACACAAATTCTCCCCGCTTAGTGACAATAAGCCGCTCACCTCCAGCCTGGCCTTGCTGGCGGCCTCGTGCAGCGGCGTGAAGGCCCACAGGTCGGTCGCGTTGCAGTCGGCTCCGGCGCGCACCAGCAGCTCCGTCACCTCGTAGTGCCCGTACGAGCACGCGTTGTGTAGCGGCACCAAACCACTATGGATTAGGAAAATTCGTGTTTTTTTTTTTCTTTCACAATATGGCTCTTACTTTTGTATTTAGCCAGTAACAAGTAATTTTTTGAAGTAAGTTGTTTAGTCAAGCACGTTAGTAGTTAAGTGAAGTCGAGTCAAAAGAGTCGGGCTAAGTGAAGTAGTAGAAAAGCTGCACTTAGCGATTACCAGAAGTTTTTTGCAACAAGCAAGGAAATCACATAAATCGAACACTGTATCACTTCCCAACACTCACGCTTGTTATCGAAAACTTTGAGAATAATAATCCACCATTATTAAGCACAAACACTCAAAAAAACACAAATTTTGAAAAATAAAATACAGCGCCGATACTGTTATATCAATATCATCTACCAAAAAGAGATAAAGTGAACGTTTTATATTTTGTGATTATTTCCTACGATTTAATTATCAAAACGGTAAAAAATAATTCATACTCATGGGATAAAAGTAATATGAAAGATGTTATCATATTTGATGCGAATGAAAACGTGAGATTTATTTCTATTTCATTAAATGACATTGTCAATTTAGTTGTTGACATGACACATACAACATGTTGCCAACTAAAGGCGATCAGTAGCGACGCCAATGCAGGGTATTTATTTTCCTGGTCGGGATATACATTGGAAACTTAACAATAGTAAAAATTGGTACATCATCATCCATGTTTAGCCTTTTCCCTTTTTAGTTAAAGTCGACTCTACTTATTCTCTTGCACCAATTTCTCTATCGTACTATTTGCAAGGGAAGAATGGTAGCCCCACGGAGCAATGAACTGAAACTTGGTCTCACATTTTTTTGTTGTTAGTAATACTTTTATTCTTCTAGCTGTTTCCCGCAGCTCTGCTTGCGTCAAAAAGTAGCCTATGATTCACACCGGGTCTTCAACTATATTCAAACCAAATTCCATCAAAATTCGTTCGGCGGATTAGCCGTGACAGACAGACTTTCGCATTTATAATATTAAGTATGAAAGTATGGATGGATAACTTTCATTTGTATTATCTCAGGTCCACGAGTTCCCACCCTCCATTATCAAAAAAACATATACTTATTTGGAAATTAATTTGCAAACTCACCCTTTGTCTTTCGCGTGTACGTCAGCGCCCCTCTGAAGCAGCAAGCGTACGGCCCGCGCTCGATTATATCCTATGTTCGAAAAAAACATGGTATTCATACAAAAAATTCAGAAGTAGGTATATCAAGTCCCTTTCCCACGGGAAGCATACTTTGTTCAGTTGTTTCCAGTTTGGTTAGGACATTGCAGGCTTGAATCGCCTGATTGTCTGGTAATAAAGATGATTCTGTGCTTCGGAAGACACGTTAATTTGGAAAATTATGTGAAAAATAAAATAATGTTTTTATTTATGTTTATTTTTTATTAATATGTATTTTTTCTCTTATGTTTTCGCGATTGTTATTCATTAAATTAAACTATTTTGTTACGGTTTTATCGCGTTTATTACTTATTTATTTACACCTGACGTTTCAAACACTTTACAGCGTTTCATTTCAAACACTTTACACTTTAAAGTGTTTGAAACGTCAGGTGTAAATAAATAAGTAATAAACGCGATAAAACCGTATTAAAATAACTATTTTAATACGGTTTTACATTAAATTAAACTTAATATAATGTATTTTTTCCCCTAAAGATTGTGTACCTATTTTATAAATAACTAGCTACCCGTCCCGACTTCGTCCGGGTTATATAATATATCCTATGTTAATCTATAATAACGTAGCTTTCTAATGGTGAATAAATTTTCGAAATCGGTCAAGTACTTTTTGAGTTATTTCATAACATACATACAAACGCGTAGAGGCCCTTTGGAGAAGTTGATGTCATGTGGTGCTCCTGCCCAAACCCGTCCTCGGCTATATCAATAGATGACATTTCCATGAACAGGTCTGGGCAGGAGGAGGAACTATTGCTAATGAGTGAAAAGAATAAATGGGCTATGGTGATGAAGTTTGGATGGATTTAAACTGGGCTATTGTAACAGAAATCGGACACCTGCCATAACCATGATTCCTGACTATCAGTGGCGTTTCAGTTTCATCTACTATCTATCTGTTTCACTGAGTGGCGGTGACTCGCTGCTCAGTGAATGGGCCCCCCTAAACAGTCGCCACGTTTGGCAACAGAGGGGCAACATTGGAATGAGCGGCTAAGGGTGCCGAGAGTTGCGACTCCGGTTTCGTCATCGCGAGTTGCCTCGTGAGCGGGTTTCCCCGTTATTACGCCAGTAGGTGCAATACACTTCCACCCTCGAGCATATAGCTCTCGCGACTCCAGTGTAGTTAGATTAAATTTCTCATTGTTTCAAAATAAATAAGCAAGTAATTTGAAGTGAAGTGAAGTTGAAATGAAATAATATAAAATAAACTCACCAGCGGCAAGATGTAACGGCGTCGATCTCCTGCCGTCGTGCGCGTGAACGTTGACGTTAAGAGGTGTGAGCAGAGATGCCAAGCGCGAGTCGGCTCCAGACCGAGCCGCTTCTAAAACGTCTGCCGCGCAGTATTCACCTGTTGATACGAGAGGATTACATGAGAGGAGCCTCAAAAAGCTCGACATAGAAATACCAAGATAACGGTATTTTAAAAATCCGCCTTTTTTGTTTTTTTTTTATTTTTATTTTGATATACCCAGTTTCACTCTCACAGTAAATACGAATACATATCTCAAGCTAAAATGCAGAGCGTGCCAAACAATTATACATACATACTATCGAAAAACATAACCCTCCTTCTGGCGCAGTCGAGTAAATACTGGAGAGTACATTAGTGTCAAGGCCGAAAATGCAGCTTCTTCATCGGTCCCTCACTGCTAAGGATAGTGACCACTTATGAGTAGGAACATCTAGCGATAAGTCCACCTTTGTACCATAGACAATCTTAATAGTGATGCACTTTTACAATTTGGCGCAATTAATTTTTTTAACTCACACTCACGGCACTGGGCCGAAATGCGTGGAAGGCTAAAGGGGTGGCCTTTGCCCAGCAGTGGGACACAAAGGGCAAAAAAATAATGGAAAATGAGTATTCTAGTATTTAGTAGAATTTCTATTTCGGCCGAGGCTAGTATAGTGCTTTTCTTTCACTCTTGCGAGGAAATAACTAGGTGTCTTGCCCTCGGAGTTCCTGATGTTGGGGTCTGCGCCATATTGGAGTAACCCTGAACTGGTTAATCGATCTTGTACACCGTGGTGGGTTTTTCAGAACCACCTCTAGGCAATAGCCATGGTTTTTCCGATGATTCCGTGCTTCAACGTCAAGCAGTTGGTCCCGTCGGCCATCTGGTGGTCAAAGGAAGCTGATAACCCTGAGATGCAAACCCTGTATTACGCTCTGGAACCGCCTTTCGGCCTCCGAAGTCCTACGGTTTTGTGCTTCGGATGTCAAGCCGTTGGTCCCTATTGTCATCTGGTGGTCGAAAAAAGCTGAAACCCGTGAAATATGTACTCTTATATATGTCGATACCATGGAGCAATTACAAAGAGGATATGCCGTTTGAAACGGCGCAGTGACGTGATCATTGGCGCCTCGCCGACACAAAACTGGGCGGAGCTTGACATTGGTCGTGCTCCATGGTTGGAGCCACGGCCGAAACCGAGCATGTCGCACGTCTGCCTTCCGCCCCGTGTAGCCTCATAAATACTTTCTTACAAAACGCTTATTACGGCATCTCCTCTTTGTAATTGCTACGTGGTCGAAACCATATCTTGAGATTCGATTTGGAACAGACTTTCGGCCTCCGTCCTCCGTTGGTCCTTATTGCCATCTGGTGGTCAAAGGAAGCTGAAAACCCTGAGATACTAAGCCTGTTATACGCTCTGGAACCGCCTTTCGGCCTCCGACGTGGTAAGTCCGAGGATTCCGTGCTTCAGAAGGCTCGTCACGTCGTTATTTATTGCCATCTGGTGGTGTAAACCTAGAGACATGCACTCACCGGTCAGCACTGGCCTGGTGGCGGGGTCCGCCAGGTCCAGGGGTGTCTTGCCTTCCGTGTTCCTGATGTTGGGGTCCGCTCCATGTTGGAGTAGGGCTGGAACAATTGAATTATATTTTAGTTGGTATAAAGATGGCGTATTTTTTAAATTAAACTATTTTAATACGGTTTTTATCGCGTTTATTACTTATTTATTTACACCTGACGTTTCAAACACTTTACAGCGCTCATGGTCGCAGGCAGACTAAGTTAACATTTGTCTTTGATGTCATAAGATTACAAACTACCGCCTGAAATTTTATTGGGAACTATTCCGATTCACGCAGTATTGGCTCACTGTATCTAAGGGTCTTGCAGTCTGCTTCCGAGTTATAGATTTTATTAAATTAATGACTGGGTCCCAAGCTGGCGGTACCTGCCATCCATCCTCTATATTGAAATAATAAACGCGACAAAAACCGTATTAAAATAGTTTAATTTAATGAATAACAATCGCGAAAACATAAGAAATCATGGCGTATTTTTGTTTTATGATTTAATTGGGGGCCCGTCCCGATGAACTAGCAACGAAGCTGCTAACTTGTGGTTACCAAAAGCGGCTAAGGAAAGATATAATAATATAATTCCTTAATATGAGTAGAGGTCTTCACTGGAGGAAACACTGAAAGTACTACACAGTTGACTGATTCGCTGACTAGAGCTAGATACCATAGAGATACCATAAATAGAGATGGGCGCCTACCCGGAAAATTTCCAACCTGTTGAATATTTCTATTGATTCCCAATAGTGATTTATTCCGGGAAGAAAAGAAAACTCGTTTTTACTCCAAAATATATATTTACATTTAAAAATGAGAATTTTTAACAAATTATCAACACAGTACCCTGCCATGTTTATTTATTTATTTATATTTTTGAACACACTAGCAGCTTATATTAGCTGATGCGTGTGCATCTTGAAGTTTGGAGAGTTTATAAAATTGTCCAATCTGTTTTTAAAAGCGTTGACTGAGGGTGCGCTGACGACACTCTCAGGGAGTCTGTTCCACTCTGCTACTACACGATTGCATAGAAAATGTTTTTTCGGTTTTCTTCTTGCTCTTGTGTGACATAGTTTCAATGAAGGTCAAGCGCACATTTTCCGAGAGTTGGAACATATCGCGCAGTTCCAGAGCATCATAATATCCTCTCAGCATTTTGAATGTTTCAATTAGGTTGCCTCTTCGTCTGCGACACTCTAATGTTGTAAGCTTAAGAATTTCTAGTCTTTGATCATAAGGCAGATTGCGTTTGTTTGCAATTTCTTTTCAGAAATATGACGTACTAGCTGTTTCCCGCGGCTCCGCCTGCGTCAAAAAGTAGCCATGTTTTACCTCGGGTCTTCAACTATATTCATACCAAATTTCATCAAAATCCGTTTAGCGGTTTTGCCGTGAAAGCGTAACAGATAGACAGACAGACAGACAGAAAGACAGACAGACAGACTTTCGCATTTATAATATTAGTATGGATTTCACGAGTCTCGTTATCGGTCATGTTATAGTCACTAGGGAAAACCATGGCAGGGAGTTAATTCCATAATCGTGTACGAGGAAGGAAAAAATTGATCTCCAATTCGATCTGTCCAGCTCCACCTCTTGCCAGTTACTAGTTTCACTACTCAAAATCAATCCATCCTAATATTATAAATGCGAAAGTCTGTCTGTCTGTTACGCTTTCGCGGCCAAACCGCTCAACGGATTTTGATGAAATTTGGTATGAATATAGTTGAAGACCCGGGGTCAAACATAGGCTACTTTTTGACGCAGGCAGGGCTGCGGGATAAAGCTAGTATTGAATAAACTAGTCTGCTATACATTTGACATCAGAGTGAAAAGTTTGTCACCTGGGTTCGCTATCTAATTCCTGTCTTCTATGAAATTTGAAAGAAAATAGATACTAGAGATGGGCCGAATGTGACTTGAACCGAATACTCGGCCGAACATTCGGTGAAAATATAAAGTTCGGCCGAACTTCGATTGTTTTCGGCCTTCTGGTTTCGATTGTAGAAGAAAGCTTCCGATTGTAGATAAAACCAGAAGCCCAATGGCATCTGAACCGATGTTTTGCTGCCTAGACAAGGACAAGTTTCCAAATACGAGTTTATACGCGCGAATATTTTTATCATCGTCCGGAAGCACACTATATTCTGAGCGACTATTCTCAGAGGCAGGGAATGTTTGTGCACTATAACCAAGGGTCAATCATAAATACAAGTACATCAGGTTAATATTATAACAAGATTTGATTATACTTATATCTGATTTTCTTAAGAATTAATAAACATGATTATAAAGTGATGATAAATTGTTATATTTCGTTATTTCTATACCTGATTTTTTATTTTTTTTGTACCGAACTTCGGCCGAATGCCGAAGTTGAATGTGAAACGAACTTCGGCCCATCACTAATAGATACTAAAATTTAAACAAGAGAATAAATAACATTTACAATATTTATTTGAATACAGTTAATCGTGCGTGATATAAGTATTTAGGTTGATAGTTAACACAAAGATTAAAAACCTGGTTGTTTGATGATTTTATGTTGAAAGTTTAAGTATTTATGTAAAAAATAAAATAAGGAAAGAAAATTAGTGGAGCAGGAGATCGAATGGCCAATATTTAGATACCATTTTGGAAATTTTAAATTTTAAAAAAATGTAGAAAAAGCAGGCCAATGAGACTCACCGATACAAACATCAACCTTCCCCTTAGCAGCGGCTTCATGCAACGGAGTGTACCCCCAGTTATCAGTAGCCGCGGGAGCAGCCCCGGCCGCCAGCAGAGCCCTGACCACGTCCGCGTGTCCGAATGAACAGGCATTATGGAGCGGTTGGAGCCCACCATCGTCACGGGCTTGGAGCGCCGCCCCCGAGGATATTAGAATTTCTACCACTTCTCTGCGGCCGTATCCTGGTGGAGAAAGTTCAAAATTTTGTATTGTAAAGTTAATTTATTCTTAGAAACAATATAAAATACTAGCTGTTTCCCGCAGCTCCGCCTGCGCCAAAAAGTAGCCTATGTTTGACCCCGGGTCTTCAACTATATTCATACCAAATTTCATCAAAATCCGTTCAGGGGTTTGGCCGTGAAAGCGTAACAGACAGACAAAAAGACTGACAGGCTGACAGACTTTCGCATTTATAATATTAGTATGAATATTGTTTTTAATGTTCAATCCCTTATACCCTTCCTATCTTCACGAGCGTTTTTTTTTTTTTCGTCCTGCGGAAGAACTTTATAGATCGCACCGTAAATTTTTCCTAACTTTTTCTCCTTATAGCAGTTAGGTTATAGAATACTTTACCACCTAGCGTTCAAAAGCCCCAAATTCTGTCCACATTTAGGAAGCGAGTTAGAGATCATTATTTCTCTTTAAACTCATAAATCGTATTATACATACATATATATTATTTATATATATTAATAGGTATGTTTATTGTATTTATTATTTAGTTAATTATACATATAGTATTATAAAATAGGTTTAGAATGAGCCTATTATTTTTGTATTTTTTTTCTTATTTTTCTTGTACGCCACTTTGCCTCTTTCTTTCGTAGTTCCTGTCGCGGGTCTGCTGGAAGAAATTTCTTTAGAAATAAGTAGAACCCTTGTACACAGTATTCCTAATGTTAAGTTTCCAACGTATATTTACAGCATGTACATGAAATAAATAAATAAAGCCCGGTCGATAAAATAGCAACATTCGCCATATTGCGGAAAAATTTGGAACTATAGTTTGACCGCAACCGCTGTACCGTACCTTGGATATGCGCGGGGAGGTGCGGAGTAGGAAAGAAAGAGCATGAGATTCCTAGCGCCAGACAGATCTTACGATATTGAATTACAATCTTTTGAAGCTATATATTTACGACTATAATTATATCCAATAACTGTTTTACCCAACTGCGACAGAAGGAGGGTTATGTTTTTTGAGTGTATGTATGTATAATTGTTTAGCACGCTCTGCAATCTGAACGGCTCGATGGATTTTAACTTGAAAGGTGTCGTTAGATTCGTATTTACTGTGAGAGTTACACTGGGTATATAAAAGAAGAAATGGCAGATTTCTTTTGGGTATTTTTCATTTTCAAATTATACAGAAACGCAGTACTTTTAACTAGTAGTAACTTTTAGTTTCTTTAAATTATTATCATCGTATATTATGTTATCAATATAAATTTTAGCTAAGTACAATAAAAAATATGTAATGAACTGAAACTTCATGACCCATCTTCAGATATTTTATCTCATGTCTTTTTATGGCTTGAATCAGCTGATTGTCTGATAATAAAAATGATTTCTATCTTCCAAAGGCCAAGTATAAGCAGTTGCATCTGAAATTGAATAGCTTCAAGGGGGTTTACAATCATCTTTTAACAGGCTAGTTTCTTAAAAAATATAATTAGTCCGTCAGTTAGATAATCAAAAAATATTGGAGACATATTTTTTCTTTTGAAAATTAAACAAAGATATGGTGCGTTAAAGTTCCGTGTGACGTCACAGTGTGCTACACTTTTTCGCAATATGTGACGTCACGAGCCCCCACTCCTAAACTTTGATGCAATATATCTTTATAATTTATAGCTCAATTGACAAAAGAAAAAATATGTCACTAATATATTTTGATTTCCTAAATGTTGGACTAATTTTAATGTTAGTCTTTTGACCCTGGAAACTAGCCTATTCCAGTAATTGCAAGTGAGTAAGTGAGATGGTTGTAAAGCAACATTACAGATAGGCAACAGGGTTACAGAAGAAGAAGGGTTAAAATAACATTTTCTCTTACAGCAATCATTCACACTATTCTACAAGTACTGTATCAGTTACTTTATCATTTGGCTAGAAACTCTGACTCACATTTTAAACCATTAAAGCCCATTTTGTGAAAACTAAATATGGTAATAATTTAAATATTTTTCTAAATAGCTCTGTATAGAGCTGGGTAAATGGGCAGCAAATTTTATTTATTTATGTATAGACAGGCAGCTGTTACAACTGATGTGCCTGTATCAGGCAGTGTTGATTTCATCACCTCACTTCATCAACATTTTTATACATTAGTTTTTGCCCAGCCAATTGGTTTTTAAGAGACCATAGTGACCGACCAAAGACAACAAGAACATTTAAAGAATTGTGACAATTTTAATACAACAAAAGTTCACAGAAATCATATACAGGTTATAACATTAAAATATTAATATAATATTAATAAAATGCAATATGTTGATAATCCATACTAATATTATAAATGCGAAAGTCTGTCTGTCTGTCTTTCTGAATGTCTGTTACACTTTCACGGCCAAAATGTTGGATTTTGATGAACTTTGGTATGAATACAGTTGAAGACCCGGGGTCAAACATAGGCAACTTTTAGATGCAGGCGCAGCTGCGGGAAAAAGCTAGTGCTTATATATGTCTTCTAGAAGACCCAAGAGACGAAACGAGAAGAAAAAGCTAACAAGATTAAGTTAATTTCATAAAATAATAATAATAACAGGAAACATTCAACACACAAAAAAAAAGTACTTCAATGAACATGTCGTGACAGACAATTAAAAAACTGAATCAGAGTGAATTATTTACGGCCTCAAGAGGCTTAACGCGACTAAAACACGAAATCTCGAAGTCAAAAACCGTGTCCAATTATGCAATATCCAAATTGAAACAGTACCCTTTCACTATACGATTTTCATGCATTATTTTGGTAAATATTAGTTGAAAGTTTAATTATTACCTGCAGCAAAGTGTAGAGGTGTGGATTTCCGACCAGCTGTATCTCTGGCGTTTACTGTTTGAGGGGTAATCAACTTTTTAACTCGAATTGCATCGCCTGTCTTGCAGGCTTCGAACAACTCTCGAAGAGGGTCGGAAGGGGATGGCAGGGCGTCCAGTGCCGAACCGAGAAGGGAACGGCGGCTCGACATTTCGAATTCGCGTTTCACATCTAGTTTTGTTGTTTGTTTTCGTCTCAAAATGCCATTTTCGATGATTTCTCGAATGAAAACACGTACAATACACAGCTGCTTTCAGATTTCTGATGACATTTGTTGGCAAATGTTGCCACGCAAATTGTATCCCAAATGTAATGGGTAATTTTTTTTTTTATTATACACAAACAGAATTTAATTATTACAGTATATGACGAGAGTGATGAGCGTACAGGAAGCGAAGGAAGACTGTAAAGATCGTAGCAAATGGAATTGGAAGCCTACCCCTACGCGAAACGGGCGTGATGACATGTGTGTGTCGCAGTCGGATCGTATAATGCACCACATTACAATTACGGCCAGCCATTTCCAAAAACAGGGCCTTTTGAAATACGTCATTTCAACGATTAGCGGTGTGGCGAAACTGTCGCACAGCAAGTAATTGTTACACGACTTATCAGATTATTTGCTTTTAGAGCCATCTGTTAAGTCGTGTAGCAATTACTTGCTGTGCGACAGTGTCGCCACAGCGCCGAAATGTATTCGGTGCCATTTTTTATTCAACACGGCTAGCCACAATGTAATACAGCGAGTCATTAGCCGTCGCATTGACAGTTTTTAAGTTTCCATTTTTAATACCGTCGGGTAGAGAAAGTGTGTTGCAACATTGCCAAGTTAATAGTGAAATAAACAAAGAAAACTTGATAAATATATTTGTAAACAGTGACTAAGACCAATTTTCATGTACAATTAAAGGATTAATATTTTTTTCGATGTGGAACAGTAAAAGGTTATAATGCACATCAAAACTGTTATAGTGGCTATAAGGTGTTCGGCGGAATCCTACACAATATTATTGGTGTAAAAAATATTACCTTAAGAATGCGGCCAGTGAAAATTATTTGATCTTAAAGAAAAATAATCTTAAAAAATAATATTTAAAAAATATTATAGTAGCGTTTTTATTAATAACTAACTCCGCCTGCGGTATATAGCCTATGTTACTCAGGGTGAATGTAGCTTTCCAATGGTGAAAGAATTTTTGAAATCGGCACAGTAGTTTTTGAGTTTATTCATTACAAACATACACACAAAAATACAAATCTTTCCTCTTTATAATATTAGTGTAGATGTAGATGTTCGTGATCGCGAGGTCTATTGTTCAAAAAAACTAATATTCGTAAAATGTACTAATTTAAAAGGTTTCTCATAATAACCGTATAGTTTGACTTTGACACTAACATGTAATTTTTTTTTTATTTTCATATGACTACCGATGGGGCATAGGCGTAGAGCCGCAAAGATCAATTTTTCAGAGAAATTACATGTGATTATTTTTTTATATTAATTAAGTGATCCTAAAAAATCTGATTTTTTTTTCTTATAATAAGGAACTTTATAGGCCTTTTTCACTCGAGTCTCAAAACCCATCTGCCAAAAAAACATCAAAAACATCAAGTGTCACAAATAAAATTTTGAATATTGAATTTTGTCTTTTTTTCTTTTATGCTAGTCTAAAACAAGACCACAGACAAAAAATAAAAAAAAAATCTGTGGCAAGCGCTACAGTAAGTATATATTAAGATGGTTATTAGACTTCACTATTGTATTAGGAAAACCTGTGATGATAGTGTAAGTTGTGTATAAATAATAATAACATGACTTGAACCGTACTTCGTAAGCAATGACTAGAAAAAATTGATAAAATCATGTTAGCCCTTGGACTACACCGGTCGCGGCGACGAACACCGTACCCCGTGGCCGGCAAATTACCCCACGCGAAAAGCCCCGCCTCCTGCATGGATGTTCGCACCACCCGTCTTCGTGGCCAGGTCGTAACTGTATCAGCTGATTTTCTTTTGCGCCGGGCCTGGGTTTTCCATACAAAATGAGCATTTTCATAAGAGTTTCGATTGTTTCGATTCGATGTTTAGTTATGGTCATCAATTGGCTAGTAAACTTTTTCATGAAAATGTCTAATTCGTAAACCATTTCGAAGAATAGGCTTAAGGAACAGATTACAATAATCAGATCTTTAGATAAGCAAGTATTTTTAAAGAAAATCGCAGAAAACCCAATGACTTTCATTTTTTAGCAAAGTTAACGTATGACGTAGCCGGATAACTTCCGCCTATTCACATTTAATATTTTAGGTTGGTAGCACAGGGTAGTGAATAAATATTTTTTGTTTGGTAGCGCTAATTAGGCGCTTCACGTACTTGTCACCCATGTCAAATGTCATCTCTGTTCAAGTAAACATAACCTAACTACATCTTCATTACATTCATTCATACATTATAAAGAAGAATCGGTGTCCAATTATTGAAAAATCAGATGTCAACGGATGAAGACGGCAGTAAAGTCCAATAAACAGGCCAATATGCAATAGATACGAGAAATGGGGTAGATACCTAGATATTTGGCGATTGTAAACAAACAAGAAACCAACTCGCGGCTCGCGGTCCATCTTGACTTTGACATTGACACTGACATACATATTTTTTAATACCTTAGTAATTTTTGCTTTCTTGCAGTTCGAGATAGCCATTATAGCTGCGTGACGTCATTAATACAAAATCTTTAAAATTAAATAACAAAATAAATATAATTTTAAGAATTTTTTCGTTTAAATTGTATCTCCCAAATAGTCTATTCTATCAATAAATTATATAAAATACTCAATTTATTTTTTAGTTGACTAGCCAATTGTAGCCATTAGCGAAACTATGATTAACGCTATAAGCGTTGAGAATAAAGTAAAACAATATATTTTATTGTTTGGGCTGAATACTCGAAAATCGAGACTTCTCTTACGCGTAGTAAAAAAAATTCGTCGGTGTTAAAAAGTAATTTTCGTATATGTTGGGAAGATCGCATTACTGCAGGAAATATTTTTATTTCTTACTTCGACACACTTTGTTAGTTTTCATTGAACTTAAATCTGGGAATTTCAAGTATATAACTGGCAACGCTTTGACCACAAACAATGCAGTTTCTTCACAATTAACTTCAATAAGAATACACCGAAAAACAAAACTCATTGTCACAATTTCAATAAATTAAGGTAACGTAACATAATAGTAAATTTTCTGACAATAAATAAACTTTGTTGCTAAAATACTTCATTGAGTGAACATTTTAAACTTTTTTCTTTATTTGTAATTGAAAATTAAATAAAATGTCAGTGCAACAAATCACTAACGAAACGCAATAAATTATTCTATCTTGTCTATGGCAGTTAGTTGACGAAATCAAAATGGCGTCTTTCACGGGGTAGTCTATCTTTATCCGCCGCATACTGTTTCGTTTTCGTAAATACCTAGTGATCGAGACTTTTCGTTTGTGTTTACACAGTTTTGTGAACAATTGTCCAGTGTTACAGTGAAAAGTTTACACCAAAACATTAAAAACAGTCGTGTAGTTTGGTTCGAGTTTTCGCAAAGGTATGTCCTTTCACTCAAGTAATATTTTAAGGTGTTAATCACCGATTTGTCGTGATATCGGAACAGCTAGTTAATAAAAAGTGTCGATTAAGGCATCCGCTTTAAGTTAATAAGTTTGTGCGTGTTATCTGCCCGCCGGAAGCCCCGTTCTCTGGTTCAGTAGGTGAATACCGAACTGGTTTTTTTCTAAAGGACGCAGTTTTACTATACTGGGCATGGCGATTCACTTTTCTCGCAGTCGTCGCAACGTCGCGCGGCTGTTTGCGTCGTTTCAATATTTGCTTGCTCTCTACTAATTCAATTAGTGGGTCGAAGCCTCGGTAAGCGCGATAGTGCTGTGTTAGCTTATTGGATTGGATTGCAGTGTCGAATAGTGTTATTATAGTGTAGTGTTTACAATTGATTACTATCACGTAAGATTTGCCAAATTTGAGGTCAGAGCACACTTAAAAATTGATTTGAAATGTGACATATTTTTGCTAAAGGTGAGATACTTGTTTCAATATACCAATTAACTCCCCAAGTGATATGTTTGTTAGTCAATTGACCTTGTTGGTGTCAGTCTGAGTCCTGGAATTTACCTCTATTTGACAAAACCACATACCATACGTACGAATAATTTACTGCGAAACAATTACAAATATGTATAGATGCTATACATTCTTGTTGTGACTTCTTTATGTCTCTCAGAGAAGTAATTTTGGCTATTGCTAGAGAATCTGACATAGTCTGTCATTTAAGCACCTTCCTGGTTGATCCCTAGCAGTTCGCTAAAAGCCCAGGTTACCTTGTCATGCTTTTTTTAAATCTAACATCGGTATACTGTGACACGATAATAAAGATCAAATTTGAATTTTATTGTATTTGAATGTAAAATCTTTGGTTCAAAAGCATAAAAACAACTAAAAAATTACCACTAACTATGATGAGGTACGATATGTACCTTAGCATTTCATTTATTTACTTTGACCTAATACAAACTTTTTCAACGATTATCCCTATACATAGATTGACTCACAGATACGATGTAATACTGCTTAATGTCCAGGAAAAGACAGAATAAATTTATGAATGAACAGTATTTTTTTATAGCACCTGCAAACATGATAAAAAAAAATTTATCAGATTAAAACATAATGAGTACAACGGCTTATCGCTAATGCGATCTTCCAGCCAATGTAAGGGTTCTACCCTTACACACGCTGCAATAAAAAAAACTTTAAAAAATTGATTATAGTAGAAAGATGTTAAAAAACCTTGAGCTTTGAAGGGAAATTAAATCCATTAACTGCTTTACAATTCAATTCATTTTATTTGTAGAAAATATCCTTCACAATCTTGCACATTAATTAGGATTCATGCAGGGCAGACCCTGAATATATATATAAATAAGAATTTATAATACTGAAAAAAAATATTTATATTCTTTGTACAGGAAACATAAATATTTGTTTGCTATGTAATTTTTTTACATTTGTTGTAAAACTGGGTCATTGCTTTGCGTCTTGACATTCAAAATATTTATGATTTAAAATGCTAACTTAATTAGCGAGATATATTCGCAATGTTGCAATGTTTTGGCTATTAGTCAGGGTTAACAAAGCATGACTTTAGGCAGCTTAAAAAATGTACGAACCCCTTGCAGAGACACTTGTACGTACAATAGACCAAGGACCAAGTTATCGTACATAATTTTTTTAATTGTATTGTATATTTTAATTTATTTGTAATTTGAAGAACATTGCAAAAATAGTTTTCCATTGGGTTTTCTAATAAATTTTGTTTTTTTGAAGAACCTTGCAAAAATAGACATGATTTTAAAAGATTAAATTTGATAAATTCAAACCTAGTGAGATACAATAAAGTTAAATTCATTTACAAATGGACTTATGGAAACTCTCTATACTAAATGAATTGAAAAGATGAAGAGTTTGATAGCGACGGCAAATGACTTTAGCCGTGTTAGTGGCTAACATTTTTGAACTGCCATCTATCAAAAACAACCGGGACCAACAGCTTCACATGCCTTCCTGTGCACAGAAGAGTTTGAGAGAGAAAATACCACTCAATGTGACCAATCCAATATGTTACTCTCTGCTAGCGAGCTCCTCCATATCATATTAGTTATGATAGTAAGGATAATATATATGTTTAGGAAACATGTCAAACCTCTGGGTTCTGTTCTATGTTAGGATTAGGATAGAACTATAATGCAGTACTGCTAACACTGAGTCACGCTATACCTGTATCAATTAACATATTACCACTAATTGTAGTCAATTTAAGCTTGTGTCAAACTAGTTAAGTGGCATTCCACAATTGTATTATTATAAACAAGATTAAAAACATTACAAACATCTGGTATCGCAAGCGTCCATAAGCTGTGGTAACCACTTACTATCAGGTGGTCCGTATGCCTGTTTGACTACTACATTGCATAAATTTTTTTTATAGTAACTATTTTAATTCTTTCTTACTACCTACCTATCTGTTTTCCGCGGCTCTGCCTGCGCCCAAAGTAGCCTATCTTTGAGCCCAGGTCTTCTACTATCCATACTAAATTACATCAAAATTGATTTAGCTGTGAAAGATCATAGTCAAGTCGTAGAAAGAAGTAACAAACATCCATGAGACATGTACACACTGTAAAATACGGTTAAAATACATTGGATAAGTTAAGATTAGGAAACGTTGGTAGAAGTTCTTTTTGTTTGTTTCAAACTTTATTAATTATCTAAAATAGTATAATTCCAAACTCAAATAACTAATAAATATTCTGTTAAAGAGAGAATTTTTAAATTTATACTTAATCTTTTAGATTTACATAAACAACTCTTTAAGATTTAATTTTTGTCTGAGAATTTGCTATTTGAGTTAGAATTTGCTTAAGTAGTAATTAACAACTCTGAGTGCGGCGGTAAGACTCAAAATCATAACACCTCAGTTTGTGAAATCGGCTACCCGAACACCTCAAAATCACATTATCTATAAGGAGAGCACTATTATCTTATCTCAACAGTGTGTTACGTCTTAGATAAAATTATTATTCTAATGGTTTTGTGGAATGTGTGTGCGGAAAATTGCCTATTTTTAACCAAGTTTCGAAAAGGAGGTTTTGTATATATTTTTTAAATGTCAAGGATTATTTGACTTTTGCCACACGATAACTAATACCATAAGCTTTATTTATAACAATTTTGAAAATTCTTTCTGATGTTTGTATTTGGTTGTGGGACCAAGGTTTTAGCTTTCCGAAGGCGCTGGACACCCACAATTGGTGTGGACACGCTTGTCCCTCTAGGCTTTTGAGTTCTTTTGATTACGGAACTGTTCAGTCCCAATTAAGCCTTCCACTTAAGCCTGTGACGTCAATAGTCCATACTAATATTATAAGTGCGAAAGTCTGTCTGTCTGTTACGCTTTCACGGCCAAACCACTGAACGGATTTTGATCAGAGGTATGAATATAGTTGAAGACCTGGGGTCAAACATAGGCTACTTTGTGATGCAGATGGAGCTGCGGGAAAAAGCTAGTAACTAAGTAATACATAAACGCTACATAATCGTTACTATAAAACTAATGACTTTTTGAATGAAGATAACATACAATTTTGATTATTTGTAACACATTGGCATCCTATTATAATATAAATGTAATTTTCAATTTGACATAACTAGAATGATGTTAGTAATCTTTTAAATGACTGAATATTTGTACGCCATACTTTAATGGCAAATCATAGCTTTCCCTATTATCTGTAACAACTGCATGTTCGTGTATACCTATGTTTGCACAAATAAATTATTTGATTTGATTAATTCGCAATACAAACTTTAGTTTCATTAATGTATGTATATAAAAAGTTTACATTTTACTTATCATCCCTGATAGGGATCTATTCTAGTCAACCCTACCTAAGAAAACATAAGAAATCACTTACATACAATCTATGTTAGAAAATTACTCGTTGTCACAAAATGTGGGCTATCTTTGATAAGATTGTGCTGTGATGACGGAATATCACATCAATGATAATCGAAGAAAGTTGATAGATTTGGGACTCATTATTGTTATAAGTTTTATTGTTCTGTCTGAATCTGATCTTGAGACGAGATGTGAATGTTAGAGAAATTGTGGAATGTACTCTCAAAGGTGACAGGAAAAGTCGGTAAGGGCCGGCCTCGGAGAACATTCTGCGACCAAATCGCAGACATATTAAAAAAGGGAGATGTCAGGAGTACCCGTAATCGACGAGCGTGTATGACGAGAGTGATGAGCGTAGATGAAGCAAGGGAAGTCTGTAAGGATCGTAGCAAATGGAAATCCGTAGTCTCTGCCTACCCCTACGGGAAAAAGGCGTGATGGTATATATGTATTTTCATTTTCGATTTAGGGGGATACTCGTCCCAACCTTGATCTCGTCCCAGGGACCACAATTCCTATTTTATTTTTGATAGGGCTAAACTCGTCCCTCGGCAGAGGGAACTTGTCACTGGGACCACATTCCCCCGTTTTAAACATTTTATATGGCGATCTCGTCCCTCTTGCGATCTTTAATATTGTTACGAGCTCGGGGTTCGCAATTTGGAGAAAAACACCTGATGACTCTTAAAAACGTTTATTCCCACAAGGATGGTCGCCGACGTCACTTCACTTCACTTATCACTAACAATGTCCAAAACACTTGCTAATCGCAGTCACTATAACTTGCCGAGGTCGCTTGTATCACTTGTTATTCGCTCCGGATATCGCTTCTTGATCGCACTTGTAGCTCAGTTAAATTAGAACTGCCCTTTTGAGGCACCTTCCGATATTTATATGGCCCGGGAAACCCGCTCCATAAAAAAGATAAGATCACAACTACTCCGGAATAGAGAGAGAGGGATACCCTCTGTCTCGTTCCCTTAGTACATACTAGAAGTGCGAGAGCGAGACAAAGCAATATGTCAGAGCGAGATAATCGATGTACTAGATCAGTAGTTCCCAAACTTATTTTTCTCGTGGACCACTTTCAAAATTTTACTGGTTTCGGTGGACCCCCTGCTGCTACATTTCTACCACATTCTTAAAGTCGCCAAAAAATAAAAATTGTGTCACTTCTGAGTTCTGTCCCTATATTTCGATATGTAAAATAAAAACGAAAAATGGTACATTTTATATCACTTTATTTATTAAAAGAATAGAATTACAAGAAAAAAATATTAAGGTAATATAGGTTCAGGTCATAATTTTAATTAATGGGAAGGATGTATCTGATGGAGTGTCAGCAAACGATCAATGTTTGGCTTTATTTTTGTGAGCAATAACCGCAAATCCCCCCGCTCTGTGATGTTTAATTTGCTCCTTTTTTTTGTTAAGAGGTTTGTAACGGCACTAAAACTCCTTTCGACAAGATATGACGAGGGAAAAGCTATTAAAAATTTCCTTGCGATTTCCCACAGTCCAGGATATTTTTCGGGTATTTCTGCTTGCAGCCAAAATGTTGGGTAGCCTTTTCTAAATTTCACCTTCAGCTCCTCATTAGTGCTTAGCTCGAGCAGCTCCTCTTGTAATACAACATTGGCCACTTCCGTTTCATCAAATGGATTTATTATCCATGGTGGTATATCCATCGTCAGTATATCTTCAAACCTGGTTTTGAAGTCATCATGCAGGGCACTTAAATGTTGACTGTAGGTATGGATATCCTCATCAATACATTCTACCTGCGACAAGTTTGGAAATTGAGAGAATTCGCGCCGACTAATGTTTTGCTTCATAAATTTCAATTTCCCAAGAAAAGCCGAAATTATCCCCTTTGTTTTTATTAAATTCAGGCTGTCCCCTTGTAACTGCAAGTTAATATCATTAAATTTTTTAAACAAATCTGTCAAATACGCAATGTCTGCTTTGAATTTGATCAAGTTTTCTTTTAAATCTGGATCTCTACTTTCTAAGAACTCTAATATGGAATCGAAAACAGAGCAAAATCTCGTTAAGCATGCACCTTTCGACAACCAGCGTACTTCAGTATGTAAGAGCAGTCGTTGGAAGTCTTCATCATTTTCGTCGCA
This sequence comes from Euzophera pinguis, assembly GCA_947363495.1. Lineage (NCBI taxonomy): Eukaryota > Metazoa > Arthropoda > Insecta > Lepidoptera > Pyralidae > Euzophera > Euzophera pinguis. The sequence continues at coordinate 27,611,590 of OX376154.1, forward strand.
CAATTGAGCAAATAAACGTGTATTCAATGCATTGCTTCTGATTTTGTTGACAGCTTTTATTACAAAATGAAGAGATTGGTTCAACCTGTCACTTAAATGTTTTGCCACAAGATGTTGTCGGTGGATTACGCAATGAATAGCTGTAAGTCCTGGTATAATTCTTTTGAGATGACTTATAAACCCACGATATCGCCCGACCATTGCAGGAGCTCCGTCTGTTGCCACTGAAATAATGTTTGTAAATGGGATCGATTTTTCCGTAAAAAAATTACTCAGGACATTAAATATTGATTCGCCTTTAGTGTCAGTCTCCAAAGTTCTGGCAAATAGCAATTCTTCGTGAATTTCTTCCTCAACAATAAATCGGACATATGCCAATAGTAATGCTTCATTACTGGGTAACGTTGACTCGTCCAGTTGTATAGAAAAATGAGTTTTTTGCAGATGATTGCACAAAAAGCTTTCGATATCAGAGCTCATTTCATCAATGCGTCTTTGTACAGTATTGTTACTTAATGGAATTCTTTTTAGTACGTCAAATGGAGATTTGTGCAAAACAGTTTTTAAAACCTCTTCAACAGCGGGTAAAATTAATTGTTCTCCGATAGTGTGCGGTTTTCCAGATTTTGCTATAAGTAATGAGATATTGTAAGATGCCCGCAAGCCATCATCGTTACTTTGAGATGTTGAAGCGAACATACTGTGCATGGTGGGTCTCTTTCCATATTTTTCTTTCAATGTTTGAAAATATTTTAAATCTTTACCTATTTTATCAGTATGACACCTTTTTAGATGATCTTCGAGCTTTGATGGTTTCATAGAGTCATTGCTCAAAACTTTGTTGCATAATAGGCACATGGGCAATTGTTTGTCTGCCTCTGATGGAACAAAACCATATTTCAAATAATCGACACTATATTGTCGACATTTTTTCTTTGCTGTAGCCATGTTTCGTGTCAGTTACCTTACCTGTAAAAAAAATGTTTTAGTAACCAAGTTTTTTTCTGAATATAGGTATCACACCGCAGCCTTTGTCAGCACGCGGAAATAGAATTACGGCTTGTAAAGGGACCAACTAATAAACCGCTGAGACAAATACAAACGTTTTCACAAAACGGTATCAATTTTAAAGTACATAATTTACCACTAATTTTTAATAGTATAAATAAAAATTAGTGTACTCAGTATCGAATACTGATCATATTTGTGTAGGAAAAAATAAACGTCGAAATCCCAAAATTGTCCATAAAAACGATAACTAACATTTTATTAAATCAATGAGTTCACGCGCTCCGTGTATTTGCGTATTTTTTGTCTGCGGCTTCATTGTTAAAACGTGACAAACAGGCATCGAAGTTCAAGCCCCGCCCTTTTCCCGTCGCCCGCGCACCGCTCGCTCTTTCCGAAAAGGAATAGTTTTGATAAAATAGTTACTTCAAAATCAATTTAACATGATTATGAAATTACTGTTTTATAAAATTAGTAGTTATTTGCAAGAAAAATTACAAAATTAATTGCTCTGCAATATTGCTTATTCGGCCTTTTTAGAGAGGCAGTGCTTCTCTCGTGAAAAAACAATTGAATAAAACGTGCTGTGTTTGTCTTCAAATCGAAAGAGGACAATTAAAATATCTGTAAGTTACTAAGTTACCTATCTATACAGGCCGTTGTGATCAACCGACTAGTACACGTAAACATAATACTTAAGTACTATAACAAAAAAAGGTAGGTTACTTACTTTTCTCCGGCACTAGCAAACACAGATATAAATTTTCTCACAACTTTTTTCCAAATTCCGCCTTGTTTTCGAAATTCCGGAAACAAATGAATGCGTTTGGTTGCCTTTGGCATCAAGTATTTATAGTGTTGATCAAGTTCATGTCTGAACAAGCATTAAGCATTGTCGGGCGGATAGCGCTTTGCAAGTCTGTACACGAAATTGTACGTAATATCGAATACACAAGTTTGGACAAGTAACAGTCGCTTGCCTTATTAAAATATTATCTGCTTAGATAGGTACTTAAAACAATGTAGGTAGGCCCTTATAAAAACTATGCTTACATTTTTGCTCTTTACTATCAAAAGCAGATAAATTTTCGTGGACCCCCATTAACATCTTATGGACCCCCATTTTTTGTTCACGCCTACGTAGACCCCCAGCAAGTCTCCCGTGGACCCCTGGGGGTCCACCTGGACCACTTTGGGAATCACTGTACTAGATCGTTCGCGATATTATTCCCGTATGGAAACACGCGACGATTGTACGAGAATTTTCCGCGGACAGCGCTACTCAAACTTCCACGGACCGCATTTTATTTTTATTTATTTTTGATTTCGTAACAATATGTTTTGCAGAAACCATTAATGAATAAATTATTGTATTAATTTTCACGGTTAATAAAAAGATAAACGAATAAATGAATGAACACTATTGCACCATTTACAAACAAAAGAAACATATAGTTAAATCTAATACAACTAAATGGGTACAAAGGCGGACTTATAGCTAATGCAATTTCTTCCAACCAACCTTAAGCTAGAAATGAGCTGCGGTAAAAAAACACTTGCGTGACCGGTGCAGAAAGTTTCAATGTACATGCCTACATTAAGACGCATATAATATACTTATATAAATAAATAATATGTATTCTGTCGTCCAGTGGTTAGGAGTTTGCCTTAGACCCAAAGGTTGTGGGATGCCCACAGGTACTATTCCAAAAAAAAGACAATTTATTTAATAACATGTAGCAAAGGAATGTCTCAGCTTGTGTTACCCTAGCCTTGTCTGGACTCTGGAGAAATGCTGTTCTTCAGCCCTGAGGTTTAGTATGCGAGATATTGGACGTGAGTCTCTGTAAAAAGGTTACGGAGGTCAGATGCCAGTCGCTTCATAGTAATTCATTTGCCAAACGTAGATATATTTTATGATAAGCTGAAATCCTTTGTTCATTCGTGTATAATGTATGAGTCTCATAAACCTGTGTAATATGTCCTGTCCTAACTCACAGCACGCATTGGGAAACTGTAAGTGCTGTCAGTGTTTGTAAAAAATAAATAAATAAATAATAACGAGACAGATAGATAGTTGAAAGTGACTCCGCGCTTTGGAAGGCACGGCACCACCGGTGTTCTCCGTTTCGGCGGAATGTCTACTTTAAAATTTTCACACTTTCCCACTGCTAGGCATAAGCCTACTACTTTCTACGCTAACCATCTATGTCCAGAACCATCGCATTTCGCATGTATATTTTCTCAAATGTCCCAACGTGCTTTCTTTCTTAGCTTACATCTGAACCTTGGGTACGCGGTAAGACATGGTCTTTCATATGGCGGTACTGGTTATTTATCACAATGAAGCGTCCGTAACGCTTTTAACAGGGAAACAAGATCAAAAAGAACATGTCCCGAGATGTGTTAGTGGTCAACACCATGGAGTAATTACAAAGAGGAGATGCCGTAACGAGCGTTTTGTAAGAAAGTGGTTGTGAAGCTACACGGGGCGGAAGGCAGACGTGGGGGGCTTCGACCGTGGCTCCAATCATGGAGCACGAGCAATGACAAGCTCCACCCACTTTTTTGTCGGCGAGGCGCCAATGATCACATCACTGCGCCATTTCAAACGGCATCTCTTTGTAATTACTCCATGGTCAACACCAGCAGTTTATTTGAGGCTATATAAAAGCATCTGATACCGTCCGTGTCCGTGACCAACGGCGTAACGTCCGAAGCGCGGTGGAGCTCAAGATAGAAAATGCGACTATATGGCGACCAATCCAATCCGGGTCGCGCCTCGCCGTCGCTTGATACACTTTGCAACATGTTTAGAAGTAAAAAATCTCGAATCTTGCTACAACAACACGCGCCGCGCTCGGCTCACGAGCTCCTCAACTTTCCCGAAATATATATTATCTATAGACTATCTCTATCATCAACTGGGGTAAAAGCTAAGATGAGAAATGCCCCTGTCTGCGCGTCTGCGTACAGTTACCGCATCAATATTCAATCGTGCAACAATTAGTTGTTACCAATTGATATTCACGTAATGGCGGAACGGATTAGCGAAACGCTCACCGACACAGCACGCGTGGTGAAAATGAATAGTCTCATTCATTCATAGAGTCCTCAATCGACCCTGTACACCCTGGTGTAATTTTCGGATCCGCCTTTCGGCCTCTGACGTGGTTCCTTTAACAGGTTACATGGTCAATCGACCCTGTAAATCCTGGTGTAATTTTCGGAACCACCTTTCGACCCTGGCGTGGTTCCTTTAACGTCAGGTTACATGATCAATCGACCCTGTACACTCTGGTGTCATTTTCGGAACCACCTTTCGACCCTGGCGTGGTTCCTTTAACGTCAGGTTACATGATCAATCGACCCTTTACACTCTGGTGTCATTTTCGGAACCACCTTTCGACCCTGGCGTGGTTCCTTTAACGTCAGGTTACATGATCAATCGACCCTGTACACTCTGGTGTCATTTTCGAAACCACCTTTCGACCCTGGCGTGGTTCCTTTAACGACAGGTTACATGATCAATCGACCCTGTACACTCTGGTGTCATTTTCGGAACCACCTTTCGACACTGGCGTGGTTCCTTTAACGTCAGGTTACATGATCAATCGACCCTGTACACTCTAGTGTCATTTTCGGAACCACCTTTCGACCCTGGCGTGGTTCCTTTAACGTCAGGTTACATGATCAATCGACCCTGTACAGTCTGGTGTTATTTTCGGAACAGCCTTTCGGCCTCTGACGAGGTTTCTTTAACGACCACCAAATGGCAGTCATGACGAATCATCATTATTATAAAACAATAAATGATTCAAACTTGCAATGTCCTATCTGGAAACTGGAAACAACTAAACAAAGTATGCTTCCCGTGGTAACCTTTGAATCTAAGATAAGATAAGATAAGATAAGATAATTTATTTATTTGCAAGAATACAGTGCATACATAGATATTTAGTTAATTATAATTTCGTGTATTCCACTCTCAGATGAGTATGCAAAAAATGAAATAATAAAAACAGAAAAAAAAATTAAATATGTCCCATTATGTCAGTAACATTTATACAATAAAATTATTTAAAAAAAATGTCAAATACTAAAGATAGATACAAAAATGTCAAGATTGTTTTAATTATGTACAATTATCGTTCATATATTCATCAACACTATAATAACATTTAGCCATTAGAAATTCGAACAAATTTCTCCCAAATACATCTAATTCTAATTCTTTATATGCTGAGGGTATATGGTTGTATATCTTAATTGCCATACAATATGAGTTCCTATGTGACATAGTCACATAGGAACTCATATTGGCTTATAATTGGCTTATATAATGTAGCTTTCCAATGGTGAAAGATTTTTTGAAATCGGCACAGTAGTTTTTGAGTTTATTCATTACAAACATACACACAAAAATACAAATCTTTCCTCTTTATAATATTAGTGTAGACTAGCTGACCCGGCGAACTTCGTTCCGCCTGACAGTCGATTCTTGAATTTTTAGTTTTTTTACTTTATTTTTCTAAAATAAAAGTTTTTTCTTAAATAAACGTAGCCTAAGTTACTCCTTATTACATCAGCTAACTGCCAATAAAAGTCCCGTCATTTCAGAGATTAGCCGGAACGTTTGTTCCGACAGACAGACACACAAAAATTGTAAAAAATGTTATTTTGGTGTATGTATATGTTCATAAGCATGTAGTACAAAACGGTTATTTCAATATTACAAACAGACACTACAATTTTATTTATATGTATAGATGTAGATTTCTTTGTTGCGTTGCGCAGGATTCGCGTCAGTTTGAATGGACCTTTACCATATACTGTACATACCGGTTCGGTCTTGACCGTTTGCAAGTGGACTGCCACAGGTGGACGAAAGCGTGTCACGATCCAATGGAGCCCTGCGAGGTATTGTCGAGGTCAGAAGTGCTGTAGGGAAAAAAAGTTTTTTATTTTATTATTGTTTATTTGGAAAACTTACAGTTGAATGAATGACATTTCATTTTACATTATTTAATAGCCTTTGTTTTTACCGCTGCTAAATAACATAGACGTCCCGGTCGACCGGAATAGATCTCTTTACGGGATAAATCCGCCGTTACATATATATTTAGTTTTCGTATTTACTGTAATGCTATTTACTGTGCAATAAAGTTATTGCTATATATGTATATATTATACACAAACAAATTTTATTTTCGAGTAACACATTACACACAAAACAAGATGAAAGAACAGAAAAGTTTAAGTTACACAGCACTTCCCGAAAAAGGACCTGGAGCCTATTTTTGAAAAAATTGACAAACCCAAAATTGTACATAAGAGGAAAAGACAGTATTTCAGAAATTTCTTACTTGTAGAGCGGATTACTTATAGATATTCAAGAATTTCTTCCAGCAGACCGGAGAGATTTAATGAAATTTTTAAAAATTTACTTGACACTTTTGTCGTCGATCGTACCCACGCATTATAAGTTAGCACCTACTCGGAGCTTCGGTCGCAGACGCGTGTAACTGCAGAGTTAACTGCCGCTTGACCCGTTTGTTTGTCATACCTACTTACTAAACTGCCCGCGGCATCGGTCGCGTGGGAATTTCCGAGGTAAAATGTATTAACATTTATCATAATCGGTTCAGCACTTTGTTTTTTTTTGTTGGGCTACGACGACTACGAAAACAAAGCCGGTCAAGGGCGAGTCGGACTGGCACTCCTAGGGTGCCGTATAGAGATGGGCAGAGGGAAGACATTCAAGAGGGAAAAAATGGAATGCAAGGGGAAGAAAAGGGAAAATATAATAAATTCCCATTTATTCCTGGGATGTTTTGAAAATTCCGGGAGTAAATAGGAAATTTTCCGGGATGGCGCCCATCGCTAGCGCCGTACTATTTATCCATACTAATATTATAAATGCGAAAGTCTGTCTGTTTGTCTGTCACGCTTTCACGGCCAAACCGCTGAACGGATTTTGATGAAATTTGGTATGAATATAGTTGAAGATCCTGGATCAAACATAGGCTACTTTTTAACGCAAGCGGAGCTGCGGGACACGGCTAGTTATCAATAAATACCGCAAAATAAAAAAACATGTCTGTTGTATGGGAGCCCTCATATTTATATTTTATTGTTTTTTAGTCAGTAGTAGTGTAGTTTCAAATGTCTAACTATTACGAATCATGAAATACATCCTGGTAACTGAGGAGTTAGTCTCACGCTCGGCGCGCATCCGTAGCGAATGCGCGCGTCAAGCGACGACGTGACGCGACCACTGTTGGATTGGTCGACATTTAGTGGCATTTTCTATCTTGAGCTCCTCCGTGCTTCGGAAGGCACGTTAAGCCGTTGGTCCTATATAAGCGCGCACGCCTTAATACCATCACCGTATGCACACAACTAGTCAAAATCGGAATGCGATGTGTCAAAAACAGGTCTTATAAGAATATACCATATTGTTCCATTTTTGTGTGATTATTATGCGGATTATTCGGCTGTGACATAGATACATACAAAAGCAGGTGTGGTTGTATGGAAATATTTCCGTTACTATTTCGATTTTATAGACGACTAGCTGTTTCCCCCAGTTCCGACTGCGTCAAAAAGTAGCCTATGATTGACCCCGGGTCCTCAATTATATTCATATCAAATTTCACCAAAATCCGTTCAGCGGTTTGGCCGTAAAAACCGTAACAGAGAGACAGATTGACAGACTTTCGCATTTATGATATTAAGTATGGACTAGCTGTTTCCCGCAGCTCCGCCTGCGTCAAAAAGTAGCCTATGATTGACCCCGGGTCCTCAACTATATTCATACCAAATTTCACCAAAATCCGTTCAGCGGTTTGGCCGTGAAAGCGTAACAAACAGACAGACTTATATTAGTATTGAAGTATGGATGTTTGAATGAAGTAATTTGTCAAGTTGTTTATTGCACAACACACAACTGCCTCCGTGGTCCAGTGGTTGAGGCGTTTGCCTTAGACTCTGAGGTCGCGGGTTCGATTCCCACGGGACGCATACTTTGTTTAGTTGTTTCCAGTTTGGTTAGGACATTGCAGGCTTGAAGCACCTGATTGTCTGATAATAATGATGAATCCGTGATGAGGACGTCCCGGCTGCGATTTGGTGGTTAACGGATCCAAGTCAGAGGCCGAAAGGCGGTTACGAAAATGACACCAGGGTGTACAGGGTCGATTGATCATGTAACCTGTCGTTAAAGGAACCACGTCGGACACGACAGATTTTTTTAGGCATCTGACACAACTCCTAACGACTGCCTTGTGTCGATAACAACCGGGACCCAAGGCTTAACGTGCCTTCCGAAGCACGGATCAGTCATTCATATTCAGTTTACATTTCAAGAGAGGTAGGACATTTTGTAAGGAGTAGTCTGTCTGGGGAAGTACCTGCACCCTACAGAAGACCGCAGCCAAATAACACTGTGATGCAGTGTTGTGTTCTTGCTGGTGAGTAGGGTCGCCAGGATCCAGAGGGGTCGCTGTGATGATAGCCGACAGGTCGGCAACGCGCTCGTGATTCTCCGGTGTTGCAGGCGTTCATAGGCTGCGGTAACCACTTACCATCAAGTGGGCCGTACGCCTGTTTGTCTACTTAGTTGTATAAAAAGAAACATGGTCAAGCGATCGGTTTTTCAGAACCGGCTCTCGGCTTCTGACGTGGTTACTTATCACGATCACCGTATGGCAGCATATCACTAAAGTTCTTAATCATAACTTCATGACGTATTCACATCGGTTTTACAGTCATCGATGTGGTGACGTCACTGCACTCAGGTGACGTCACCACATGTCCCGATCAGTGACCTAAAGACAATTACTAAGTTAAACGAGGGTCTTAATTCCCACAAGAGGTTATGATGTCATTTTCAAGCTGAGTCAGTCTTGCGATAACTTAGTCTGTCTTATTGAACCAGAAATCTATAAATAGAACCAGGATTGTCTTGGTGAATTTCTTCTCTCTACTTTTAGGAACGGTTTAAAAGAGGCCTGCATCCAGCGCTTTGCTGCGACCTTCAGATGATCTGACCATCTGGGTGTCCGACGCTGCGCTCGCTGGTGCGTGTTCGCCGTTCTAGAACCTTTCTGCCACATTGGTATCGGTTCTCCGCGCTATGTGCTCCGCCACTTAAAAGATCTGAAACTTACACCCTCCCACCCGAAACAGATACCACACCTCACTACGCAGACGCAATGCAAGAATGTCGCTTCGGCCGCCCGGCCCCTGACAATGACGCAGATCTATACAGTAAATAACCAACCCTAACATGCTGTGTTCGCGACCAAATCGTAGTAGTAATAGGTGTCAGGCTCGCCGCTGTTGTATAAAGGGTCCAGGGTGTGCCCTAGTTGCGATAATGTTAGACATTTTTTCCCCGGTTTGGGTACAGTGATGTCATCTCCGTGACTAATAACGATTTGTCCTTTCCTCAACGATGTTGGGCTAATTTACCTTATAAATACATACATACATATCATCACGCCTTTTTTCCTCCGTGGTAGGCAGAGACTACGGATTTCCACTTGCTACGATCCTTACAGACTTCCCTCGCTTCTTCTACGCTCATCACTCTCGTCGTACGAGCTCGTCGATTACGGGTACTCCTGACATCTCCCTTTTTTAATATGTCTGCGATTTGGTCGCAGTATGTTCTCCCGAGGCCGGTCCTTATCTTATAAATATCATGTTTAAATTAATAAATCCTTCTTCATCTCATTTTATTTACTTAGTATCGTCTCGTGGGTATTGCGTGCGCCTCATTCTATAAAGCAACAAATATTAACATCTTCTTTTATGACGGTCCCTCACTGCTGAGGATCGTAACCACATATTGGCAATACCACAGATTACAGAATACATTCTGTACAGATTCGCTATAAATTGAAACGCCCCAATTCTCCTGGTTACTCTCATACAAACTTATTGTTACAGAATCTATTAAAAACACGATCTATACTAATATTATAAATGTGAAAGTCTGTCTGTTACGCTTTCACGGCCAAACCGCTGAACGGATTTTGATGAAATTTAGTGTGAATATAGTTGAAGACCCGGGGTCAAACGTATGCTACTTTGAGACGCAGGCGGAGCTGCGGGAAAAAGCTAGTAGGTTATAAATTAAGATTTACAACTTTTTAAATAAAGCACTTAATCAACTTGTGATAGAATTTGGTTACGTAAAATAATCGAGTTTAAAAAATTCAGTTCTTTTATTGGCCAAAAATAAGCGAGATCAGTGCTTAATTTAAATATCTTTCTTATTGATGCACAACACTGCATCACAGTGTTATTTGGCTGCGTTCTTCTGTAGGGTGGAGGTACTTCCCTAGACGGACTACTCCTTACAAAATGTCCTATACCTCTCTTATTTTGCCTGGGATTATAAGTTTTTCCACTTTTTCCAGACAATGAGGTGATCGCATGATGTAAAAAAACTGAGGATTTGCAAAAAAACACGTTTCTTGATAATAGAGTTTTATAAGAATATTCATTGTCATGCCCTAAAATACCTCCTCGTGAATTCTCTAAAAGCTGAATGTCTAAAAATACCATATCTCTTACTCAAAACAAACAAAGTGACGGAAACTCGCGTACTATGTATGTATGTCATAGTATGACGTCATAAGGATGTTAATTATATGTTTATATGCGACCTTGACTGCATAATACGCCTTGTATTTTGCAAAATATGTGACGATATGTCAACAGATTCATTTTGAAGTTCTGTCTGCCTTATCGGTGGTTGCGGGTTCGATTTAAACTAGTATTTTGTTTTTTTTTTTTAAATATACAATAACTAGCGGTTTCCCGCAGCTCCGCCTGCGTTAAAAAGTAGCCTATGTTTGACCCCGGGTCTTCAACTATATTCATACCAAATTTCATCAAAATCCGTTTAGCGGTTTGACCGTGAAAGCGTAGCAGACTGACAGACATACAGACTTTCGCATTTATAATATTAGTATGGAAGTAGGCAAACAGGCGTGCGGCCCACCTGATGGTATGTGGTCACCGTCACCTATGAACGCCTGCAACACCAGGGATGTCACGAGCGCGTTGCCGACCTCGAAGTAATTTTAGTTGTTTCCTGGTTCTTTTTCAATTTCCAAGAAAAAAAGTAAAATATTAAAAACATATCCCAGTTAGTCAGTTAAAAATAATTTCGTTTCTTCTATTACAAAAACAGCTGAAGGATTTTATTGCTTTCTTTTTGTATTAAATTGTACGAGTGAACGGATGCTGTGACGATAACATATTCAGTCACTGACTATATCATTTTTGTTCTTCCGTCCCTTCTGGTCGAGACTGATAAGGATGTCGCTTTTTAACCCCCGACGAACGAAGAGGGGTGTTATAAGTATCATGTTCTCTTGACGTGTAAACGGATGAGCCGATTCTGAAGCGGTTAAGTACAGATAATTAATAGTTAAACAGAAAAGAAAATAATTATGTACAACGGCGGACTTATCCCTGTTTCTTCTAACGAACCTACTGTGTCTGACCATGAAAGGCATTAAAAGAATTATTTTTTTATTTATTTTTCATTTACACATTTACTTTTTCACAGGGTAAGCAAGGTAGACTTGTCTTGGCAACGTTTTTACATGAAAATGTTTTTAGTGGGATATACATTTACAATATTATACAATAAATATATTTTATACCTTATACTTATATAACAAATTTTCGATAATGATATACGTGTGAATTCATTCAAAGTGCAACTAAATAGGTCGATCTGGTGCGATATGGTGCTCGTTAAAGGACCAAGTCAGAGGCCGAGAGGCGGTTCCGCACAACTCTGACACCAGGGTGTACATGGTCGATTGACAATGTAACACGAAATGATGATGATGATGACTATTAAGATGTCTGCGATTTGGTCGCAGTATGTGCCGAGTATAGTCTGTGGTCCCAATTAAAAGTCCAGCTAGACTATATCAGTAATGGTGATTCATAATCACAAAAAACAAATGTAACGATTATTTTTATCACGCGTAGGCGGAGTTAATACTAGTATTTTTGCAAATAAAAAGGTTATTTATATTGAAAAGAAAAAAAAGTTAGACTATTCTCAATTGAATCGTCTTTCAGTTAAATTTTCAGCTTGCACTTCAGAGTCCAGGGCACACTTTAATCATGGTTCTAGGTTAAGGGGAATTGGTTGACTGACCGTAAGGGTTGTCTCCATTTCGACACTTGGCCAATTTTTGCGTTTATACGGAAAAATTTATGTTCCGGGCAAGATGTCACATTTCTGAATGGATTCTTACGAAACTTGTTAACACGTGTTCCTTGATTTATTTAAATTATTTTATTATGTCTAGGAGTTTTTTTAATGGGGGAAAAATTAGGGCATAAAGGGGGAAGTTTGTTGTATATTTATTTCTAAACGAATCTTTAGAAAACTTGGAACACAGGTTTCTTGATTTATATGAATTTTTTTGACAAGAGCTTTTTTTGATTGGGGGAAAACTGAGTGCATGGCAAAAAGGGGGAAAGTTTGGTGTAACATTATTTCATTCATACTTATTTGATTTTTATAGATCCGTCAGTACAGCCTCCGAGGTCACGGTTTCGATTCTCACGGAAAACATACTTTGTTTTAGTAGTTCCAGTTTGGTTAGGACATTGCAGGCTTGAATCACCTGATTGTCTGATTACTCAGAGCCTCTGAAGTCACGTCAAGCCGTTGGTCCTGACTGCCATCTGTTAGGCGTTAAAGGAATCGTGTTACAAGCCGCTAAGCGGATCCGCACAACTCGCACACAAGATTGTATATGCCCAATCTATATGAATGTGCATATATAAATTAGTATGCCGGTGTGTTCGCGACTTTACGAGACGACCTCACGACGACCTTGCGTATTTGTCTATCTGATGTGATTCTTATGGCTCAAGTGATAAGAGTTAGCAGCGCTCGAGGAAATGTTTGAAGAAATTTTATAGGCATTTTTGGGGTTTGGTGCAAGTTGAAGGCTGTATTAAAAAAAAAATGCGGTTCTGTCTTACTTACCGCGTCGGCTCAGTGACTCGAAGTGGATTTCGGCTTCCGAAACCAGAGTTGCCATATATCTGTAAAATTTGGCGACACGTATGAAAAGTCCGAATTTTATAGCCCAGAACGTCTAATACGACCCTGTGAGGATTTCTTTGCGGTCTATTATTTAAGTCTATTGCCTTATTAAATAAACTAATGTATGTATGTACAAAAACACGTTTCATATATATAAAGGGACGGTAATGTCAGCATGCCAATTTTTTTGAATAAAGGTTTGCATGTGCACCTTGGAGGGACTCCACATATAGCCCTTACACATTTTTTCTGAGCAATAAATGCTTTAATATATTCCGTACTATAACCCCAGAGAACTATGCCGTAACGCAAAACAGATCCTACAAAAGCATGATACGATGTTATGGCAGTTTTCATGTCAGTAACCTTTTTGACTTGATAAAGTGCATAAACAAATTGATGGGTTCTCCTGGTTATTATCTCTAGTTGATTTTTCCAATTTAGGTCTTGATCAATTATCACGCCCAAAAATTTTGCACTTGGAACATTATTTATTTTATTAATATTTAATGTAAAGTTGCAATGTTGATGTTTCGAATTATTGAATTGAATGTAATTTGATTTGTTTAGATTTATATTTAAATTATTTTCACGCATCCATTGTAAAATTTCGTCAATTGTATCATTAATGTCTTTTTCATGTTCAATTATTGCGTTATTTTTGCTTTTTTTTGCATTAGTAGATATAATTATAGAAATATCGTCGGCATATAGAATACACCTATGATTTGTTATATTAATAATGTCATTGATATATAGAATAAATAAGAGCGGTCCGAGCACACTTCCCTGTGGAACCCCACACTTTATATTTCTGTAGGATGATATATAAGAGTTCCTTTCATTATTTGATATTCTATTAATTATGACACCTTGATATCGATTCTTTAGGTAGGAAGAAATCCATTGTAGAGCGATTCCTCGAATACCCATTCTTTTTAACTTTTCCAAAAGCCTTTCGTGTGACACAAAGTCAAATGCTTTTGACAAGTCGAAGAATAGTCCAGTCGTTAAACAGTTATTATTTAAACTAGTTAAGATTGAATTCACAAGTGTATAAATAGCCAATGTAGTTGATTTACGTTTCTGAAAACCAAACTGGTTTTTACTAATTAAGTTGTATTTGTTGCAAAAATTCATCAGCTTTTTATACATATATTTTTCAAAAACTTTGGAAAATATAGAAATGAGAGTTATTGGGCGATAGTTATTAATGTTACTTTTTATACCATTCTTAAACAATGGTTTCACTAAGGAAAGTTTGAGTGCATTAGGGAAGGTGCCTGAAATAAAGGACAAGTTTATTAGGTGTGTGAGTATAGAAATTATTTCAGGGGTGCAAGCTTTTACAATTTTTGTACTTATCCCGTCATATCCTTCGGAATTTGTGTTTCGTAAGGATTTTATTTCCTTTTTGACTTCTTCCTCTAATACCAGGCCCATAAATATTGAATTAGATAATATTTCATTTGAACATGTCTTGCGTATATTATTAGGTGATGAGTTATTATCAGTCAAATCAATGAAGAAATTATTGAATGCGTTTGCAATGTCATCAGGTTTATTTATTTGTTTCTTATTTAATTTAATTTCTTTGATATCGTCATTAAAAGTTACATCAGATATTTCTCTTTTTATTACTGACCACGTTGCTTTAGTTTTATTCGTACTCTTATCTATCATGGCAATATTAGATTTCTTTTTAGCTTTAGTAATACATCTTTTTAGTAGTTGTGAATACGTTAAATAACTATTCTTATTCATTGCTGTTTTATTTGTATAATAACGATATCTTAGTAATCTTTTATTCTTACTGCTTATTTTCAGTCCTCTACTAATCCAATTTTTATTACTGCTTGTATTGCTGTTAATTTTAATTTTAATTTTTGGAAAGCAAAGGTTATAGAACAAACAGAAAAGTTCATGGAAACTATTAAACGCAGTGTCAAGATCTTGCTCTTTATAAATATCTGTCCAGGAAAGGCTACCTAGACATTCTCTGAATTTTCTAATATTATCTGGACTATAATCCTTTTTATAAATCATGTAGGACTTTGGTTTTGTAAATAGTTTTTGTGTTTGGAAACTGAGTAATTGCGCTGTTTCATGATCAGAGAGATAGAGTGGCAGAACTTCGGCTGAAGCATCTTCAATATTACTTAATATATGATCCAGGCACGAGCTCTTGCGCGTCGGAACATCAATATGGATTTTTAGTGAATAATTTGAACATAAATCCCTTAAATATTTGCTGCCTGTACTTTCAATTAGAGTGTTGATGTTCATATCGCCAAGAATGACTACTTTAGAATTTAATTTATTCTTATTAGACAATTCATGTAATAGGTTGCTAAGTTTGTCCAAGAATACAATCGCATCTGAGTTGGGAGTCCTATAAACACAAATAATAATTAATTTTATGTGCGGGACCTCTATTCCACATACTTCAAAGGTCGATTTAGCTTTATATTTATCGGGCAATGTGAATTTATTATAAATCAGTCCTTTTTTTACCAAAATACATGACCCGCCTCTACGTTTAGCCCTGTTATATGAAGTAGCAAACTCAAAGTCATTAAATTTTACAAATTTTTCATCTCTCTTAATCTCATATCCGTCTTTTAAAAATGATTCAGTGAAACACATTACATCGGGTAATTTATCCTTTTCCTTGAGTTCCTCAAGTGTAAGCTCCAGTAATTCTTTTTTTATCTAAAATACTAGCAATATTTTGATGGAAAATTTTAAACACATTTTTCTTTTTAGTAATATTTAAACTTTTTTTAGGGACGAAAAAAATTGCTTGACTTGTCAATTGCTGGAAAATAGTAAGGCAATGTCCCTTTTTTTGTAACAGTAGCTTTTGAATTCTCCATACGTTCCTTGGACTGTTGACGCTTGAAATAATAGGTTATTTTACCTCTACATGGATCATTACACTCATTCTGATCATTACATTTAACATTACTTGTCATATTGTTAACAAAAAGTTTTTTTAGCTCTTTTACATTTAGATATTTATTGTTATAATCTAAACAGTCAATAGCATAGTTAAGAGCTTCGCACATGTAACGCAAATTGTTAAATTTAGATTTTACAAAGCAACAATTTTTATAGATGGAGCATATGTTATTTATTACATTATTTACATTGTTCACGTTAATATAATCATTATTAAATATATTCATTATAAATATGTTATTATTACTAAATTTATTGATAAGTTGCTTTAATTGTGAAGTTAATATTCTAATGTCATAATCATTCTCGCCTATGCATATTACAAGTTTATCATTACATTTCATTTTGAGATTAAAACAATTTTTTAAGACTTATATTCTTCATATTTTGAATTGTTTCTTGAATGTATCAAAGCTGATGATAACGTTGAACACTGTTGCGTACCAAATATATAGATTTTGTTTTGTGTGTGTTCTTGTGACGTTGGCTCAATATCTTTTGTAGTATTACTTTTATCAAGGTATCCAGGTAGCTTCAAAGAATTAACAACTTGCCTTAGTTTTGCTAATTCGGATTCTTTTTCTTTAATTTTTAATTCAATCTCACTTATCATTAACTTGTTTTCTTTGGCTTTAGGTGTCGGCTCATCGTCTAACAAGATATTATTAATTGGGGTTGACAAAATTTCAGGGGAACAATCAATGAGGGGCGTTGAATTTTCTTCTTTTTTACGCTATTGATTATTTGATTTTCTGTTAGAGGTGATTGACATAATGATTTTAATGTCTTATTCTCTTCAGTGAGTTTATAAATTTGGCGTTTGTGTTCATTGTTTTCTAAAATTAAATTTTCCAATTCCTGTGCTGACACTTGTAATTCCAATTTAAGTTGGTCATTAAGTTCTTTCATTTCAATGAGTGTCGTAGCATCTGTTGTTGTGAAATCAACACTTTTCGATAAGAGACTAGTGCTTGTAAATGAGTCATCAACTAAGTCAGTAATATTTGTAGTAGTGAGTATATGCGAATCTTTCATCCGAGTTGAATTCAGTGTTGTATGTGGCGTAGTTTTATTAGATTTACTAGGAGATTTTTTCCGTTTCGTAACATAAGATATATTACTATTATTAACATCAGATTCTTTACTTTTTCCCTTGCATGATTTACATTTCCATTTATTTTTTGTGTCTTTTTCTACCAAATTCCATAATTTTTCCGAATATCCCGCACAATCGAAATCGTAATAATTTCTGCATTAAGAACATTTGATAGTGTTTTTTATATCAGTAGATTTTTTGCATTTATAACAGAAGACGACTGTTGAAGTCTTATTACCACTACTTGTAGGCTTCTCTGTAGTTTTCGTTGACATTTTTTTATCTTTTTTAGTAGTTCCGCCTGTATGTGGATTTCGTTATAATAAATATCTTTGCTTGCCTTTGCTTCAATCACTGTCAGTGTCAGTGTAATTTTCAAGTGTCAATGTCAGGCAAAAAAATAAGGTGTCATGTCAATTGTGTTTTGTTTACGATTTCATTGCTGACCAATTATGTACCGACAATGACTGTCGAGTCGGATATGATGTGAATTTGTGGGTGTGATTCTCTTGTAATTGGTCAATAATCCATTCAAAATTTAAAATGAAGATTCGGTTATTCTTTGATAAACATGAAACAAGTAAATCTTGAGTGCAACAAATTGTGATGTGGTAATGTTTGAGTAGAAATTATATGATCGTACCTTATAGCCAGATGTGGAGGTTAGTTTCGCACACTTTTTTGCACTAAATATTCCTCATTTGTATATTTGGTTTACAAAAATTGTTCGGAGCTTCAATTACGTGTTTACTTCAATGACATCCAGATGACAGGAGCATGACTTACAGCATACCCTAGGCTCCGAAGCGTAAGCTGACGACGCAACTAGGAATACACGCTAGGATGAAGATGATTTTTAAACATGGTCAGTGTAATACCGCGCGGGCACAGTGCGTGTATCGGGGGCGGACCAAGTCTACTAAATTAGGACAAATATGTGAAACCCGGATGAATGGCAACCCTTCCTTATTCCACTGAGAAAGGGAATTTTTACTCTTCAGTGTTTTCGGTTCGGTTTCGATACCTAAAAGAAAACGCTTTCAAGATAAATGTACGACTCAAATTTGTGAGAGTTGACTCAAAATTTGAATTGACTCAAAATCGGTGAGTCGGAATAAAAATCGTTCGACTCATTTCTTTGTAGATAGCGTACTTACATGCCGTCAATGTTCACGGATGTTTTCCGCAAAGATAGGATACATAAACCATCTTAAGGCGCATGAGCGCTAAATTTCCGCCTAATAGTCAGTAAGGGTCAGAATCCGTCGGAAGTTATCATCATCAATAAGCTAGTTTCCAAGGTCAAAAGACTATCATTAAAATTAGTCCGTCATTTAGGGAATCAAAATATATTAGTGACGTATTTTTTTCTTTTGTCAATTGAGCGATAAATTATAAAGATATAACACATCGAAGTTTAGGAGTGGGGGCTCGTGACGTCACATATTGCGAAAAAGTTTAGCTCACTGTGACGTCACACGGAGCTTTAATGAGCCATATTTTCAAAAGAAAAAATACGTGTCCAATATTTTTTGATTATCTAACTGACGGACTAATTATATTTTTTTAGGAAACATGATATAAAATAAACGTATATTTTTTATGTAGCACCAATGATCTTAAAATTTAACGTGTCTGTCTGTTTGTCCGCAGAGATGCGCCGTACGGCTGATTGAACGATGTGCAATGACGGCTGAAAGGCGCGCGCGTCGCACACGGCGCGCGAATACGCAACATGTCCTTTTTTAATAACCTCAAAAAGGTAAGCACTTTTATGTGTGGTTTTTGGTACCTTAAGTTTATTTGTTTAACACTTTCTTGCTCACAAACAAAAGGCTGCCTTATCGCACATGCAATCTTGCAGAAGAAGGAAATTCAAAACGGAGATCAGATAGGGTCCAAAAAGAAATAAAAATACTGAGACAAAAACTAAAATCAATTAATGACTTAATAATGACTTAAAAAATAATTTATTTCAATTTCTGATTGACAAATCTTACTATAAAACTAATGACTTTTTGAATGATGATAACATACAATTTTAATTATTTGTAACTAGAGATGGGCCGAGTACTCGGTTGTTACTCGGTACTCGGCATACTCGGCACCTTTTTCAGTACTCGTACTCGGTCGAATAACTCGTTTCAACGGCTGAGTGTTGGTGCCGAGTATTTTAACCTTTTCATTGGCATATCTGATTTAAATGACATCATACTACATGACGTCTCAGTCTCACTCATATTTGCGTTCAAAGGGTTCATCCATACTCCATACTAATATTATAAATGTGAAAGTGTGTGTGTTAGTTTGTCCTTCCTTCACGTTAAAACGGAGCGAGTTGATGTGATTTTTTGTGTGGAGATAGTTGGAGACCTGGAGAGTGACATAGGCTTCCGTGACACAAACGGAATTCCACGCGGGCGAAGCCGCGGGCACAGCTAGTAAGTAATAAAAAAAACTTTAATAGTAGAAGCCAGTTCTTTGAAGCAGCTCAAAAAAGCAACACGGTCGTCTTGTCTTGAAATGTTCACATTCGCATTCGGTTCATTTTTGTCTTTTCGGTACATTTTACAGAACCGAGTTACTTGGCCGAGTACTCGGTTTTATGAAGGCAAAACCGAATAATACTCGGTATTCGGTTACTCGGTAAATATAGTACTCAGCCCATTTCTATTTGTAACACTTTGATATCCTATTATAATATAAATTTTATTTTCAATTTGACATAACTAGAATGATGTTAGTAATCTTTTATATGACTGAATATTTGTACGCCATACTTTAATGGCAAAACATAGCGTTCCCTATTAACTGTAACAACTGCATGTTCATGTATACCTATGTTGCATTATATTGATTTGATTTTAAAGTTTGATCAAGCAAGTCAGTCAATATAGACCATGCACACCCAGATCTCTATAGATTTTCGGAACCAGCAGCTGATTATCTTGTAAAATATGGACACGGAGCTAACACGGCAGCCGGCTCCACTGGAAACCAGTGTTAATCTAGGATAATTGTGAAAGATAAATAAAGAAATAAATGAAAGTGGAAATGTAAAGCTAATTTCTTGAATACTTTCTTAAAGGACCGTTCAAACTGACGCGAATCCCGCGCGACTTGCGGGACGCCCACAGAAATAAGTATATAAAGAAGTGTCATTAGCAGGCTCAACTTTTTCATACTCTACGGCGCTTCTGATTTGATTGGTCCTTAATACTTATGAAGTAATCTAGCTTTAAAGTTAGAACGAGAATGCATCTAAGAGAGACGCTCCCATTAATTCTAATCAAGTGAGAAAACATTATCTCTTTTCAATTGAAGCTGATCTCGCTCATCGTTAGTCACTTTTTTCTCTTCTTTTATTTTTATTATTGTATGTTGTATGTAAGTAAATGATATGTATATATTCTTTAAAGGTATAGTATGTATTAATTGATTGTAGGTTTACTTATTGACTGTCATGTAAGTATGATAGTTTAACTGTACCGCCTTTTTCACTTTTTATCCTGTCTAACCTAAGGTTGGCTGGAAGAAATTGCAATAGCGATAAGTCCGCCTTTGTACTCAATTTTCTAAATGTATTTATTTTTATTTTGTGATTGGTACTATAAAGTGTAATCTATTTATCTTTCTATCAAGTGGACGTGGTCAATTAATAAAGTTATACTACGTGTCTGACGTGGCTTACTCACTTTCAAGTAAAATTCATTCATTCATTCATTCAAAGACCACCAAATGGCAGCCGGTTCCGATGAACAAGAGAATATCGGATATTATTGTACGAAACAGTAAAACCTTTAAAAACGTGCAGGGAAGCGATAAAATACACATTTTATGTTTTACTTAATATCTTACATAAAATATGACGTTTTTATTCATCGTTTTTATTACAAAATGACGGCATATAGATCGTTGTATGTTAAATATTTTACTGACAAAATTACGGATCTGTTTTGTAAACAAAAAATATATTTTGCCGATCCGTGGTGTTGGGAATTTACTTAGTTTTAACTTAAACTATTTTAATACGGTTTTATCGCGTTTATTACTTATTTATTTACACCTGAGAGAGGTAGGACATTTTATAAGGAGTAGTCCGTCCGGGGAAGTACCTCCACCCTATAGAAGACCGCAGCCAAATACAGCCCGGCGAAAGATGTCCCCCTGCGGCGCAGACGCCCGAGGAATGTTCTCTTTGACCCTGACGATCCCATTACGGTGGCGAACCTTCCCTTCGAAAATCACTCGACTCAACGGAGTCCTGGGTTTTCCATAGGAACATATAACCGTACTCGGCGGCGAGTACGACGTAGTAGGAACAGTAGCTCGTTTTCCAGGTACCAAAATGTACCAGGGCGCTTCACGCCACCGATAGGTTCTTAGTAGGCCCTTCAGGCACAATAGTGTCGGCCCTTATGGCATTGAGCGTTTGCTACCGCTCGCGAGTTTGCATCGCTCGCTTGATCAAAGGCAAAACCCATGGCCGAGGTTCGTCCCAACTGGGAGCCCCTTGCGCATTTGCCGAAAAGGCTGAGTGGTTAATAGCCCTCGCCTCAAACTGTCCCGCTGTAAATTTTAAAGCTCACAGGAGCTAAAATTGTAGGTCCATTATAAAAAAAACAAAAAAAAATAAAAATAAATAACACTGATGCAGTGTTGCGTTTCTGCTGGTGAGTAGGGTCGCCAGGATCCAGAGGGGTCGCTGTGCTGACAGTGGACAGGTCGGCAACGCGCTCGTGACATCTCCGGTGTTGCAGGCGTTCAAAAAAAAACCTAACATTTCAAACACTCAATCGCGAAAACATAAGATATTATTAATTTTAACTAGGGGGTCAATTCCGCTAACAAACTTTAAAAGACCATGCAACTGATATTAAATTACTATGTATATTTGATATGCTCAATATTGGTATTCTGCTAACACAATTTTTATCGTCAATTGCAACTAAAATGTTATTGAATGGTAATAGTAGAAAAATGTAAATAAAATAGAGTACCGATTATTGAAAGAATTCATGATTTTTTGATTAGCAAAATTTTCCAGTTGCAGTTCAATGGCATGCCAATGGAATACGATTGGTCTTAAAATTAGTAACAGAATATCAGAAACGTCAAAAGTTGTCATTGCGATCCAATTACGATTCAATTGTGCACTATGTATGAAATAAGAGAATTGACGCCCTATTTGGATTGCTGAATTGATTGTGATTTTGACTACTGATGACTTCTAATCGCAGGGTAGAAGCGAGACAACGCAATAGAAGGTGTAACGCGACATCTCGCTCATTTATTCCATGCTATATGAGGTCATAGTAATCTACCTCCTCAGGCTGGAGTCATCTGATTGTCTGCCAATGATGATTCCGTGCTTCGGAAGGCACGTTAAGCCATTGTCGTTAAGTGATGGTTCCTTAAACGACTTAACATGCGTCAGAGGCCGAGAGACGGTTCCGAACAACTCTGACACCAGGGTCTACATGATCGATCCACCACAGGATGATAATGAGAATGGTTGAATTGTGTCTGACGCAGAATGTGCACTTCTCACTTGACAAAAATAATGCTTAGCGTTATAACTATTTGATATTCTGTATATCGATAACTGACAATGTTTAATCTTGTCACATCCAGGTCCTGCACCTCGGCAGCGGCCATGACGCGAAAAAGAAGAAAGTGTTCGCGAACATTCGCGACAATTGCGACCCCGCCGAAAATTGGGACATGATCGGCGAGCTCGGCGATGGAGCTTTTGGAAAGGTAAACATACTAAATATTAATAAAAAAGAATTGTTCAACTCCGACCAGAGGACTTATTTTTGATATGTATGACTGACTAGCAGCCCGTGTCGACTTCGTCCTACCTACCTACCCTATAGCCTTCCTCGAAAAATAGGCTATCCAACACTGAAAGAATTTTTCAAATCGGGCCTGTGGTTCCTGATTTGAGCACGTTCAAACAAACAAACCCTTCAGCTTTATAATATTAGTGACTGATATGACGAATGAGAATCATTCGATATCGAACGAAAACCATTCGACTCGCCCATTTTGTGTGATTCATACTTTCCAAAAAAGCGCTTCAGTATTTATGAACGAACAAATTTTTCAAATTAAATCAGAAATATTAATTGTCGAACATAGATAAATTTGATCTTACACAATGTTTTTGACACACTTTGTCATGCCCATAACAACATGCAGTATGTCTTCATCATATTAAAGACCAGCTTGTTTCCCGCAACTCCGCCTGCGTCAAAAAGTAGCCTATGTTTGACACCGGGTCTTCAACAATATCCATATAAAATTTTATCAAAATCTGTTCAGTGGTTTTGCAGTGACAGCGTAACAGAGAGACAGACTTTTCGCACTTAAATATTAGTATGGAAGTATTGATAAATGATCAAACTCTTCATTATTTGTGTATGTTTTAACCAAATCTATAAATATTTTCAGGTGTACAAAGCCCAACACAAAACCACGGGTCAGCTCGCCGCCGCCAAAATGTGCGTTCTTGACAACGAGGACGACCTCGCCGACTTCACTGTCGAGATTGACATACTGTCCGAGTGTCGGCACCCGAATGTCGTAGAATTGCACGAGGCGTACTTTATAGATAACAAATTATGGGTGAGTTGTTTATATTTAGGGTCTTTACTTGCATTTGACATAATGTTCGGGTTTTGACATAATGTTCGAGTTTTGACACATTGTCCGAGTTTTGAGATCTTGTCCGAGTCGTGGGATAGTCGACTGACTGCATAAATAACAAGTATAAGGTAAGTACTTAAAAGTGACACATATAGATCTCGCTTCATTGTCGAGATTGACATACTGTCCGAGTGTCGACACCCGAATGTTGTCGAGTTGCAAGAGGCTTACATTATAAATAACAAGTTATGAGTAAGGTGCTATAATTCTTATAAAATGACTGTCCTTAACATACTTTCAATGATTTTCTATGATATGTAGGGTCTTTACTGGTTTTTGACATAGTGTTCGAGTTTTGAGATCTTGTTCGAGTCATGAGATCGTCTCGATAAATAACAAGTTTTAGGGTAGTCATTAAACTTTGATGCGGTATCTGTTTCGGGCAGGAGGGTGTGAGTGTCCGTTCTGCACGTTAGTACTAATAATAATTTTCTTTTCTTCTTTCCAGATGCTTCTAGAGTACTGCGACGGTGGCGCCCTCGATTCTGTGATGGCGGAATTAGAGAAAGGACTCAACGAGCCGCAAATTGCTTACGTCTGCCGAGAGATGTGCAGGTGAATTTGTCTAGTTTATTTCATCGTTTTAACAAATTCTCACAATCATCCAAACTTATTTAACGTTTATAATTCATACTTTCACACTAATATTATAAATGCGAAAGTCTGTCTGTCTGTCTGTTACGCTTTCACCGGCCAACCGCTAAACGGATTTTGATGAAATACTTGACGCATGCGGATCTGCGGGAAACCGCTAGTTTATAATAATTCATAATTCATCATGAATGAATGAACACTTTATTGCACCATTTAAAAACGTATAAGAAAAGATAGAGAAATGAAACCAATTAACATTAAAGAGAAATGAGTACAAAAGCGGACTTATTGCTGATGCAATCTCTTCCAGCGAATAAGCGGTGCAGAAATATTATTTGTTTGATATTATTTCTTTTAAGGGTTCCGTACGTAAAGGTTAAAATTGAACCCTATTACTAAAACTTCACTGCCCGTTTATTGTTCACCAAGCTGTATCTTGTGGCGACACTGTCGCACAGCAAGTGATTACTACACGACTTAACAGATGGCGCTAAAAGCAAATAATCTCAAGTCCCATACAAAGAACCCGAATAGGCTAGTCTCCTAAAAATATATAATTAGTCCGTCAGTTAGATAATCAAAAAATATTGGAGACGTATTTTTTCTTTTGAAAATTAAACAAAGAATGGTAAAGAATGGCGCGTTAAAGTTCCGTGTGACGTCACAGTGTGCTACACTTTTTCGCGATATGTGATGTCACGAGCCCCCACTCCTAAACTTTGATGTGTCTTGTATATCTAATAAATAAATAACAATAAGGGCCTTTTATCTTTATCTTTATAATTTATCGCTCAATTGAAATTAGAAAAAATACGTCGCTAATATATTTTGATTCCCTAAATGACGGACTAATTTTAATGTTTGTCTTTTGACCCTGGAAACTAGCCTATGACTATGGAAGACTAAATCGCGCTATCGAAGTTTCTACGGATTGGAGCATAAATACAACCTCCGAGAGAACATCGTCTGTCGCGCAGTTTCCTAGGCATACCACCTCGCCTGGCGGGAAGATCTTCCCGTCAGGCGCGAGAGCATCACACCTCGCCGTATCTCCAATATTTAATGAACCTTGTTAAAAGATGCGAAATTTTTTTGCAGTTTTCATTAGTGCGAATTCGACTTCCACTTGATCGGTTTTATTATTATTTTTTACATACCTATACGTTTTTTTCTATAATGTATGTATGTATGTAAAAATCTTTATTGTACACAAAGAACATAGTATCAGAATACAGGTTAAAACAAAAGGCGGACTTATCCCAAATAGGGATCTCTTCCAGTCAACCAAACTAACATAGGACATAGACATATGGGCACAGAAGAGGGCACAGCACGCAAATAAATCTTAGGTGCATAGACTTACATCTAACATACAAATTTAATGACTACATAAAAACAGCAAGCTCAGCTCAAGTCCGATCGTTTCAAACTATCCTAAGGTTGCCCAAAAGAGATTGCTTCAACGATAAGTCCGTCTTTGTACCTCATATTCATTGACGTTTGTTTTGCAAATTTTTTATACTGGTGCAATAATGGATATCGTATTGTATCTTTGTCACAGACAACATATCTTTGTATGTTGTATTCTATGGTGAAATCAAAATGATTTTAATTGTATTTTATTTATTTCATGTACACGCTGTAAATATACATTGGAAACTTAACATTAGGAAAACTGTGTACAAGGGTTCTACTTATTTCTAAAGAAATTTCTTCCAGCAGACCCGCGACAGGAACTGCGAAAGGAAAGAGGCGAAGTAGCGTACAATAAAAAAGAAAAAAAAATACAAAAATAATAAGCACAATTTAAACCTATTTTATAATACTTTATGTATAATAAACTAAATAATAAATTGTGTATTGTAGGGGCCTGGAGTTCTTGCACAGTCAAAAGGTGATACATCGCGACTTGAAGGCAGGAAATGTGTTGGCCACCATGACGGGCGGCGTTAAACTAGGTAAGAAATACTATCCATACTAATATTATAAATGCGAAAGTCTGTCTGTCTGTCTGTTACGCTTTCACGGCCAAACCTCTGAACGGATTTTAATACAATTTGGTATTAATGTAGTTGAAGACCCGGGGTTAAACATAGGCTACTTTTTGACGCAGGCGGAGCTGCGGGAAACAGCTAGTCTCTTTATATATAAAATTCAATTGCTGTTCGTTAGTCTCGCTAATACTCGAGAACGGCTGGACCGATTTGGCTATTTTTGGTTTTGAATTATTTGTGGAAGTCCAAGGAAGGTTTAAAAGGTGAGAATGTATTCGGAGGCGGCACGAAGTTTGCCGGGTCAGCTAGTATTTGATAATTTTTGATCTTCCTCTGCCAGGAAAATAACAACCCCGCATTGGCGTCGCTACTGATCGCCTTTTGGGTGGCGACATGTTGTATGTGTCATGTCAACAGCAAAATCGACAATATCATTTATGGCTGATTTCACCAAAGAAGAATTTCTGTTCAATGTCGGAACGATTTTTATTCGACATAATTGTCACGCATTTTAAAAATAGGGTTGCAACCATTTTGCAGTTAAGTCAAGTCCATCTTGTGTCTCTCATCTTTGTTCTTGATATCTACAATCCTGAATGTATTTTTTCTTCATTTAAGAATAGATCTCTCTATTGCATGTTGACATAAAAATTTGTATTATTCTGCCACAGAATTATAATAGTACTAGTACTTAAATAAAAAGAAATAAAATAAAATAAAATATGTTTTATTTCAGATGATTTAAAATCCATATAGGTAAAAATATAATAACATTAAATAAAGAAAAACAATAATTACATTAAATTATGACACTAAATAACTCTTCTCATTAGGCACTTCCATAATGAGGAGGTCATATCATCAGCTAATGTTTTCAGGATACTGTTATGACTACCTCTCACTCTGTTGATCAGGGATGCAGGTTTTTTGCGAATTAAATAACTTTTATTTTTATACAACTAAGTAGACAAACAGGCGTACGGCCCACCTGATGGTAAGTGGTTACCGTAGCCCATCAACGCCTGCAACACCGGAGATGTCACGAGCGCGTTGCCGACCCGCCCGCTCTGGAGCCTGGCGAGCCTACTCACCAGCAGGAACACAACACTGCATCACAGTGTTATTTGGCTGCGGTCTTCTGTAGGGTGGAGGTACTTCTCCAGACGGGCTACTCCTTACAAAATGTCCTACCTCACTGAAATTACATCTTTAAATAGATTCCTGATTTGTGTATATTTTCACAGCGGATTTTGGTGTCTCGGCGAAGAACAAGTCGACGCTGCAAAAGCATGATACGTTCATCGGCACTCCGTACTGGATGGCTCCGGAAGTCGTGCTCTGCGAGACCTTCAGGGACAACCCTTACGATTTTAAGGTCTGTTCCTATCTTGTTGTTACAAAAAATTACATATTCGATCCGTTCATTACATATCCGATCCGAAATTTATGGTATGAAACAGTAAAATTACTCGATTTTAGGGAATTTGATGTGTAAAATAGAGATATTTTTAGATATACCAAATATGAAACTGTCAAATGATTCGATTTAATGTAGAATAAATAGGCTAGTATACTTAAAAAAATATAATTAGTCCGTCAGTTACATAATTAAAAAATATTAGGTTAACAAAAAATTTATGCTCCCCAAAGAAGGTTTAGACATATTAATGTATTCTCTATGCCCGTAGCGGTTATCAATTATCGCCAGAACGCTTTTCTCGGTCGACTCTGTGAAGGATACAATAAGCTATCTCCTCGGTTAGACGTTGACATCCTTGGTGGCAAGGTTGGCTCTCTAAAGAAATTAGTATTCCTAAAAGTTATACAATATTGATAAAATTAAATTATGTGATCTCTATATGTGTATTTTATGTTTGGAATATGCAGTGCGTTATTTTAAAAGTTAATTTATTCAATACACAACAAAACTAATCATGATTTTTTTTTTTTTACGGTAATCATCCAAAATATTTGTATGTATGTATGTATGTATGTAAAAATCTTTATTGTACACAAAGAACAATAGATGCATACATAAAACATATCAGAATACAGGTTACAACAAAAGGCGGACTTATCCCATATATCTCTTCCAGACAACCAAACTAACATAGGACATAGACATATGAACACAGAAGAGGGCACAGCACGCAAAGAAATCTTTTTTTTTTTTTTTCTTTTTTTTAATGTGATTGTACTTTGTTTCCGCCTTATGGGTAAGAGGCGCCCTTGGCTACTATTTTATTGTTTGTATATCTTATTTATAGTATGTGTGTGTGTGTGTTTATGTAGTTTGTTATCTATTTTTGTTATCCAATTTACTTATATCTTTTAATTTATTTATTGCTTATTTTATTTCTATTTATTTACTTTCTATTAAAATTCCACTTATATGTGCTTTGTAATGTACTTTATCTATTTCTTTATTTTCAGTCTATGTTAAGCGCAAAGAAATCTTAGGTGCATAGACTTACTAGATATTTAATAAAAATAGAGTATTCCCCGTCCGCAGGTGGACATATGGTCGCTGGGGATCACGCTAATAGAATTCGCGCAGATCGAGCCTCCCAACCACGAAATGACGCCGATGCGAGTGTTGCTGAAGATACAGAAGAGCGATCCTCCCACTTTGGAACAGCCCACTTGTTGGAGCAGGGCGTTCAATGACTTCATTGCTAAGGCTCTGGTCAAGGTATGTACTCAAAAAGTAGAGAGAGAAAACGTGAAAATTGAAAAAAAGTAAAAACTTGGGTAGCTCGGGTCAAACTATAGAAAAAAATGTCAAATGTGTATTGGGGTCCGAAAAGCGTCTTAAATGGAGGTATAAAAAGTGTCTTAATGGGGGTCCAAAACGTGTTAAAATTGTGCATTCGAAATTGGCAAAATTTAGGGTGCTCGGGTCAAACTATAGGAAAAGTGTCAAAAAAGAGGGTCCAAAAAGCGTCTTAAATGGAGGTATAAAAAGTGTCTTAATGGGGGTCCAAAACGTGTTAAAAATTGTGCATTCAAAATTGACAAAATTTAGGGTGGGCCAAAAAAGTGTCTACAATATTTTAAAGATAAAATATATATCAATAAATGGGAATAGTGTCGGTAATTAAATCCAAAAAAACGCATGCAAAAATAATGGACGTACGAATATTTTAAAAATTTAAAGTGGCGGGCCTTTTGGCCAAAAATGATAGCCGAAGTCAAAAGTTAACATTATTACAAGCTCAGTCGATTATTTGTAAACGATTTCTTTAATTCTTGACATCGTCGTGTCGTACCAAACACTTAATGATCGAGAGGAATGGAGGGAGCTCCACCGACAATTTATAATGAACTAGCAGTTTCCCGCAACTCCGCCTGCGTCAAAAAGTACCCTATGTTCCACCCCGGGGCTTCAACTATATTCATACCAAATTTCGTCAAAATCCGTTCAGCGGTTTGGCCGTGAAAGCGTAACAGACAGACAGACTTTCGCATTTACAATATTAGTATGAAAGTACGGATGATTTCTTATGTTTTCGCGATAACACATTAAAATTGAAAACTCTTTTTTTTTTATACAACTAAGTAGGCAAATAGGCGTACGGCCCACCATATGGTAAGTGGTTATCGTAGCCTATGAACGCCTGCGACACCGGAAAAATCCTTTTTGAATGCTCCCCATGTTATAGTCACTAGGGAAAACCATGGCAGCGAGTTCATTCCACAATCGCAGTGTAACTCTATTAGTATATAGGCAGCGCCAAACTTTATTGCGAGTCCGAAGTTGATCGCAAGACGCGTCGCAGTAGCGAATTTTGTGTGTCAGCGGGAAGCAGCGGGAGAGAGGAGGAGGCACCACACCACATCCCCGCGCTTGTCGGTTTCAGTGTGAGTGTTGCATTCGTATACGAACACACGCGCGTGTTAACTACTCTTGATGTACATTGGGCTGCAAAAACATCGTTTTGTTATTGTTATCGTTTCGTTGATACAAACCCACATACATACATACATAGACTGTTAAACCAATACCCAGTCGGGTAATAATAAAGTAAAGAAAAACGGTAAGGTTGCCGCAACGCTTATGTTAAATAACGCCCGCTACTAACGTGTAGGCCACTGTACCGGCGCATGTAAGCACTCGCAGCTAACTTCGGACTCGCAATAACGTTTGGCGCGGCCTGTAATTCAATTTAATTGTATATTGTACTCTTGCAAATAAATAAATTATCTTATCTTATCTAATTATTTTGTCATGGCTTACATGGAAGTTTTTAAACAGAGTCCGGACTCTCGTAGGCCGAACCAAGGAAAACATGTTCAGGGCCACTGGCGGCCGCCAGTGCGGTGTCTCTCCACAAATCATGACGCATCTCCTGTGTTGTCCTGCGTGCCCCCTGCCTACCACCTACCAGCCACCTGCCAGCCACCTGCCAGCCACCTGCCAGCCACCTGTCACCTGCACGCTCAGGGACAATGCCTTGTCGGTGGCGGAGTTTTGCTCCTCTGGAGTTTGATAACAGCCAGAGTCGACTCGCAAAGAAGAAGAAGATAATTTTTTCTTGTTGTTCTCAGGACCCAGAGAAGCGGCCGACTGCGACGGATCTCCTCAAACACGATTTCGTGAACGGAAAGCTCGATGCTAAGCCTCTAAGGGAGCTTCTATTGGAGTATCGCGCTGAAGTTGTCGAGGAGGAGCTTTTAGACGACGATTCTGAGGTATTTATATATAATATATATTTAAAGGAAAATGATATTATTTTACTACTTTCCTTAAGATTTCGTATTTAAGTTCCTTCTGTTAGCTTCTACATATGTTTCAAAATCGAAATTAACCAAATCAGGCCAGCCGATTTCGAGTTTTTGCGAGACAATTCAAATTCATTGCTTGAAATACCGCCGCCAACTTATATATATAAAGTTGTAAGTAAATAAGCAATAGGCTAGTTTCCTAAAAAAATATAATTAGTCAAAAAATATTGGAGGCGTATTTTTTCTTTTGAAAATCAAACAAAGAATGGTAAAGATATGACGCGTTTAAGTTCCGTGTGACGTCACAGTGTGCTAAACTTTTTCGCAATATGTGACGTCACGAGCCCCCACTCCTAAACTTTGATGCGTTATATCTTTACAATTTATCGCTCAATTGACAAAAGTAAAAATACGTCACTAATATATTTTGATTCCCTAAATGACGGACTAATTTTAATGTTAGTCTTTTGACCCTACATTTTACTTAAGTAAAGTGTTCGTTAGTGGAAAACTCGATGCGAAGCCTCTAAGGGAGCTTTTACTCATGTTTTAGAGGAGGAACTTTTAGATGTCGATTCCGAGGTATTTCACTAGCTTCTTGAGGTTGTTGGTTTGATTCCAGTTTGGTTAGGACATTGCAGGCTTAAATCACCTGATTGTCTGTTAATAATGATGATTCCGTGATGAGGAAGGCACGTTAAGCTGGTCACGGCCGCCATCTGGTGGTCGTTAAAGGAACTATGTCAAATGCCGTGAGGGGCGAAAAAATGTCCCTAGAAATATACCCATTCGTCTATTCTTCATCTTTGTAAGTATTCTGTAGTAGCTGAGGGCCGGTTTCACCAACATCGTGCTTACATACATACATACACATCACGCCTTTTTCCCTCCGTGGTAGGCAGAAACTACGGATTTCCATTTGCTACGATCCTTACAGACTTCCCTCGCTTCTTCTACGCTCATCACTCTCGTCATACACGTTCCTCTCATATTTTTGTTAAAAATCAAAGGTGACAGGAAAAGTCGGTAAGGGCCGGCCTCTGAGAACATATTGCGACCAAATCGCAGACACATATAAAAAAAGAGATATTTTAGGAGTACCCGTAATCGACGAGCGTGTATGACATCGTTCTTATCCAAGAGTAACTAATCTAAGCATAAAAAATGGATGGCAGACATTTTCATTCTAGAGAAAGAGTCCTTATACCGGAATTATTAGTGGACTAGCAGTCAGTCTCGACTTCGTCCAGGCCTATAGCCTTCCTCAATAAATAGGCTATCCAACACTGAAATAATTTTTCAAATCTGACCAGTAGTTCCTGAGATTAGCGCGTACAAACAAACAAACTCTTCTGCTTTATAATATTATAGTATATACACCGTAAAATTTTAGTCGTTTTGGACCCATCGTCCAGTGACTCCATTCATGCAACCGAACAAATATCCCCAAGACACATAGCTCGAAACGTGAAAAACAAATTTGGACTTCCCATAGTAAGTTAGGTCACGTGATGAGACATTTTGTATGGGAGGTCCAAAAATTTACTCCATATTTCGACCCATGTATCTTGGGGAAAGTTGTTCAGTTGCATGAATGGAGTCACTGGACGATGGGTCCAAAACGACTTAATTTTTTTGGAGTTGCGAAGTATACTCTCGGGTTAACTGTGTGGTGAAATGCAAACTTCATTATACGAGAAACAATTGCGTAATTATCCTTAGAATAAAACTTATACTACTTTGGTGAAATCGGCCCAAAGAGTTATAAATTATACATAATATTTACTTACTTTATATTAACTAACACACTATGTACGCTTGTGCACGCATACTAAAAGAACAAGTCGAGGAAGGGTAAAAGTAAACCAAATAAGGAGCAGTATCAGAGAATTGGTTAGTATATAATGATAATAGGGTCATTTATAACTTTCAGAGTTGGGGCCGTATTTTTACCCGACCGCGCCAGTAAGAGGGTTATGTTTCTCGAGAGTGTGTATGTGTAATTGTTTGGCACGCTCTGCAGCCTGAACGGCTCGATGGATTTTAGCTTGAGAGGTGTCGTTAGATTCGTATATACTGCGGGAGTGACACTGGGTACATCAAAATAATAATAAAAAAAAAAAACAAAATGGTTTTTACATTTCCAAATTGCACTGGAACGCAGTCGGGTATTTTATTTTTTTAAGATATTTCACTGATTCAGGCGTTACTTTGCGGAAGTTAAAGTTACAAGCACTTACCAAATTATTCTGCGTGCTTCCGCCACCAGTTAGTTCATGCAAACTATTGCCGGCCGGCACCCACCCTCTACTGTTAGTCCCAACATGCCCACCACCATTAGTTTGCGTCGTTTATAAGTCGAACTATTAACAGCTTGGTCTAGTGCCTGAAGATGCCTCGCGTAGAGGCGAAACACGTGTCGCATGTGCAAACTAATGGTGGTGGGCATGTTGGGACTAACAGTAGTGGGTGGGTGCCGGCCGGCAATAGTTTGCATGAACTAACTGGTGGCGGAAGCACGCAAAATTATTTGGTAAGTGTTTGTTATTTTTTTAAATCAACGTTATCTTGTTGATGTAACTTATACATAGGATGAAAATTGTTCGACTCAACGATTACGACGAATGATAATCATTAGATGTCGAACGGAAATCATTCGACTCAACAAAAAGCCACGCAAAAATAGCACTGGGCTTCGACTATGTCCAAATGTACCCTACGCCAGGTCGCCAAACCTAATAGCCGGACAGACCAGCCAGTTTGGCCGGACATTTGGCTAAAACGGCCGGACACCCTACATTATTGAGGATTTTGTGTTTCAGTATTTAAAGCTTTTCTGATTATTACCATGAATCTTGTTAAATTAAATAAAATGTAAAAAGCCTAACAAAAGCCGTACAAGTTGGACACCGTTTATTTTGGCCGGACACGCAATCAACAAGCCTACATATGTCCGGCTTTATCCGGACGCCTGGCAACGCTATTCATATGTAATTTCATCAAAATCGGTCCTAAGGTTTAGCCGTGAAAGCGTAACAGACGGATAGACAGGAAATAGCTTATGTTTGACTCCGTCTCAACTATATCAATAACAAATCATATTACAATGATTTCATTAAATTTGTACCTAGGTCATTAGGTATAGTCTTCACTTTTCCTTTCTTTTTTTGTACACGCTAATTACTCTTTTCTTGTCATTTCCTATCTTGGGTATGCTGGAAGAAATTTCTATAGAAATGAGCAGCACCCCTGTCTTTTCCTCTTATGTATAATCCTTTGCGTTTTTATTGTGTACATGAATAAAGTAAATAAGTGAATAAAATCTCAGGTCCAGATGTGCTTCGTTCGTCATAATCGACGAATCGTATCGTGCATTCTACATATGAGTCGACCTCTTTAGTGTAATGATTAACACACCTGCCTGCTACTCAGAGGTTTCGGTTTCGACCCCCCGGTCAGGTCATGATGGAAAATGATCTTTTCTGATTGGCCTGGGTTTTGGATGTTTATGTATTTTGTATATATACAATTAAATAGGCAAACAGGCGTACGACCCACCTGATGGTAAGTGGTTATCGTAGCCTATGAACGCCCGCAACACCGGAGGTTTCACGAGCGCGTTGCCGAACCTGAAGGAATGTATAAATATTCGTTATGAATATAGTATCGTTGAGTTAGTGTCCCACACCACAAGTTTCAAACTTACTTTGGGGCTTACTGAATTTGTTTGATTTCTCTCTATATATTTATTTATGAATCATACATTTCTCGAATAGGGCTCCAAACACAAAAGAGTAACATCCATCCATCCACACAAACTTATAATATTAGTAAGATGGCATGGTATCTATCACGTATACACAGTGGCGTGCATACCATAAAGACGTTTAGTCTACCCTGTGGGATTGCACCCTGTGGAGTAGTAAATATAATTTATTTCTTATTTAATATTAAGGTTTTATATTTAATAAGTACTCGTACCTAAAGAAAATAATAAAAAGTAAAGAGCTCTTGAAATTTGTTTGCCTACCCTATGGCAAATCTCTAAGCACGTCACTGCGTATACACACAATGTATATATTACAATAGTGCTTTGCGTTAATGGTTATATTGTGTGCGCTACATTGCTTGCGAAACGGAATTGCAGCCGCGAGGGCCTCCGCCTGCGTCGAAGGTATGCAATTTTTATTTATTGTAGTTTAAAATATATATGTACATATATTAAATATAGAATAGGCGAAGAACTCGGAGGAATCCGTTTGCGCTGGTTGGTACAAGAGATGGGCGCCTTCCCGGAAAATTTCCCATTTACTTCCGGAATTTTTTATTAATTATTAAATCCCTTTTCTTCCTTTTACATTTCATTTTTACCCTCTCGAATTTCTTCACACGTGAAGAGAACGAACCCATTAAACAAGTACTTAATAGAGTCATGTTTTTACTAACTTACTCAATATCTATGGTTAAGAAAAGCGGTTAAAAAAACAATCTTCTTTCACAACTAGTTAACAAAAAAGGCGAAAGAAAAATCTTGGCTTGTAACTGATTACGTAAGTTTAGTTACCAAAATGGACGAAGGGGTGTGGTCACAAGCCACATAGGTAAAAAACATGGAAGGAGAGATCCTGAAGGAAAGACTAGACAAGCAGACAGCCTGGAGTAGAATAGAATGCATCTTTATTGAGAAAGCTATCACGTAGGTACAGCAAAGGTATTATAAACTTATGCTACACTAGCTGTTTCCCGCAGCTCCGCCTGCATCAAAAAGTATGCCTATGTTTGACCCCGGGTCTTCCACTATATTCATAGCAAATTTCATCAAAATCCGTTTAGCGGTTTGGCCGTGAAAGCGTAACAGACAGACAGACAGACTTTCGCATTTATAATATTAGTATGGATGGACGCGGCCAACAAGCGTGCGCGATCGTGCAGGATCAGCAAAGGATTTAATTTTCACATTTGTTTCTATTTTCGAAAAATGTTTGAAAACGTATCGATGTTAAAGAAAATTTTATACCAATTTTTATTATTTATCCAATTTCTGAGATTAGATAAAGTAGTGTATGAAACTGTACATATTTTGGTCTTATAGGCTAGTTTCCTAAAAAAATATAATTAGTCCGTCAGTTAAATGATCAAAAAATATTGGGGACGTATTTTTTCTTTTGAAAATTAAACAAAGAATGGTAAAAATATGGCGCGTTAAAGTTCCGTGTGACGTCACAGTGTGCTACACTTTTTCGCAATATGTGACGTCACAAGCCACCACTCCTAAACTTTGACGCGTTATATCTTTACAATTTATCGCTCAATTGACAAAAGAAAAAAATACGTCACAAATATATTTTGATTCCCTAAATGACGGACTAATTTTAATGTTAGTCTTTTGACCCTGGAAACTAGCCTATTATTCAATAAATTTCATAAACTAATATGTTGTACGCTTGTTTACAGGAGCACCGCAGTTCCCAGATGCACATGGAGATGGAAGATGACTCCACGTCCGTCCGCTCCGGCGAGACGGCAGACGTCAAGAGTGAGTCGCCTTTTATATGTAAATATATAGGTTGGCAACACCGCGATGTGGTGGGAACACTTACTTTTTATATTTTATTTATTACCCGACATTAAATTAAACTATTTTAATACGGTTTTATCGCGTTTATTACTTATTTATTTATACTGTGAGCCAATACTGCGTGAATCGGAATAGTTCCCAATAAAAATTTTAGGCGGTAGTTTGTAATCTTATGACATCAAAGACAAATGTTAACTTAGTCTGCCTGCGACCATGAACGCTGTAAAGTGTTTGAAACGTCAGGTGTAAATAAATAAGTAATAAACGCGATAAAGCCGTATTAAAATAGTTTAATTTAATGAATAACAATCGCGAAAACATAAGAAAACATTATATTACCCGACAGCTCCATAAGGAGGGTTATGTTTTTCGAGTATGTATGTATAATTGTTTGGCACGCTCTGCATCCTGAACGGCTCGATGGATTTTAGCTTGAGAGGTGTCGTTAGATTCGTATTTACTGTGAGAGTGACACTGGGTATATGAAAAAAAATACAAGGACCAGAAAATTGAAATTAACAAGTATTTTAGGGTGTACACGACTGTTTTTTTTTATTACGGCTTTTACTTTCGTATTTTTAGTAAAATTTATACAATAAAGTCGTTAAGTCACGAAAGTCTAAAGTCTAGTCAAGTCAGAATTATTATGCTAAGTAAAGCGGCAGGAAAACTGCTTTTGGCAACAAGCAAGAAAATCAGTCACGCTTGTTCTCGAACACAAACACAAATTTTGGAAAATAAAATACAGCGCCGATACTGCTCTTCACAGCTTCCCGTTTATATTATAACTTAAAAGAAATTATGAAAATAACCTATTACAATAAAAAAAGTTCAGTTCTGAACGGTTTTTTTTTCATCTTCAAATTACACAAAAAAAGAGTTCTTTTTTTTTTAAATTATTCTTATTTTGTTTACTACTAGACTTATATGCAACATTATGTTTTTATGAAAAATTTAGTTTTATTCGATTTATACAAGTGTTTTATTTTTTGTTTGTAAATGGTGCAATAATGTAATTCCCTATTAAAGGTTTCCCTATTAAAAAGGGTTACGGAGGTCAGACGGCAGTCGCTTTAATGTAATAACCAGTGCCGCGAAATCAAGGGCTTCCGAAGCATATAAGCTGACGAGGCAATCTTGAGAGAATGCTCTTAATATCACTAGATTTAGATACAATTTACAAATCCGGTGTCGCAGGCGTTCATAGGCTACGGTAACCACTTACCATCAAGCGGGCCGTACGCCTGTTTGCCTACTTAGTTGTATAAAAAAATACAAAGTTATAAATGTGAATCTTTACGAAATCTTACCTTTGCGAAAATTTAGTTTTTCATTCATTCAATACGTATGTAACTCGCAGTGTCGGAGCCGGAGCCCCGCCCTCGCTCGCCGGCGGTCGCGGCGGTCGCTCCACTCGCGGCGGTCGCTCCACTCGCGGCGGTCGCTCCACCGGCCGCTGCCAAGCGAGGCAGAGGCGAGGAAGCTGGACACGCTGACAGGAAGGCGCCGGTGAGAATTACAATGTTACATTCTTTGCACGAAAAATCGGCACAGGAAGTTTCTAGACTTCTGATTGTGAACGTATAATTCATCTATCAATGCTATTGCCATTTTTTGTTTTTGTACGGGACCACCGAAGTTTCAAGAGTCGCTTGAAAGAATACCACCTCTCACTTTGACTTGATACTGCTGTTATTTTCGCTTAGATATTCATACTGTACGTATGAATATTGCGAATACAAATAAAAATATCTTTATTGTGAAACACGGGTAGTTTACAAGGTTGTTGTGCAATAAAGAGTTTTTGTATTGTATTGTATTGTTATAGGTACAGTTTTCTCTTTAGTATCACTGTGTTTTGCCCAATTTGAACGTACAATATATTGCATTATGTAAGTTATTTATGTATGTTTATTTTATATGCAATATTTGTATATGTTTATAATTTTCGACTATATCTGCTGCTGTACCCACCCTGACTTGACTGTTTCTCTGTCACCTCGTCAGGGTTGACTGGAAGAGATTGCCTAGCAATAAGTCAGCCTTTGCTCATGTTATGTTGAAGTCTTTGTAAATGTTATATTATTTGTTACTGTATTTATTTATTTATTTTATTTATAAATCTTTATTGTACCACAAGTTTACAATTGGCGGATTTAATGCTAAAAGCATTCTCTCCCAGTCAACCATTAGGAAAAACAGAAAAGTTATGTGCGGCGCGAATTATTTTAGAATACAATAAGAGAAAAAAAAAAAACATAAAAAACACTTAACTGCTAAATAAACATACATAGATTTATGTGGGCAATAAAGATATTTTGTATTGTATTGTATCAGTCATAGCTCTGTAATAAAAGGCGTATAAACACGAAAGAAAATCATCACCCGTATTGAAGACAGTTCACTAGATACCGCAATGTACCAGGGCGCTTCACGCCACCGATAGGTTCTCAGTAGGCCCTTCAGGCACAATAGTGTCGGCCTCTAAGTCTAGTCGGTAGTCAAGTCTAGTCAGAAGAATCAGGCTAAGTGAAGTGGTAGACAAACTGCACTTAGCTATTACTGGGAGCTTTTGGCAACAAGCATGAAAATCACATAAATCAAACACTGTATCACTTCTTCATGAAAATTGCTATTTACACGAAATTTATTAACTCTATGTGTCTTTGACTTTGACTACCACCTACTACGATCCTGTCATTCTATTATAAAAGTAATAAAATTGCGTTTTTTTTTAAATTCCTATATTTTTATGTTTTAAATTGTCATAATGTTTTAAACAGGCGCCAAAGAAAGAAAAAGGCCCCGCGCCACCCCCGCCGACCACTCCCCCCGCTTCCCCCGCATTGCCAACCACGGCCAATACGCCAACGTCGGCCAACACGCCAACGTCGGCCAACACGCCAACGTCTGCCAACACGCCAACGTCGGCCAACACGCCAACGTCTGCCAACACGCCAACGTCGGCCAACACGCCAACGTCTGCCAACACGCCAATAGTGGTGGCAAGCAAGAAACCGCCCGCGCCGCCTCCGCCTTTGGCTGTTGGCAAACTTATTGTGGATCAGGTATGTTGTGTTGGGCCAACACACCAACATGTGCGGCCAAAAATGTCTCTTTGTCAGTATGTTTTTTTATTTTCAATATAGGATATAAATATCACTTATTGACGTCAATTTACTTATATTAAGTTTACCACCACTTCCAAGTCAAGGTTTTAACAAGAAAAATTCAGAAATTACAAGACCTATAAGTTTATTAATAAAAATAACGAACATTTAATAAGTTCAAGTTAACTAAAATATGTTTCGTCTCTTTCTTTCACGTCAAATAAAGAAAATACTACAATATGGTCATAGGCTAGTTTCCACTAAGAACTAATCAGAGAGATGGCACTTTCTAATCATTAAATTAGATATGTAGGATTGGAAAATATTAACTTATATATCACAAAAACTAAAGATAGTTGCTATTTTTAGAAAATAAAATCGAGGTAGTAGCCACGAGTTTTGTCACGAGACACTGAACACCAATCAGAAGCGATTACGTCATATCTTGTAAAACATCATTGTTGTTGTTGATGTCGACGTTTTACAATAGTCACTGTCAAATCAGGTAAACAAATGTGACTATCTGACATTGGCACATGTTTCTCAATGGCATAATGTTTGTTTCATGGCGGCTGTACACTCTCGTCTGAATGTGGGCTTGTTAAACCTCTCGAGTCTTAACTCTTAATATGACAGTTCAGCCTCTACATAAAGTTGAGACTATATAACAACTTAACCTTATTTCTGTGCGGCTCGGCGAGAGTGTAGAGCGACAAAAAGTTATGACGTCATTCGAATCGCCATGACAGTGCGGAGCGTTTTCGCATAATATTCAAAATGTGTTTTTTAAATACAAAATACATAATGTAAGATTGAAGTATTGCGAAAAATCATCATTTTTTGCAATATACATATACCACACATGACGTATAATAATAACTACATTTTAAAATTTAGTAAACTAACCTTTCTTGTCTTTCTTTCTTTACTTTCTTTTCTTGTCTTTTCCTCTCTTGGGTCTGCTGGAAGAAATTTCTTTAGAAATAAGCAGCTCCCTTGTACTTTCTTTTCCTCTTAAGGATAATCCTTTACATTTTTATTGTGTACATGAATAAAGTAAATAAAAATAAATAAATAACCTTTTCTTGTAAATAAATGTTAATATTAATGTTTTCTTATGTTTTCGCGATTGTTATTCATTAAATTAAACTATTTTAATACGGTTTTATCGCGTTTATTACTTATTTATTTACACCTGACGTTTCAAACACTTAACAGCGTTCATGGTCTGCCTGCGACCATGAACGCGATAAAACCGTATTAAAATAGTTTAATTTAATAAATGTTAATATTTATGAATAAGTAGGTGAATTTAAATCGACAGGTATGCCGCGACGCCGAAAAGGCTTTAGAAAAAACCGAAACGGAAAAATCGCCAGACAAAACGCCAAAAACCAAAACGGAACCAGAAATATCCAGAACGCCATCACTAGAACAAGTCAAAGACACTAAAGACGTCATAGACACGAATGACCGAGTGATAGACACGAAAAACTCTGTTACCATCGAAAATGACGTAGAGAAAGTAAATAAGGATGTCGTGGTGACAAATTTGTATAAAGATGATATGGAAAAAAATAATGAAAATAGGAATTTGTTACACCGTTGTCAGACAACTGATGATAAAAATAGATTGTTTGATGATAGATTTAATGATAGCATCGAAAGACACAGGAATTCTATTGATGGTAAAATGTCTTTGGAAGAGAGAGTCGAGAAAAGATTGGAAGATGCTAGGAATTCAGTTTTAGTCGATAAAAGGAATTCTGTTGGAGAGAAAATTGTTAAAATTGAGAAATTTGAAAGAATCGATAGGAATGATAAGAGGAAATCGGTTATAGATAGGATTGAAGATTTGGATGGTGTTAAAGTGAATGTGGAAGTTAGTAGGATAGAGAAAAGAGACGGAGAAGAAAGAGAAAGAGAAGAGAGGAGTAGGAGATCGCAGCAGAATTTGGTTGAGATCAGGCCTGTTACGGTGAGTTGATTTTTGATGTTTTTAAGAGATTTTGTATTTATCATTTCGTGTAGGTTACATTGTCAATCGATCATGTACACCCTTGTGCGGAACCGCCTCTCGGTCTTTGTCGTGGTTCCTTTAACGACCATCAGATGGCAGCCGGGGATTCCTCATCACGGAATCATCATTATGATCAGACAATCAGGTGATTCAAGCCTGCAATGTCCTAACCAAGCTGGAGACAACTAAACAAAGTATGCTTCCCGTGGGAATCGAACCCACGACTTTCGGGTCGAGGACGAACGCCTTAGCCACTGCACCACGGCGGTAATATGCTAGTTTCCAGGGTCAAAAGACTATCATTAAAATTAGCCCGTCATTAAGGCGATCAAAATATATTAGTGACGTATTTTTTCTTTTGTCAATTGTGCGATAAATTATAAAGATATAACGCATCAAAGTTTAGGAGTCTCGTGACGTCACATGTTGCGAAAAAGCACACTGTGACGTCACACGGAACTTTAACGCGTCATATCTTTACCATTCTTTGTTTAATTTTCAAAAGAAAAAATACTTCCCCAATATTTTTTTATTATCTAACTGACGGACTAATTTTAATGTTAGTCTTTTGACCTTGGATACTAGCCTATTAAATTATTTATTTATAAGACAAATACATTAAGTAGTAGTAATCGGTAGCGCTGGTGTTTTCTAACTAGGTGGTCGTGGGTCCGAGAGGTTTCTAACACTAATTCTCATAGAAACATTAGCATTTCAGCCAATTAAAGACTTGGATAAGTATTTTTGTAATGTGTGACGTGTATGTCGAATGAAAATTGGTGGATGCTGAGCAAAAATTACTCGACTTGTCGATTTTCAAAAATAGCTCTCTTTTGGACGTAAATTGATGATTTTGTTGACGTGTAGAACTAGTATTCATTGTTAAAACAATGTGTGCATATTTCCCCGTTGTCATAAAAACAACAACGCGCTCGTGACATTTCCGGTGTCGCAGGCGTTAATAGGCTACGGTAACCACTTACCATCAGGTGGGCCGTACGCCTGTTTGCCAACTAAAACACATAATTTCAGCCATTAAAAGAGCCCGCGCCGCCGCCGCCGCAGCAACCGGTAGTGGTGCCGGCGGTGGTGCCGGCGGTAGTGCCGGCGGTAGTGCTGGTGTCGGCCAACCCGGTGGTGGTGGGTCCGAGCGTGGAGCCGAACTCGTTGGCAGCCACTCCGGCCGGGCTGGTCACCGTCACCACTACACACCCGCCGGTGCTCAATGTTAACAGGGAGGTATGTATCGGCTTTTCTTTTTATATATTACCAGCTGACCCGGCAAACTTCGTGCCGCCTCCGAATATATT
Organism: Euzophera pinguis; assembly: GCA_947363495.1. Classification (NCBI taxonomy): domain Eukaryota; kingdom Metazoa; phylum Arthropoda; class Insecta; order Lepidoptera; family Pyralidae; genus Euzophera; species Euzophera pinguis. The sequence goes on from OX376154.1 coordinate 27,654,794, forward strand.
CACCTTTTGAACCTTCCCTGGACTTCCGCAAATAATTCAAAACCGAAAATAGCCAAATCGGTCCAGCCGTTCTCGAGTTTTAGCGAGACTAACGAACAGCAATTGATTTTTATATGTATATTATATAGATTAAACGCCCACAGAAATGAGAATCTGTAAAAGTGCCGTAGCGTATGTAAAAGTTAACTGGCTTGCTAATGACACTTCTGAATATATAGAATATAACTAGCCGTTTCCCGCAGCTCCGCCTGCGTCAAAAAGTAACCTATGTTTGACCCCGAGTCGTCAACTATATTTATACCAAATTTCATCTAAATCCGTACAACAGTTTGACCGTGAAATCATAACAGACAGACAGACAGAAATACACAAAGACAGACATACAGACTTTCGCATTTATAATATTAGTATGGATTCATTCGATAAAAATCGCATAAAAATAGTTTAATTTCAATAGGCTACTTGACTGTATTCATACTTGGTTAATATTGTTATACTAAACAAAATATACACTAAAAAGTAACCGATTCTGAAAACAACAACAAAATTGGTTGTTAATTATGGCAGTAATTCGATTTTAAAGTTTTCTCAAGAAGAAAAGTGTGAGCGTGGTGGGGACGTCTTGCTATCTCTTTTGTACGCACGAAACCGGGTGGCAGTGACGTCACAGCTCACACAGTGCATCCTTTTCTTGTTTTTTGACAGTTTCCCCTTCCACCGAATTTCAAAGGCTTGTAACTTATTTATTTTTGAACGGATTACAAAAATTCTTTCATAATTCTGTTTCTGGAAACAAAAATATTGATATGAAAGAAAAATTTCCAATTATTTTTATTTGTTAACACATGTGTTACTGTAGTTATGTATCTCCGCTTGGGATTCACGGGTTGCCCCGGTCGTTTGATAGGCTTGCGCGGGGATATGGATCCAACGCGTAGAGGGCCTTTGGAGAAGTTGATGTCATGTGGTTCTCCTGCCCAAACCAGTTCTCGGCTATATCCGAATCCGACACGGTCCCTTCACGGGCACACATTATATTGCAATCAAAAATTAAATTTTAAATTAGTCAAGAAAAATGTTCTGGGTATGGCGGTAAGAATTTATGATAAGCTACCAAATGACCTGAAGGATTTAAATACTTATCTGTTTAAGGAGCAACTTCTACAGAAATTAATTGGCAAATGTTACTACAGCGTTCAATGATTTTTTAATGACAATTTATAAGTATTGACATCACTATTGCGTAATTAACTATATGACATGTTTATTAATCGCCTATAATCACCTTAATTATTTTATTGTTTGTGCGTGAAATGTATATTTTTGACTTTAAATTTAGAATTGTTTTGGCTGTGAGCCTGTAACCATATTAGTATTAAAAACTATTTTGTATGCTGTGCAAAAATGGCAAAACATAGTGCGTCTTATACTCTGCAAAACATGTAATTGTGTACCTAATGTTTAACAAATAAATAAATGATTGATTGATTGATTGATTGATCAATAGATGACATTTCCATGAACGGGTCTGGGCAGGAGGAGGAACTATTGCTAATGAGTGAAAATAATATATGGGCTATGGTGATAAAGTTTGGGATCTAAATTTTTGTCATAGAAATTCGGGCACCTGCCATAATCATGATTACTTATTATCATAGTTATTTTATGGTGAAATAAAGTGTTCATTCATTCATTAATTCATTCACAGCTCCCACCAAACGCGGTGACGATATCGCGGACGCCGCCTATAGCGGAATCTGTTGTGATAGTGACGGCCGGATCCTGCTCGGACGACGATTGCTTCGCGCCGTCCTCGCTAGACTCGCTCGATACCGCGGCTTCTTTCACAGGTACGTTCCTAAAGTCAATTTAGATATTTTGTCCCAGGAATCGTGTCGTTAAATGCGCGAAAAATGGTTGCGACACGATCAATATTTTAAAAGTTTTATGGGGTCAAACTTACAGTTGAAATATTTTAGTGTAATCCTCGCTAGACTCGCTGGATCGCTTCCATGTAACCCATGGCAGGTCATGTCCAGGAGGGAGGCAGAGATGAGGCCGAAGGGTATCTCTCCGTCCAGACATCCACTCTAGTCTGAATGGCTTCGCCTGTGAATAGAATAGAATATATCTTTATTGAGAAAGCTAACACGTAGGTACAGCAAAGGTGTTATAAATTTATGCTACATGTTTGTAATGTACGTGACAGACGTCTCAATAGGTGGTGGCTCAGTGATACGCTAGACATGCAAGCATGACTAGCACTGATTTTCAGGCATCCTTCTGATACTGAGGAGTCACGGAACAAGTGATCTTAAAACAAAGATTTATACCCATGTTCTTAAACCTTCACTCAAACTCGACTCAACCTTACTCCACCTCATTTGGTATGATCAGTCGTCACTAGCTTCCTTGACTAAAGGAGTTTCCTCATTGGAGGCGAGTATCGAACTGTCAAATATAAGGTTGGTCGAGAGTGACCTTGAGGCGTCCTCGAAAATAGTTGGTTAAATCAGTGTTTTGTCACTTTTTGCCTAGTTATCTGCTTCGTTTATTTTTTACACTATTCTTTTGTATTTTTCAATTTTAGTGCTTTGAAATGTTATTTATAACCTGTGTCGTTCCTCATTGGAGTTTGCTCAAGCGACCAATTAAGAATGTCGTTTTCAAGGAAAGTCCGAGGACTTCCTCGAGGCGTCCTCCAATGAGTTGGAGTAAAGGACGTCCTTAAGGTTATGTTCAAGAATACGAGTGTTAAACCCAAACTTTGTGAATATAATCCTTGACTGGTGTCCTACTACCATCTCTCACCCCCTGTCCAAGTCTGATAGCGAATTTATAGAATTTTAGCAATATCTGTTTGTTTTAATCACAGAAAAACGCGGTCGCCGCCTCGACAGCAGCGAGGTGCTAATACTGAGCCCCGGCGCGGCCGATTCTGGAGTTTTCGACGACAGCGTGCACAATGCCGTCCATTTGGTGAGGCCATTACAAAACTTTTGATATCATACACCGTGAAATTTTAGCCGTTTCGGACCCATCGTCCAGTGAGTCCATTCGTGCAACCGAACAGCTTTCCCCAAGATACATGGGTCGAAATATGGAGTAAATTTTTGGACCTCCCATACAAAATGTCTCATCACGTGACCTAACTTACTTTGGGAAGTCCAAATTTGTTTTTCACGTTTCGAGCTATGTTCCTTGGGGAAATTTGTTCGGTTGCATGAATGGAGTCACTGGACGATGGGTTCAAAACGACTAAAATGTCACGGTGTATATAGATTAAAATAAATATGATATCCTTATCAATTTTAAGACATAGTTACCCACCCCGTTTACCCTTTTTAAGGGTTGATTTAAAAAAATCCTGAAACAGGTATTTCCACATTTATCACACACATGTCAAGCGAAAATCATCCGGCTCGCCGATTTCGCGTGTGCACTCCTCGAGAAATTTAAAAGAAATTACCAAGTGTTTTAAATAAATAGACAATCAATCAGTCTCTCCTGTCTCTTTTAACTGTATTCCTGTAACGTCCTGTATGGGATAAGTCCGCCGTTGCGTTTATTTTTAGTTTTGTATTTACTATATTGTTATTTTCTGTGCAATAAAGTTATTACAAAGAAACAAACAATCAATCAATCAAATCATTTATTTCTGAAAACATAGATGTTAGTGTTAGAGTAGCAATTCAGAATCACCATGATTTTGCTGATAGTCACAGCTCACACATATAGCTTTACTACCTTCTTCCCGCAGCTCCGCCTGCGTCAAAAAGTAGCCTATTTTTGATCCCGGGTCTTCAACTATATTCATACCAAATTTCACCAAAATCCGTTCAGCGGCTTGGCCGTGGAAGCGTAACAGACAGACGAGACTTTCGCATTTATAATATTAGGTATGGCTTAAAATGTCAAATTATTAGAATTACATACGTATTTAACGTGTTTCTTTTTGTCTACTCGCAGGACACGTCCCACGTGTCGGTGGTGACGGTGGGCAACGCGGAAGTGCGAGTCCTGGACTCGACAGTCACCGACACGAACAGGTCGCGACGCACGACCAGCACGAGGCTTAGCCCCGACAGCTTCGCTCAGTGAGTTGAATATCGTATTTTTTTTTTAAAGAATTTGTGGCATTTTCTCCTTTAGCTGCAGTGTCTGTTTTGTGATATCTTATTTTCAGCGATTTTCCAGTGTTTCCCTTGAGAGAGAGCAATTTGATTTTCAACTCGACTCGCCATTTCGACTCGACGAGATGAATATGCGACGGTTATTGTTGGGGAAGTGTTGTTATGTAGTTGACGATTTTAAGTTTACATGACATAAGTAATATTGACATTTTATTTAATAGAGAATTGGACATATGCAATGTAATTGTACTGTCGCCATAACTGATTTTTCTATCTCGAGTCGTTGCTATTGTATCGTTTTTCAGCGATTTAGATGGCGTTAACTTCGGCTGGTTGATTTTTGTGGTAATTTTTAAGCGGCATTCAAACGGAATTTCCTCCCTCGTACACTGCGATTATGGAATTAACTCCCTGCCATGGTTTTTCCTAGTGTCCATAACATGGGAGCCTTTGAAAAGGCCGTGAAAAAATCCTTCAGCGTCGACAACGCACTCGTGACATCTCCGGTGTTGCATTCGTTCATAGGCTACGGTAACCGCTCACCATCAGGTGGACCGTACGCCTGTTTGCCTACTTAGTTGTATAAAAAAAAGGACACTACGCAAAAACACAATCGGGTGATTCTAGCAATGTTCTAAGAAAACTGGAAATAATTAAACAAAGTATGCTTCCCGTGGGAATCGAACCCACGACCTCTTCTAAGTTCATACCATAACCACTGGACATCGAAAAACTGTTCTTAAATCTATAACTCGCTCGTTTAGCTTAATATTATTTTATTTAAATTATCCCACTTTTACTAAGTATAGTTTAAATATTGTAACTGACACTTTGGACAATTTGCCAATCAACTAAAAAATAAAATTGTGTATTTTATGTATTTTATTGATAGAATAGACTATTTCGGAGATACAATTTGAACGAAAAAATTCTAATAATTATATTTATTTTTTTATTTAATTTTAAAGATTTCAAACAAAAAATATTTATTCACTACCCTGTGCTGCCAACTTAAAAAAATAAACTTGAATGCCGGAAGTTGTCCGGCTACGTCACACGTTAACCTTGCTAATAAATTTAGTTCATTGGGGGTTCTGCGATTTTCCTAAAAAATACTTGCTTATCAAAAGGTCTGAAAACTGTTCCCCAAGCCTATTCCTCGAAATGGTTTACGAATTAGACATTTTCATGAAAAAGTTTACTAGCCAATTGTCTGATAATGAAGAAATTTATAATTTTTTCCTTTAGATTTCATGCGTTTTCCCGGTCCTTTGTGAGGCTTGCGCGGGGATTAGGATGAGGCTGATGCTATGTGGTGCTTCACGTTATTATTTATTATAACTATACATTTAAATAATCTTTCAATCTTTCACAGAAGATCGCAATCTGACAGCGGGTCGTTAGCTTCATCGTCATCTCGCACCGCGGCCGCTGACGGCGATTCTTTAGCAACTACCGAAGATAATCTACCAGATAACGAACTCAATGGAGGGACCAGGTAATTGTAGTGATTTGTATTAACCTTCCCCAAGAACCTAGCTATCATATACAGAAAGAATTATCGAAATCGGGCCAGCTGTTCTTAAGTTATTAGCGTACAAACAATCAAACATTCTTTTTATATTAGCTACTATCGAAGATATCTACCAGATAACGAGCTCAATGAAGAGACCAGTTAACTATAATATACCCAAAGAATCAAACTATCATATGCAGAAAGAATTATCGAAATCGGGCCAGTAGTTCCTGAGTTATAAACGTACACATAATAAACGCCATAAAGACCTCATTAAAATATTTTAATGGAATGGGGAAACTAATTTATGTTATCATGCAATAGGCTAGTTTCCTAGAAAAATATAATTAGTCCGTCAGTTAGATAATAAAAAAATATTGGAGACGTATTTTTTCTTTTGAAAATTAAACAAAGAATGGTAAAGATATGGCGCGTTAAAGTTCCGCGTGACGTCACAGTGTGCTACACTTTTTCGCAATATGTGACGTCACGAGCCCCCACTCGTAAACTTTGATGCGATATATCTTTATAATTTATCGCTCAATTGACAAAAGAAAAAATACTTCACTAATATATTTTGATTCCCTAAATGACGGACTGATTTTAATGTTAATCTTTTAACCCTGGAAACTAGCCTATGAGACCCCACCTTTTTGATTTTTTTTTCTCTTAGTAGCTATTCTATGTCCCACTGCTGGGCAAAAGAAATAAAAGATTGATTGATTAAAAAGCTTTTCCTCCTTTTCCTTTTTTTTAATTTTTTTGGGAAAAGTGCTTTAATTAAAGATGTGTATTTGTTTGTTGCAGAATAAGCACGGAACATCATGTTGTTGAAAATGGTGACCATGTGGTGTTGAGGAGGAAGAATTCTGAACAACCCAACAGGATACAAAGGTATTTAAAGTATTTATTCATTCATTGACTGAGCGAGCGAGAGTCTCCATTTTGAGACTGGTCGATTCTGAATAGAATAGAATTTATTGAAACGTTTATCATACATACATACCATCACGCCTTTTTCCCTCCGTGGTAGGCAGAGACTACGGATTTCCATTTGCTACGATCCTTACAGACTTCTCTCGCTTCTTCTACGCTCATCACTCTCCTCATACACGCTCGTCGATTACGGGTACTCCTGACATCTCCCTTTTTTAATATGTCTACGATTTGGTCGCAGTATGTTCTCCGAGGCCGGCCCTTACCGACTTTTCCTGTCACCTTTAATTTGTAAATACCTTTCGTAATTCTCCTTGTATATATGTATGCTTTGAAAAAATTTTTTTAGAGGAGCTCGTTAGTTTCACGCTCGGCGCGTATCCGTAGCCACTATTGGATTGGTCGATATCTAGTGGCATTTTCTATCCTGAACTCCTCCGTGCTTCGGAAGGCACGTTAAGCCGTTGGTCCCGTTTGTTATCGATAGATAGTAGTCGTGTTTGTCAGATGCCTGAAAAATTCTGACGGTGTTTGCCACTAACACACCTCGGGTCATGTTCCTGTAGGTCTGGTTTCCCTGTAAAAAGGGTTACGGCGGTCAGACGGCAGTCGCTCCATTGTAATAACCAGTTCCGTCAAATCTTGGACCGTGACTTACCTAGGCTCCGAAGCGTAAGCTGACGACGCAACTAGGAATACACGCTAGGATGATGAACGAGATGTCTACGGGGAAAGTGCCCGGAAGGCTGGCAGCACTGCCAGGAGATGACAATTTGTATCATCGTAATAAATATACATTATGTGTGTATTGTATTGTCCAACAGGTCAAAGGAAGACATCCACTTAGCCAATTTGAGAAAGAAAACACGCAAACGTACCCGCAAGTTTGAAATCGACGGCGTTGTCGTCACCACCACCACTTCCAAGGTACGCCGTGCCATCAATCAATCAATCAATCGATATATTTTTGACTTTGTACTGCCACAGATACAGTAGGTCCCGGGTTCGATCCCCGGTCAGGTCAAGATGGAAAATGATCTTTGTCAGATTAGCCCGGGTCTTGGACGTTTATCTAGCCTCTATTAGCCTGCCTCAAAAATTAGCCTATGTTTGACCCCGGGTCTTCAACTATATTCATACAAAATTTCATCAAAATCCGTCCAACGGTTTGGCCGTGAAAGCGTAACAGACAGACAGACGTTCGCATTTATAATATTAGTTTGGATGTATTTTTGTTACAAAATGTAGTATCGTTAAGTTAGTATCTCATTACACAAGTCTCATTCATTCGTTCATTCATTACACAAGTCTCAAATTTACTTTGGGGCTGAAGCGATACGTGCAATTTGTCCGTATATTTCTATTAATTTAGATTACTGAATATATGCTATACAGATATTCAACCGTCGTACATTGAAACGCGCCAACTTTTCTGGTTACCCTCATACAAAGTCATTGTTACGCCATCTGTCGAAAACGTGTAAAGTTATAAATTCAAATTTACAACTTTTTAAGTAACAACACTTGATTAACTTGTGATAGAAATTGGGTACGATATGATTGTTTTTTAAAAATTCAGTTAAAATAAGCAAGATCAGGACTTAATTTAAATATTTTTCGCATCATTAAATGATATACGAATTTATCATTTTTAATGCAATCGAACCCCCATGGTCCAGGAGCTCTTAATTTTTTAAAAACGCCCACCATCTTTTACGTAAAAGTAGTTCAATCAATTATTTACGAATATAGTTTATTAATCTATACTAATAATATTATAAAGCTGAAGAGTTTGTTTGTTTGTTTGTTTGTACGCGGTAATCTCGGGAACCACTGGTCTGATTTGAAAAATACTTTCAGTGTTGGATAGCATATTTATCGAGGAAGGCTATAGGCTAGGATGAAGTCGAGACAGGCTGGTAAATCATATGTTTATTAAATCAAAAATATTTTATTGTTGAACATAAAGTCCATACTAATATTATAAATGCGAAAGTCTGTTTGTCTGGTACGCTTTCACTGCCAAACCGCTGAACGGATTTTGATGAAATTAAGTATGAATATAGTTGAAGACCCGGGGTCGAATATAGGCTGCTTTTTAACGCAGGCGGGACTGCGGGAAACAGCTAGTAATTAATAATATGTACTGGTCAAAAATTTTACAGTGTGCTTGGTAAATGAAACTAAACCAATTTTATTAAAATATACTGCTTTAAATAATAAGTGGGTGGGGCACATAGCGCGGAGAACCGATGGCCGATGGGGCAGAAAGGTTCTCGAATGCCGACCGCGTACCGGTTAACGCAGCGTTGGACATCCACCGATCAGATGGTCAGATGACCTGGAAAAGGTCGCAGGCAAACGCTGGATGCAGACTGCTGTCAACCGATCATTTTGGAAATCATTCGCAGACGCCTATGCGCAGCAGTGGGCTGACTGCGGCTGAAATGATGATTATGATGATGAGTGTAAAAGAGTTCCTTACCGACAAGTTTCAAAATGCTGTCCAATAGGACAAACATGTTGCATGCTACGGCTGTTTGTGGTCTAAGATCTTGTAATTGCTATATATAACATCATTGTACACCCATAATACGCAATAAAGTTGATTGATTGATTGATTGAGTTCAAATAAAAAATATAATATACTGGGATAGAACAATATTAACCGATAAGATAAGACTACATAACAGAATACAAGAATACATGGATGACAAAGAGAAGTATATTATCTAGAAGTTTAATTAATTTAAAAAATATTTAGCTACATAAACAAATTAAAAAAAAATATATTACATAGATTCCAATCATTAACAATACTTATATTTTGATAATTAAATAATGAAAATATGACTAATACAATAATTAATGTAACAAATATGACGAATTTTGGTAGAAATTAGCAAATTAAAGATACTACTTGCATATATTAGGATTAGTGTACAAAATGGCCCCTCTCCCATTGCAGCGCCCTTAATTGTTCTTAATTCTTATGACTAAATCTGTATATATACATTAAGAAAGCAATAAATGATTTGATTTGATTTGATAACACTTTTACATAAAAATACAAAATCTGTGTTCTTAATAGATATTGCAGTTTGTAACACACATAACCTTGAAACAACTAATTCAGAAAAGATAGCTAAATATACAGACCTTGCAATAGAGATCAAAACTCAAACACTGTCAAAACTGTACCGATAGTAATCTTTACATCTTCACACACTTGATTTGCATCCATCGATTTATATACTTATACAGAATGCAGTAATATTAAATACATGTCGAATAGTCCGAAAATTACTATCAGCTTTCTAAATTAGTAAGAGCCTCATTGTGTTGGCCCCGGCCCCACAAAAAGTTTAAATACCAAGTCTATTCATAGACTTGAGAAGAAGAAATACCGATTTAATAATTATTAATAATATTTCACTGAGTGGCGAGTCACCGCCTGCCGCTAATAGTCAGTAATCATGATTATGGCAGGTGTCCGATTTCTATTACAATAGCCCAGTTTAAATCCATCCAAACTTCATAACCATAACCCATTTTATTCATTTCACTCATTAGCAATAGTTCCTCCTCCTGCCAAGACCCGTTCATGGAAATGTCATCTATTGATATAGCCGAGGACGGGTTTGGGCAGGAGCACCACATGACATCAACTTCTCCAAAGGGCCTCTACGCGTTGGATCCATATCCCCGCGCAAGCCTCTCAAAGGACCGGGGCAACCCGTGAATCCCAAGCGGAGATACATAATAATAAACACTTTATTGCATCAGGAAAATACAATTTTGAGTCACATACATGTAGACATAATAATATGAATGTATAATTTATCAGGTGATATGGGGTGACGAGGAGAGCGGAAGAACTTGGGACGACCACGCGCTGAGAAAGCAGGAGTTGAGAGAGATCAAAATGCTTCAGAAACTGGAGCAGAAACAGTTCCAGGACCTCAACGCTAAGGAGACGCAGCTGAAGGAGCAACAGGATAAGAGGTGGGTGACGATTCCCGCGAGAATTCCCGGAAATTGTGGTTTTTGGAAAATTTCTAAATAAATTCCGGGGAATGTGTTGTAGAGGTGGTTTCAAGCGTGACATGTTATTCGACAACTGCTACAAAAAACACAGTTGAATTAATTACAGTCCGGCGATATAACAGAAATTCATTTTCTACTCGAAGGCACTAATCCACCACTGACGTTGTTTTTGTTTGTTTTTTCAATAGAATATAAGTTTTTTTCATTAAATTAAACTGTTTTAATACGGTTTTATCGCGTTTATTACTTATTTATTTACACCTGACGTTTCAAACACTTTACAGCGTTCATGGTCGCAGGCAGACTAAGTTAACATTTGTCAATGAATCTGTTTTCCTTTGCATCCACTCCACCACATCCACTTATGTCAAGTGCAGTTTAAGAAATTGTCTTAATAGACCGGAAAGTCCGGGTGATTTTGGGGGAATTCCCGCTCGAATTCCGGGATATTTGTGTGTAATAATTGTAGTTGGGTTTGTTTTGGTATATTCTTGAGATACTTTTTTTGAGATGGGATGTAATCATATGAAATAATTTCTAACAGAGCAGTAATTCCGGTAGTTATTATTAAGAATTAGCTAGTAAAAGTTTAGGGATATCAAAATGTTTTAATAACAGTTCCAAGACCTCAACGCAACAGGATAAAGGGGTGGGTGACAATAGGCCAGTTTCCTAAAAATAATATAATTAGTCCGTCAGTTGGATAATTAAAAAATATTGGACACGAATTTTTCCTTTTGAAAATTAAACAAAGAATGGTAAAGATATGGCGCGTTAAAGTTCCGTGTGACGTCACAGTGTGTCACTTTTTCGCAATATGTGACGTCACGAGCCCCCACTCTTAAACTTTGACGCGTTATATCTTTACAATTTATCGCTCAATTGACAAAATAAAAAATATGTCATAGATATATTTTGATCCCTTAAATGACGGACTAATTTTAACGTTAGTCTTTTGACCCTAGAAATTAGCCTATTCCTGAGATAATGGATAAAAAAACACTATTTTTGAGTAATTTTTGGGAAATTCTCGCGGCAATTCCCAATAATGTTGGGTGTTATTTTACGGATTAGAGTGATCTGGAATAGTGGGTGTTTCGGTCTAAAAGAGCTATTTTCGGAAAAGAAATGTTGATGTTTTGAATTTAAAAGAGTAAGGTTTGGCTGATTTTTGGGTAATTGCCTCGGGAATTCTCAAAAATGAGGGTGTTTGGGAATTAAATATAGTGGTTTTTGGAAAAGAGAATCCCGCGGGAATTTCAGAAAATATGTTTGTAACTGTCATAGTTACATACGTAAATAATTATATTTATATGCTTTGTAATACTGTTTATCAAATGAAATGAGTAAAAAAATATTGAAATAATTGTAACGCAGGTTCGAAGCGGAACAAGCGTCGCTCACGCGCGCTCACGACGCCGACCTCGACACGCTCGCGCGAGCGCAACGAGCGAGCGCCGAGCGAGCGGAGCAACAGCTCGAGGCAGAGTTGCGGCAGACCGCCAAGCGGCTTCGGGCCGAGCACGAGCGGGACTTGCGGCAGTTCAGGGACACGCTCAAGCAGGAGCTCAGGCTGCTCAAGCAGGTATCCGTATTCGCTCATTTAAATTTTATTGTGCCGCAAAGTACACATATAGTTATAACAATTGGCGGACTTAATGCGGTGACCACTTACCATCAGGTGGGCCGTATGCCATTTTGCCTACTTAACGGTATAAAAAAAAAATATATGTAGCGAATCCAAAATATGCGTACATTTTATTATACACTAGCTGTTTCCCGCAGATCCGCCTGTGTCAAAAAGTAGCCTATGTTCGACCCCGGGTCTTCAACTATATTCATACCAAATTTCATCAAAATCCGTTCAGCAGTTTGGCCGTGAAAGCGTAACAGACAGACAGACAGACAGAAAGACTGACAGACAGACTTTCGCATTTATAATATTAGTATGGATTAAGGCCGTATGTCTAATACATGCCCATCTAATAATTAAAATTGACAATGTCATTTAGTGAAATAGAAATCAATCCTTCGTTATCATTCGCATCAAATGTGATAACATCTTTTTCATCACCTTTCTCTCATCACTATATATTACTTTTACCATTTTGATAAACATTTTTATTTGATAATCACAAAATACACAACGTCCACTCCTGTCTCTTTTTGGCAGATGACATTGAGATGACGCAATGTTACTTGAATACCTAGTTGCCAGTAAAAGAAATTAGTGCTTATATTTTTCCGCAACATGGCCTAGGCTGCTATTTTCCTGGTCGGGCTATATGTAAAAGCTGTATTTTTTTTCTATATTATGAGACTAGTATCTGCCATTTTATATATGTATGTAAAAACTTTATTGTAGATAATAAAATCTTTGTTATAACAAAACACAACAAGAGGCGGACTTATCCCTGACTAGAAGCCCGTGTCGACTTCGCCCAGGCCTTCCTCGATAAATGGCTACTGGAAGAATTTTGCAAATCGGACCAGCAGGTCTAAAATGGCCACTTTGAGCAATTCATCAAAATGAATCATTTCATGAATTGCGAAGCTTAGCAATTCTGCAAATTTTGACTTTGACGTTTCAACTCTAATTCAATTCATTTCGTGATTCATTTCCTGAATCACTTCTCATGTAAGTGTTGCTATTTTATAATTTTAATATTTTTATTGATATTTATAATTCTACAGTTAATTTATGATAGTAAATCAACATTATTGGTTAGATAAACTTATTTTACAAAAAAAAATCGTAAAAGTACGCACGCTATGCAAAAATGAAGATTATTTTTACGCCTGGCAATAAGGTAAAGCAATTCACGAAAAGTAAGCCATTTTGCGACTCTCCGTCAAACAGCAGAATTGCCATGAAATGATTCATTTCATGAACTGCCAAAATGTGGCTATTTTAAGATTTGCAATGATTCATAATGTGATCATATTGTAATTCGTGCAAAGTGGCCATTTTATTTCCACAGCAGTTCTTGAAGTTAGCGCGTTCAAACAAACAAACTATTCAGCTTTTTAATAATATTATTAGTATAGAAGTATAGATAGGGATCTAATTTTTTTTTTTTGTAGTTATAGGTTTTATGGTCATGAATACAAGTCCTTTAAAGCCCTTCTTAAGTTTTTAATCTTCTTTAGTCCTACAGTGGGCTTTCGTGAAGTCCTAATTAAGTTTCAAAGTTTAGTCGGTAGTCAAGTCTAGTCAGAAGAATCAGGCTAAGTGAAGTGGCAGGAAAACTGCACCTAGCGATTACTGGGAGTGTGTACGAGTTAACAATCGTACAAAGTCAGCATTTTCACGTCATTCAAATAAATTCAGTGCATTTCATATTCAGTTCGCGATCGGTCATCAAGAGCGCCTCCGTGTTACTCATTATCATAAATCATCTTTTTACTTTTTTTGCAAATTGTCGTATCAGTTAACAATTTTATCATTTAACATCAACATAATTTCGGCAACCCGAACAAGGAGCTTTTGGCCACAAGCATGAAAATCACATAAATCAAACGCTGTATCATTTCCCAACACTCGCGCTTGTACTGTAGAGTTGTGGACTGTAGAGTTTTGATGTTCTTGACGAGTCGTCGAATTAAAAAATATTTGTTTCTTCGGATCTTTTTTATTTTTCACTATACACAATTCACTGCGAGTACAAGTTGTTACACGTATTTACTACAATTTATGCTACATATTTACAGATATTTATCCTAACTTACAACTATTCTTAACGCTACTAGTAGGCGAAAGTGGGCAGCCAATCACAGGCCGCGTCGCTCCCCCCGTACACGCATTGAGTGATAACGCTGCGTGACTTATCCGGTCGTATTAATCGGTGAGCGGTATCAATCTTTGCTGCGTGTACTAGGCGCGTTCATTGAATGCGACGCTCTGATTGGCTGTTGGCGGTCGCTCATTTCTTGAAGCTGCTGTCCGCAACACACTGAAAATAAAACACAAATTCTGGAAAATAAAATACAGCGTCGATACTGCTCTTTTTTTTTTTATATAACTAGTAACAAGACTAGCTGATGCCAATAATAGAAATAGAAGAGATCCTACCACATTGCTATTGCCAAAGTGTAAAACGAGGCTCATGAGTAATAGTATCTTTAGCATGGCACCAAAAGTGTCATCCTCGGAATTTGAAGGAATTACCCCTAAATAAATTTAAAGCTCAACTGAAAGAGTTGTTGGTAACCAAATGTTATTATCACTTGCATGAATTCTTTTCTGACAAAATGTTGATTGTGACTTTAAAAGGGCATCTGATTTAATTTTTGTAAGATTAACTCGCATTTATTTTTTGGTTTTATATTGTTTTGTATGATTTTGTTTGGATGATGTGTGACACCACTGACTTCACTTTTGTATGCCTGGTAGGCTAAACATGTATGTGCGTAATATTTTCAATGTACCATCATGAATTCAACATGTTTACAAAAGAATAAATGATTATGATTATTCATCCATTCATTCAATCCTCAAGTCCTTGCAAAGGAAAACAGATTCATTCCAAGGATGTTACGTGAAGCTATTGAAATTAAAAAACATCCTAATTCCAATAGAGAGAAAAATGAAAAATCATCATGGCCGCAATAAACATCAGCTCCGATAACAAAAATAAAATAAAAATAAATTAAGTGAATTTTAGTGGCCGAAGAGTGAAATAATTAACTTACTTATAAAAACTACGTATGAAAAACTAAAAATTTACGTATATTTGGAAAAATAACAGTAACAAATACAAACCAAACTTTTTTTTTTTTTTTTTTTTTTGACAATAACATCCATTGTGTGAAATATTAACAGTAAATAAAATAGAACCCTATTTATCTAATACTAGTGAAAGTGCAAGAAAGTGTAACGTAATATAGTGTAGTGACTAAACAACAACAAAACATTAACCTCAAACAAAAACTGCAAATAATTAAATACCTATCTTCTTAAAATTGAATTCGACAGACGCCATACATAATGACAAAACAAGTGCCATCTAACAGACTTATGAAGAACTAATAAGAACATCGCAAAGCCAAATCTGCATCAAAACTAAAACTAAAGTAACTCCATCTGCTGAAATATCTAGGAAACAAATACCAAAATTTGACAGATTGTGTCGATTGATTGAAGTAAGTACTTAATAATACTACAAAAATCTCCCAAGATGTCGCTGTGTGCAGGTTGTTTACAAAACATACAAAGTAAAGAATTTTTAAAATGCTCTTTATGTACTAAAGTATATGATTTACAGTGCACAAACGTTTCAAGTAAACGCTTTTATAACACAATGACCGCTGATCATAAAAATAAATGGAAATGCCAAGAATGTATATGTAAATTACCAAAATGCAATAATTCAAACACATCGATTAAGGAAACACAAGATAGCAAAATTGTATATGATACTAACAATACAAACGTGACCTTACGCCGCGGCACTCAGAAACTGAACAGCTCAGAATATGATTACCAAAGTGACTGCAATCAAACACTAGACAACATCATAGGGAATACACAAGCATCAACACCAATTAAACCTACACAAGATGAAACCATCACTCTACAAAAAATTAGTCAACTACTTGACACTAAGTTGGAATCCATATTCAACCAGAAATTGCAGGAAATTAAAGCATCCATCATTCAGGACATAAGATTTACCATTCAAGAGGAATTAAAAAATACAAAGCAACAACTAAAAGACGATTTTGTGCACAATACGTCAGAACTAAATAAAGAGCAAATTGATATAAAAGAAAAAATGAATAAAATAAATGAGAAAATTGTAAGCATTGAAAAAGAACTGCACGACTTAAAAACATCACATAAAATAGTTCTATATGGCCTCTCGGAAATAAATTATGAATCTGAAGAGGATTTGTGTATCCGGTTATCAAGATTATTTGGCGATACTATGAACATAAATATATACCCTTACATTGAGGAAATAAAAAGACTAGGAAAACAAGGCAATAAAAGGCCATTGATGATCGAGATAGGAAACAAGAGGATGACTAATTGTATTATAAAAAACTCTAAAGAATTCAAAAACAGTGGATTAGCGGTAGGAGTCTACCTAGAAGGAGAGAAACTTCAAGTAAGAAATACACTGGCAAAAAACTTAAAAATAGCTAGACAAAATGGAAACCATGCATACATAAAAAATGACACACTATTCGTGAATGGTGTAAAATACAATGAGAAAGACAATACAATAAACCAAAATAAATTACAATTCATAACCACTTCTCAAAACACAGAAATCAATGACCACAACACAACGAAAAGTTATAATCCATTTCGGAAAGAAATACAGGACCGGTCATTTCAGTAGAGATGAATTTACGATCACTTGTCAAAACATACAAAGCATAGGAAATAAAATACCTGCCATAGAACAATTCTTATTGGATTTAAATATTGATGTATTAAACTCCCAGAACTATGGAGGGACGAAAATTTTTGTGACACAATTACTATACCGAAATACAAAATAGCATCAAAATTTTGCAGAAAAACACGCGAAGGCGGAGGAGTTGGTATTATAATAAAAGAAGAGATTGAATATATAGAAAGAAAGGATATTGTTAATTTTTCAAAAGAATATATAACTGAGTTTAGTGCTATAGAAATACCAAAGATAAATTGTATTATTATAGGATTATACAGAGCAGATCGTAATATAAATATATTTTATACGCAAATAAATAAATTACTAACAAAGTTAAATTTAAAAGATAAAAACAAACATCTTATAATAATGGGCGATTTTAACATAAATATTATAGAAAAAAACAGAAAAACTTTAGACTTTTTAAATCTGATGCGCTCTTTTGACCTAAAATCGCTAATAAAGGAACCTACGCGTGTAACTGACACTACTGCAAAGTGCATAGATCTGGCTTTTACAAATAATAAAGCACTTATTATTACTTCGTATGTTGAGGACCACGGTTTCTCTGATCACAAGTCTATTACAACAAAAATACAATACAAACAAAACTTTCATAAAATATGGTACAAAGATAAGAGATTTTTTTCAAAAAATAATATTGAAAACTTTAAAAACTCAATCAAAAATATTAATTGGGATGACATTATAAATAAAAACAATGATGCTAATGAAAACTTTAACTTATTTTTAAAAGAAATACAAAAATATCTAGATATTTACATACCCAAAATATAGACTACAAAAAATACATGGCTCACAGTTGGATTAAAAAAATCATGTCAACATAAAAGAATGCTCAGAATTATCCTTAACCATACAAAAATTACAGTTATAAAAAAATATTACGATAAATTCAATAAGATATTAAAAAAAACCATTAAGACATCTAAAAAGTTACAATACATGAAACAAATAAAACAATCCGAAAACAAATACAAAACAATGTGGCAAATAATCAACACTAAAACAGGAAAAAGTAAACCCAAACAGTATGCAAACATTAAACTTAAAATAAATGGTAAAATAGAAGACTGTCCTTTAAAAATCTCAAATGCATTTAATGATTACTTTGTAAATATAGGTAAAAATACTGCAAGTGCAAATCAAAATGGACACCCGGTCATAAACACTCCAATAACAACAATGTTTTTACAACCAGTAAAAGAGGAGGATATCATAGATATAATCAAAACAATGAAAAACAAATACAGTTGTGGAATCGATGAAATCCCACCAACCCTAATAAAAGAATGTGCTAAAGAACTAGCTAAACCACTAACTACACTAATAAACCAAAGCTTTAATGAAGGATTATTCCCAGATGCATTAAAAATATCACTGATTCGACCAATACATAAGAAAGATGACCAAACAAACCCCGGTAACTTCAGACCATTGGCCGTACCAACTACATTTTCTAAAATATATGAAAAAGCAATAAGTAACCAACTGTATACATTTTTAGAGAAATATAACATTCTAGATAGTAGCCAAAATGGATTTCGAAAAACTAAGTCAACTACACATGCAGTATACAAATATGTTCAAACTGCCCTTCAACATATAAATGATAAAAAATGCTCAATGGGTTTGCTTTTAGACATGACTAAAGCATACGATAAAGTACCATATAAAATACTTTTATCCAAGCTATATGGGTCTGGTATACGAGGTCCGGCCTACTCTTGGTTTCAATCATATCTTGACAATAGACAACAGATAGTCCAAATTGAATACCACAATGAACGAAATTATTATACACAATTAATAAGATCGGAACCACAAACACTGACATGCTCAATACCTCAAGGTAGTGTATTAGGTTGCATTCTTTTCTTATTATACATCAATGACCTTCCGAAAACCGTCAACTCAAATAATAGCCTGCCAGTTCTTTTCGCAGATGACATATCTATACTTTTAAAAACTGATAATGAAATTGACCTAAAACCATTAATTGATACAACATTAAAAAAAATACACCAATGGCTAGATGATCATAATTTGCAAATAAACATAAAAAAGACCAAAGCTATCCAATTTAGACCATATAATAAAAGTCCTATTCACATAGATATCATTTTTCAAAATTCTAAAATAGAAATAGTAGAATCATTTAACTTACTTGGCATAAATATAGATACACACATTAATTGGAAAACACACATAGAAAAGCTAGAAACTAAATTATCTAAATTCATATATGCACTATTTGAAATCAAACAAAGCACCAATATAGAAACAGCCCTATCAACCTACTACGCATATGCCTATTCTTGGTTCAAGTACGGAATAATGTTGTGGGGAAATAGCGTAAATATACAAAAGCTCTTTATTGTACAAAAAAAATGTGTTCGAATCATAGCCCAAATAGACAATACCCAAAGCTGTAAACCATACTTTAAAAAATATAAACTACTTACACTACCATCAATATATATTCATGACATTTGTTCTTTTGTCCATAAAAACCTCAATATGTTCAAAAAAATACATGAAACACACAATATCAATACAAGACACAAAAGTAATTTACACTTACCTCACTCAAGAATAAAAATGTTGAATTGTAGCCCACAATTTATGGCCATAAAATTATACAATAAATTACCTAACTATATAAAAAATGAAAAAAGTACAACTCGTTTAATAAAAAAATAAAAGAATTCCTAATAAATAAGACTTTCTATTCAGTAGATCAATATTTAGAAGATAAAAATTCATGAACAAATTCAATTTTAGCTCTAGTTTTGTTAAATCAATGTATTATTAAAACTTATAGTAAAATTTTAAGCAATAAAATAAGTGTGATTAAGTACACTTATTAATAATAGAGGTACAAACATTTTGCATTGTATAATTTGCATTTCTATTGTTTAATATATAATTTGCATTTCTATTTGCAAAATATTGTATATTTTGCATTCCCATTTGCAATACCTGTAAAAGGTTACTAAGTTGTAAGCACTTATAATTACTTAAGATCACTCTGTAACACTTAGTATGCCAATAAATAAAATTGAAATTGAAAATTGAGGATGGATGGCAGGTACCGCCAGCTTGGGACCCAGTCATTAACTTAATAAAATCGCAAACTCGGAAGCAGACTGCAAGACCCTTAGATACTGTGAGCCAATACTGCGTGAATTGGAATAGTTCCCAATAAAAATTTCAGGCGGTAGTTTTGTAATCTTATGACATCAAAGACAAATGTTAACTTAGTCTGCCTGCGACCATGAACGCTGTAAAGTGTTTGAAACGTCAGGTGTAAATAAATAAGTAATAAACGCGATAAAACCGTATTAAAATAGTTTAATTTAATGAATAACAATCGCGAAAACATAAGATTATGATTATGATTAACTAAGTAGGCAAACAGGGGTAGTACGGCCCACCTGATTACCATCACGTCACTACACACAAGTATCGCTCGTCAGGAAGTGGAGCTAGTAGCGAAGGAACGACGCAAGGAAGCATACAGACAGCGTCGCGTGCGACTGGACGCGGAGCACGGCTCGCGGGAGAAGTCGTTCGTCGCGTCGCTGGCCGCCGCCGCCGACGCGGTGCTGCGACGGATACACGACAACCACCGCGACCGGCAGGCGCTGGCCGACAGCCAGTACCTGCAGCAGCGGCAGCAGGTGACCCAATATCTATCTTTACTATCTTATTGGAATATTCAAATAACCGTTTTGTTACTACATGCATATGTTACGGTAAGAGTGATTCATTGAAAATTATTAATAATTACCGAAAGCCGAGGTAAAACTTAGTACCGATAAATGTAATAACCCTAACGCTTTAAAGTTACTATAATATACAACTTGAACTCTGTATCAAATCGCAGAGGTTTGTTGTGCGAAATTTTCTCGCTCTACAAACACCTTAGAAAAAAAAACCTAACCTAACCTTGCTCGTGTGATCTCAGACAAGTATAATTGTAAGACTGTGAGTAATATTATAAATATATAGTTACCTGCTGATCAAAAAACTTTGAGAGTTTTATTTTATAACTTTTACCAATAATAATTACTACTAAAAGTAATTAATTTCGATTGTTTATTCACATTTACCAAAACACGAGGTTATTATTAATAAAGTTGTAAAATTATTAATAATTTTCAATTAATCAGATTTACCGTAACATAAATACGGTACATGCACCAAAATAACATTTTTTACAATTTTTGTCTGTCTGTTTGTTCCGGCTAATCTCCGAAATGACTGGACCGATTTTGACGGAACTTTTGTTGGCAGGTAGCTGGTGTAATAAGGAGTAACTTAGGCTACGTTTATTTTAGAAAAATAAAGTGAAAAAAAAAACTAAAAAATTAAAGAAGCGGAACGATGTTCGCCGGGTCAGCTAGTCTTTCGTAAATTGCGCAAGTCTAGTAAAGTAGGACGGCGGCACGTGTAGCATGGAATAAAGCGTGAGCAATATGTAATTAGCGTTAGTTTTACTTAATTGTAGAGCATTCCCACTCTGAGATTAGTCTCAGGACAATGAACATCGTGTCGTTATGTAATGTTCCACTCACTACTCGACCTCTAGAAGACGCCTCAATGTACAAAAATATTGTACTCGTACAAAGAAAAAACTAATGAAAAATATGAAAAAAAAAACTAAAAAAAAAATTACAAAAAATAAGAGAAAAAATTAAAAAAAATCATAAGAAATCGCACACAAGTTGGTACATAATGCTGTTGAAAACTAGAAACGTATACAAAATAAAAAAAATTACAAACAATATACAAATGTTCAATAAGACCAAATTAACTAATTAATGTTTGGTCCCTTTCCGCCTTATCTATTTTTGACGTGACAGAACGAGACGAAACATTAATCAGTTAATTTGGTCTTATTTAACGTTAGTTCATTTTTATGAATAAGAAGGAAAAAAAATGACAAGACGGACTTTGAAATTAGCTCTTAAGTAGATTACAATACAATAAAAGTACTCTTTATTACACTGAACAAAGAAAAATATATCAAAAGAAATCAGAGATCCCCTTCAAAAAGAGCGTGAAAAAATTCCTTTAGGGTCGGCAACGCGCTCGTGACATCTCTGGTGTTGTAGGCGTTCATAGGCTACGGTAACCACTTACCATCTAGTGGGCCGTACGCCTATTTGCTTACTTAGTTGTATATAAAAAAAAACACCGTATTAAATTATTCCCTCTATACCACAGATAATGCGTACGCGCGAAGCAGCGTTCTGGGAGTTAGAAGAGAAACAAATCCACGAGCGACACCAGTTAGCCAAGCGACAAATAAAGGAGGAGTTCCTGTTGCGACGACATCAGATGTTGGTGCGGCATGATAAGGAGTTGGATCAGATACGAAGGTAACTTTGAAAGCCGCCTCTCGGCTTCTGACGTCGTTTTCTTAAGCACTGATGGCAGTTAAGACTAACGTGCCTTCCTCATCACGGAATCATCATTAGGGGTCGTTCAAATATTACATAAGCAGATTAATTACAATTATTTACCCCCCCCATCCCCCTTGTCAGCAAAAGTAAGCAAAGCTTTTACACCCGCCCCCCACGCTTACGTAAACATTTTTCATTTATAAATGTTTTTTTTTTTTAATATTATAATTATAATTTTAAAAATAAGAAAATAGATTTAATTTTTTTCGTTTTCAAGCATAGACAATTGTGAGGGTTGCCATTCGTGTAAAAAAAAGTAAATAACTACCGATGACGTAATCAACATCTAGACTCCCCCCCCCCCCCCCCCCATGTCATCGAAAATAAGCAAAACAAAGACAGTAGTGCTTACGCAATACTTGAACGGCCCCTTATCATCAATCAATATTTTCCTGGTTGGGCTATACATAACTTAACTTTCTCATTTACATGGATGAAAAAATAAGGATTTTAAAATAAGTTTGTTTTCGTAGTCTGCGATTTGAATAACCATGAAAACTATATCCATAATGATTTTAAGACATGCCTAGTCACCCGGTTTCTCCCTTTTAAGGATTGATTTCATGAAAAAGCTACTGTCTAATAAAACTAATACTTCTGCCCTTCTGGTAAGCATATCTTCTCCTGTCACTCGCTGGTCGCCTTTGTACTTTATTGTTTTTCCACGCTTGTGGTGTATGTAAATAATTTGTTTGTATTCTGTACAATAAAGATATTACAAAGAAATTTGTTTTCCGAAACAGAAAGAACACCCGTAAAGAGGAGGAGCTGGCGAAATGTCAAGCGCTCGAGAAGCGATCGCTGCCGAAGCGCATCCGCGCCGAACAGAAAGCGCGCGAGATGATGTTCCGCGAGTCCTTGCGCATCTCCAGCGTCGGCGGTGGGGAGCTCGACAGGGAGAAGCTGAAGAAGGTGGCTCGTCTTCACTTTCGATCGCTCATTTTGGACTATTTGTACTTAGTTGTTTTGTGTGTAATGTACCTTTCAATCACTCTTTTAGGACAGTAGGTTAGGTAACAATCACTTGCTGCGTTCGTGATATAATCTTAATAATACACTCCCTAGATTACATAGTAATTTTACGTTCTATGTGACCTTAAATCACGCATTAAGTTAAGTCATTTAAATGAAAATCACTCGCTACGCCCGTGATTTAATGTTAGGTTACTTCGCTAGTCGTTAGATATTCCGTAATAGTTTTTTTTCTTTTGTACGCCTGGTGACGCAGCATGGCGCACTGTCTCTCTGTCAATCAATCAATCAAATCATTTATTTGTGAAAACATAGGTAGTACGTAAAGGTGTTAGTGTTAGAGCAGCAATTCAGAATCACTATGATTTTGCTGATAGACACAGCTTACAAATATACCTTTATTAAAATGTCAAATTATCAGAATAATCATGCAAGAAGTCTTTTATAGAATAGTAACTTTTGTCAACTAAATATGAAAATAATAGCTCTTTGAATTTCATAAGACATTTCATTTTTATCGTATTTGGTAGCTTATTATATATCTTGAGTGCCATACCCATAACACTCTTTTTTATTTGAGCCATAGTGCATCTCTGTGTGCAGACATTATAGATATATTGTGTTCGTAGTCGTTGTCGTGCACTCGACAGCCTGGCAAACAAATGTAAATTACTTTTTACAAATACAGCAACATCATAAATGTACAGACATGGCATTGTCAGTCAACTCAACTCTTGATTGGTTTACATAGTCGATAGACAATGTAATCTACACGATATGATGATGATGATTTAAAGTGGTCTTTGAGTTATGTACTGAAAAAAATTTACCAATGGTATAAATATTTCAAAATAACTGTGTATATACATGATGAAATTTTTGTCGTTTTGTACCCATCGTCCAGTGACTCCATTCATGCAACCGAACAAATTTCCCCAAGGAACATGTTCCTTGTGGAAATTTGTTGCTCGAAACGTGAAAAACAAATTTGAACTTCCCATAGTAAGTTAGGTCACGTGATGAGACATTTTGTATGGGAGGTCCAAAAATTTACTCCATATTTCGACCCATGTATGTTTGGGAAAGTTGTTCGGTTGCACGAATGGAGTCGCTGGACGATGGGTCCAAAACGACTAAAATTTCACGGTGTATTTTTCCCTATCACACAAATTTTATTTATATTTCAGTTCCAAGAGAATGAGAAACGTCGCTATCGCGCCGAACAAGAGAGGCTTGCGACGAAACACGCCAAAGCTAGGGAGGAGTTGAAAGCGGCGGGAGAGGTGAGTAATTGACATTTATTTATATATTTCTTTCAGCATTTTTAAATTTTTTTGCGCACATTTTCAAAGAGTACGGAAAATATCGTGAGCGTGAAAATTGAATAATTTTTAGGTTAATTTTTATTATTAGGTTTTAGTATGTATGTATGTAAAAATCTTTATTGTACACAAAGAACATAGTATCAGAATACAGATAACAACAAAAGGCGGACTTATCCCAAATAGGGATCTCTTCCAGTCAACCAAACTAACATAGGACATAGACATATGGGCACAGAAGAGGGCACAGCACGCAAAGAAATCTTAGGTGCATAGACTTACATCTAACATACAAATTTAATTACACATAAAAACAGTTAGCTCAGCTCAAGTCAAGTCAAGTAATAGTGTTAGTTTTAGTTTAGATTTATTTAGTTTTTATTTTTTAACTAAAAAACATTTTTTGATTAATATGTGATAATCACATCAATATATATAATAATATGCTAGTTTCCAAGGTCAAAAGATTAACATTAAAATAAGTCCGTCATTTAGGGAATCAAAATATATTAGTGACGTATTTTTTCTTTTGTCAATTGAGCGATAAATTATAAAGATATAACGCATCAAAGTCTAGGAGTGGGGGCTCGTGACGTCACATATTGAAAAAAAGTGTAGCACACTGTGACGTCACACGGAACTTTAACGCGCCATATCTTTACCATTCTTTGTTTAATTTTCAAAAGAAAAAATACGTCTCCAATATTTTTTGATTATCTAACTGACGGACTTATTATTACTTTAAAACTGCAAAATGCGATGTGAATTGCCGACTCCCGATATTCTCCGCGAATATTTTTTTCCGTTTTGCGACTTGGCATATTATGGAGGAGCTCGTTAGTCTCACGCTCGGCGCGTATCCGTAGCGAATGCGCGGGTCAAGCGACGGCGTAACGTGACCACTATGGGAGTGGTAGCCATTTAGTGGCATTTTCTATCTTGACCTCCTAAAGCTTCGGAAGGCACGTTAAGCGGTTGGTCCCGATTGTTATCGATAGATAGCAGTCGTGAGGCTGTGTCAGATGCCTTAGGGCAGCTTGAAAAATTCTGACAGCGTTGGCCACTAACACACCTCGGGTCATGTTCCTGTTGGTCTGGTTTCCTTGTAAAAAGGGTTACGGAGGTCAGACGGCAGTCGCTCCATTGTAAATAACCAGTTCAGCCAAATCTAGGACCATGATTTATAGCGTACCTTAGGCTCCGAAGCGCAAGCTGACGACGCAACTAGGAATACACGCTAGGATGATGATGATTTCAATGAATGAATGAATTTTTATTGTACCATTTTATCAGGGTTAATTTATTTATCACAGGCTCTTCTCCGGGAATTGGAGCAGTACCAAAATGAGAAACGGAAAGCTCTAACGAACCACGAGAGCAACAAGATAAAGGCGGCGGAAGAGAGATACGCCGTCGAGCTGAAGGAGTGGCGTGCCAAGCTCGGCAGCAGGAAGATGGTGAGTTTTTGTGGTGATTTTTGTTAGAGGGGGGGGATGGGGGATTGGGAGTTTAGATATGGGGGTAATGTAGTTTTGGGGGTTGGAAGTGTTAAGTGGGGGAGGGATGTTGTTAGTTGATTGGGGGTTAAAGTTTTGAAATGGGGGAAAGAAAGTTTTGTTTAGAGTGTTCTTGGAAAGCGCGAGTATTTGTGACGGGGTAAAGTTTTTTAGTAGTTACAAGGGGATTAGAGCGTTTTAAGAAGAGGGGTGTATATAATACTCCCTTTAAGATTGTATAGTTTCAAAATTATTTGCAATAAGGAGTTGATATGGGGAATAAGGAGTTTTGAGACGAGGCTCTTTGAATAATTAATTTCAGGAAGATTAGGTGTTTTCATAAGGAATAATTAGAGTGTTTTTATAGTGTTTTAATATTGGGGGATAAGGAGTTGGTGGTATAGTATTAAGAATAGATATGAAGTTCAGAGAAAGATATTGAGCTTTTAATAGGGGGATAGGAAATATAGTTGCTACTTTGTCATTATAGGAAGTTATCTCTCACTACCCCCTAGGCCCCCCACCTTTTACAGAATTGAAGCAAACCAGACAGCGTTCATTAATAGTATTGTGTATAGTGTAAAAACTTGCGTGAAGTATGCACGTTTGTTTTAGCATGTTTTGGCATGATTTTAGTTTTAGTGGGCATTGTTCGTTGTTCAACTTGAAAGATTTTGGTTGTAATTAAAACAATAGAGATTCACACTTATTCGTGTTTTTCTTGTTGCGTCGTCAGCTTACGGTTCGGAGGGTACGCTGTAAGTCATGGTCCTAGATTTGGCGGCACTGGTTATGGTAAATGTAGCGAGTGCCGTCTGATCTCCGTAACCCTTTTGACAGGGAAGCCAGACCGAGGTATGTTATTTGCCAACACTGGAGAGATTCTTTCAGTATGCCTTAAGGAGTTTAACGACTGCCATCTACCGATAACAACCGGGGCCGACGGCTTAACGCGACTTCTGAAAGCAAGGATTTATAAACAACAAACTCTGTCTCCTAAGCTATAATGAGTGTTGCATGGAAGCATGCTTTTGGTGGTATATCTAACAAGGTGATGGGCGAATCATAACCCCCCTGTATAAAGATTAAATTTAAAACAGCGAAGTCTCAGTAATAGGGGCCCGTTTTACCCTTTGGGGGTACGGAATCCTAAAAAGAGATAGAACGACCAACCAACACATTGGATTTGGGAAATTATCACAGAAAAATTAGGGCCATAATAGGAAGCGGGCGTGATTCGAACCGTAATATTATCGATAAATTATTTATTATGCACTCGTATCGTAAATAATTTGTTAATCACATGTTAGCTAAAACATGTTTCGTCCTGTTTTCTCCTATACGATATTAAGCGTGAAGAAACGAGACTCAAAACGTTTTAGCTAACGTCAGCTTAACAATTTATTATTTAGCTGTCCACCAGACAGGCTGTTGATAGTCAGCATGATTCGCGCGGATCAGTTTGTCGAATAAAAAGCTTTCGACTCGCCGTTTATGACGAACTAGCTGTGCCCGCGACTTCGTCCGCGTGGAATAGTTATTTTGGGAATCATATTTATTTTTTGTTTACAAACCTACCTCCTCAGCTTATTAAAAGTGGGCATAAAGTTTCTCTCGCAAATTTCTTTAACCCAAATGAAGTCACTGACAAATAATTTGTAATAATGCATTAATTTCGACCAAATTTGATTTTCATAAAAACGGTTATTGTAAGTTAATCTTAAAAGATAGACATATACTGTTGCGGACATTTTTTAGATAATTTAAAGAGGAATAATTCTTTCATACATATTTTTTGGGTATCTCTAACGGTTTTCGCAGCGCACGCAAAGTAAGCCCTCAAAGATGAAAAATTTTCCCCGTTCTTTCCACATTTTTGACTGTTTCTTCGCTTCTATTAGTCGCAACGTGATGTTATATAGCCTAAAGCCTTCCTCGATAAATGATCTATCAAACACAAAAAGATTTTATCAATTCGAAGCAGTAGTTCCTGAGATTAGCGCGTTCAAACAAACAAACAAACTCTTCAGCTTTATAATATTAGTATAGATAACAATAATACCAACTCTCGAAGTTACTTTGGGGCTGACTCGATCAGAGTGATTTGTCTCTATACGCCGTGAAATTTTAGTCGATTTGGACCCATCGTCCAGTGACTCCATTCATGCAACCGAACAACTTTCCCCAAGATACACGAGTCGAAATATGGAGTACATTTTCGGACCTCCCATACAAAATGTCTCATCA
Organism: Euzophera pinguis; assembly: GCA_947363495.1. Classification (NCBI taxonomy): domain Eukaryota; kingdom Metazoa; phylum Arthropoda; class Insecta; order Lepidoptera; family Pyralidae; genus Euzophera; species Euzophera pinguis. The sequence goes on from OX376154.1 coordinate 27,683,359, forward strand.
CGTGACCTAACTTACTATGGGAAGTCCGAATTTGTTTTTCATGTTTCGACCCATGTATCTTGGGAAAATTGTTTAGTTGCACGAATGGAGTCACTGGACGATGGGTCCGAAACGACTAAAATTTCACGGTGTATATATGTCTATATCATGGAGTAATTACAAAGAGGAGATGCCGTAATAAGCGTTTTGTAAGAAAGTACTTGTTCAGCTCCACTTGGCGGAAGGCAGACGTGCGACATGCTCGGTTTCGCCGTGGCTCCAACCATGGAGCACAAACGGCATCTCCTCTTTGTAATTGCTCCATGGGCATTCTTCTCAAAATATTTTGCGTGCGTCAGACTCGTCTGGGACAGCTGTAATATCAATTAACCATAAATCAAAGTTGTAAGGTTCGATTCACGTCCCGCGTTTCACAGCACCTCAAACATCACAGGCACAGTCTACGTCCAAAATTGATCTATATTGTCGAAGGCCGAGTCAGTCTTCCATTCTAGTTAGTTTTTATGTTTGTGGCGTCTTCGGGCACAACCGAACTAACGCCTGTTTTCCTCCAAACAGAAACTTATCGAAGAGTTCAGACAACAACTTATCGGGCACGAGAGGAAATTCGGAAATGTTATCGAAGACAAATCGGCGTATTTAGACGTGGAATTTCCGAAAAACGTTTTACAGCACGTATTGAGCGCGTACCATCAACGACAATCGTTTATGGGATCATTGTCTAGATCTAGAACAAGTCTAAATTTAATCTCTGCTTCTAATACTCCGAACATGAATCGGAGAAGGAGTATTAGTCCAGTGAAGAAACGCGATAAGTTAACTAAAGCCCACAAATACGGATCCACGTCAAATCTGAAGTTAGTTTCGGAAAAAGTGTCCGGATTTTCCGTTTTCAGCGGCGCGGATATGCAACGTACGCCGATAATGGCCTACGGGGATGATATTCCCAAAGAAATGTCTTCGAAACAAATTGAGGATAGGAGTTATCAGAAACGCGAGAAGTTGAACAGGAAGAGCGTATCGGAACATCTTTTTAGACATTTGGAAGAGCAAAGCGCTATGAAGAGGAGTATTTCACAGCAGAGCTTGAAGCAAGATATAGCTTTAGAAGCTGTTATGATCGATCTACCATCATTAGAAGGCAGTAGATATAATACTATGAAGAGTACGAGCACCATTGGAACGGTATCGAGAGACGGAAGTGACGATGGCAGAAGCTTGAGCAGATGGGGTCCCGTTAGGGGTTCAAATAGTTATTCGAATTCGGACTTGCCTGTCAGTCAATTGTCTACTCTCAATCTTACAACGGCTATTGTTAATGATAAGAGCGAGGATTCTGTCGTTTGAAACTTTAGTGGCGCCCTCTGTGAGCTTATCACTTAATTATCGTAGAAAATGGCGAAAAATAAACTTTGAAACTTTCAATTCTTTCTGTAAAATACTTGTTTTTTTATTTATTAAACACATTTAAGGTCAGTCTCAAAAATACAATCATAAAATATACTAAAATACTGGTAGGTTTATTTCGGAAAAAATTATACTTAATATTTATCGAAACGTTTATTACGGATCGACTTTTTATCGTTGTTTTTTTTTTCTTTTATTATAATTCTTACATGAGAGCGCCACTATTCGCTTCTAAAGATTACCTAAAATCTGTAATAAATGCTTGTCCATCATACGATGATGAAATTCGATCATGTTCAATCAATCAATTGGAAAACATAGAAAAAAATTGATTACTATTGGCGAATCGAGACCGATCTTTGGGTTGGGGCGCGCGATTCTCGTGCCTTTCGTGTGAAACTTCCGTCAATTAGTTTAGAAATATCTCGCATTCGACATTTTCACTGCAGCCGCGAGAATCGCACGCCTCTGTAAGAAATGAGAATCTACGCGTTACTATAAAGGGGGACTATTTTTGTAATGTGTGACTCATCAATCACGTGCGGGTAGAACAATTTTCGATCGACATTTCAAAAACGAGGCTCCTGAAGTTTCGCCGCAGTTGCAAACGCGGAATTATTGAAACATTCCATAATAAATTAACCGGTTGATGAAATGTGAAAATTTCATCATGTTTGTGTAAATGCAATTGCTATGAATGTGCCTTATGCTTAGTAAAATTTGTAAGATATCGACAAATTAAAATGATCAAGTTAACAAACAAATACATATAAAAACATACACATGAAAAAAAAACGAAAATTCGATTGTCTAAAACTGACACAGTATAATATTTGGTCACAAATTTATTGTTAACGCTACAAATAATGTCAATGTTTATGAACTACATCGCGCGATCTGGTAAAATGGGTCATGGTGTAGTGTAGCTATATATAGGACCATGATTGTAGAGTACCCTGGGCTCTGAAGATGCAAAATTATTTGAGTTTTTTTTTGTTCTAAGTTTCATACAAGTAATCCTCCGTTTAATTTTAGAATTGACTAATAATTGATAACTATTAAGTATTTTAAATTACTTTTAGTAATACTAATGTTATGTTAAATCGCCATATTTAAAGCATTTTATAAAATGTACAACTTTTTCGTCAATTATACCCTAATTATCACGGCAAAAAAAAAACTAAATAAAATCATTTAGATAGTAAATTAAATGCTTACTATAAATTTAGTTTAAATATAAACATTCCAAATAAACTAAAGTTTGATGCCAAAATAAGTGCTTCGCTTTTTCTTTTCATATTTTAGTAATTTTACAAGTTAAACTTATATGTATATATAATTAGCGAAAATAGGCTAGTTTCCAGGGTCTAAAGACTAACATTAAAATTAGTCCGTCATTTAGGGAATCAAAATATATTAGTGACGTATTTTTTCTTTTGTCAATTGAGCGATAAATTGTAAAGATATAACGCGTCAAAGTTTAGGAGTTCGTGACGTCACATGTTGCGAAAAAGTGTAGCACACTGTGACGTCAAACGGAACTTTAACGCGCCAAATCTTTACCATTCTTTGTTTAATTTTCAAAAGAAAAAAAAAGTATCCAATATTTTTTGATTTTCTAACTATATTTTACTAATTATATTTTTTTAGGAAACTAGCCTCTTACTCGTTTACAAAAAAAAAAAGAATGTTGTTAGAAGCTTTACACCATAGCGTGTACAGAGTTAAAAAAAAAACTATACTCAGGTTATTATTTTGGCGGTCTTATAACCTGGTATAAAAAAAGAGATCGATTTTAGAGCTATGATTTTATATTAATTAGTTAACAATAATTATTCGATGTGCCTGATTACAAAGCCTTGTATGTTAGGTTAGTCCTAAATTTTATTGTCACTGCTTCCACTAGTTGTTGTGGACACCAACAAAAAAAAAACAAATAGGAAATAACAACAGCAAACTAGCCACAGAAAACTTGACATTCCTGGTGTTGCAGGCGTTCATAGGCCACGGCAACCACTTACCATCAGGTGGGCCGTACGCCTGTTTGCCAGAAACAAACAACAACAAACCAACGACTAAAAACCAGAAACAAACAACAACAAAGCGATTAAGCGAGAAATCAACAACTTAGTGCGCAGCCAATCTTAACTGTTGAACATTGATATTTTAAAAGTGTTTGAGAACAATTTTTATGTTAAAAACTGTATATATTTTTATCTCAACAGATATTTATGAGTTAAAGAAAACGTGAGCTTTGGATATTAAATTCGCTAATAATAACATCGATTGCTATGTGGATATCGTCCATGGATTTAAGCAGTTTTGAGCATGAACAGAAGCACCATAGAAAAACTTACCTGCCAGATCAATATCCCCACGCAAGCTTCTAAAAAGTTTGAGATATTGCCAGATCAATATCCCCGCGCAAGCCTCTAAACAAGTTTGAGATATTTTTGTTAAAAACATAAAAATCGTTCTCAATCGCTTATATAGATAGATTATTAAATTATTACGAAGTAGATTACAAAATTATAGTTTAATTTTTTTTTAAATAGTCTTATATTATAAATTATATCTAACGACCATGTTATAATGTTTTAGCGTAGGTTAAAATTTTATTATAAAGTAGACTAGCTGACCCGGCAAACTTCGTATCGCCTCCGAATATATTCACCTTTTAAACCTTCCCTGGACTTCCACAAATAATTCAAAACCAAAAATAGCCAAATCGGTCCAGCCGTTCTCGAGTTTTAGCGAGATTTACGAACGGCAATTGATTTTTATATATAAGATAACCAAATTTCGTGCTTCCAATAAATAGGCCGGCAACAGTTTACTTGAACAGGCGGCCGATCGCGCAAACTTTAAAACACGTTAACATATTTACCAAAACCATGAAGCAATTGCAAAGAGGAGATGCCGTAATAAGCGTTTTGTAAAAAAGTATTTGTTAGTAAGTGTTTGGAAGGCAGACGTGCGACATGCTTGGTTTCGGCCGTGGCTCCAACCATAGAGCACGAGCAATGGCAAGCTCCGTCCACTTTTGTGTCGGCGAGGCTCCAATGATCACATCACTGCGCCATTTCAAACGGCATCTCTTTGTACAATTACAAACAAAAACCACATGATCGCGAGGGCTATTTTTGAGAATGCAAAGCCGACGAGTCCTAATGATTTTCGTTCGATTTCACGTACTCAATGATAATGCGTTGAACTAGTTTCAAAAATAGCTTTTCCGTTTTGGTGTTGGTCATTTTAATTAGCAAGTTCGGCCCCTAGTAGAGGAAGCACGCAAAATAATTTGGTAAGTGCTTGTAACTTTAACTTCCGCAAAGTAACGCCTGAATCAATTTGTAATTATTAAATATTGCGCCTAAATTATAATATAAAGCCTAAGTTCTTGATTCCAATTTTTTCGTCTTGCCAGCGAAATGATTTTGTTAGTAATATGCCATTTTGCGTAGTGTCCAGTGTTCAGAATTAAAATGTTTGCGAAAATGTATTTTTGTAATATTTCTTAAGCCTTAAAACTATAATATATTAATTAAACATTAAACGCATTAGATGTTAAATTTGTTTGCTAAATGTAAAATATTATCGTTGTATGATTTGTACGTCTCTTTAGATATACATTATTGTATTTTGTGTATAAATTTGATGTCAATAGAATATTTGTTGCTTTTCCTTTAAAAAAACTTTTTGAAATGTGAAATTTTCGAAGCGAATTATAAAATGCTTAGAAATAAACTCTTAATGAATATTGAAAAAAAAAACTTGTTCTAATATTCGTTAAAAAATTCTTTTAATGACGTTTTTAAGCTGCGCGTCTCTTGCGTCAGAATCAGAAGTCAGAATTTTTTGTATGGGAAATAAAAAAAGAACTTGTCTAACCCCCTTATTCATAAAAATATGAGACCAAATTAACTAATGTGTGTTTCGTCTCGTTCTTTCACGTCAAAAATAGATAAGGCGGAAAGGGACTGAACATAAAATAGTTAATTTGGTCTTGTTGAACGTTTGTTTATTTTTATGAATAAGGGGGTAGATATCTACATTTTTGAAACGATTTAGTAATGTGAAATACCTATACTTGAAAGTCCGCTAAGTTATGTAGATGTATACATATGTAAATAAAGACGTTACGTTTATATTATTTTGTAGTTTCATTTATTTTATGGTATTTACATTTTTGGAATTATGCGTGTATTTAAATTTCAGTTGTAAATATATATTAATTTAAAATAAACAGTAAAATATATGCTAGGATAAAAAAACCCTTACGTTCTCTTTATCAGAGATAATGTAAACTTTTTCCAACTCACTGATAGTAATTTCACGTTACGCCGACAGCCAATCGAACACACTTTCGATATTTATTTTTTAAGCGTTTGAAAGACGATGTACATTTGTATTTCACCTGTATAATAAAATACTCAACTAACTGTGTAAAATATGAAAAAAAATATATGGTCGATGCAACGATGGGTGACTAAATCGCTCGATGGTGATGGATGTGATAGCTTGCCTATTTAATACTGCTTTATACTAAAATACCTGTTCTTAAACCCGTCGAGTCGGTTCAGAAAATCTATTAGGCCTATGTCCAGCAGTGGACATCTTGTGCATTTGCCAGGCTTTTGCTACTTAACTACTGAAAATATTTTGAACTCCAGGAATATTCGCAAAACGTCTGTCTCTAAAAGTATTATCTAAAAAGGAAATTTAGCAATGAAAGTTGATACGTACGAGAAAATAATTATCAAAATAAAAAATAAAACAACTTAATGATAAATATTCTTTGACGAAACATGCGCGTAATAAAAAATTTGACAACGCAAAATAAGTACAGCTATTAATTTTCCAAAACATTGACCACTATAAACTTGATTTTGTAAAATTTTACCGTAATTTGGTCATTTTCGCAAAAAAGGTCAAAATATGCCATGGTTGTTGCCCTAGTGGCTATAACATGGGAGCCTTCAAAAAGGGCGTGGAAAAATTTCTTCAGGGTCGGCAACGAGCTCGTGACATTTCCGGTGTTGCAGGCGTTCATAGGCTACGGTAACCACGTACCATCAGGTGGGGCGTACGCCTGTTTGCCTACTAATTGTGTAAATTTTTTTTTAATAATTGGGTATTCTACTCAATTTATAATTATCACTAGCTGTGCCCGCGACGTCGTCCGCGTTAGGTTCGATTACATACTTTTCTTTTTATGTGATGCTACCGAACTTCTGCTGCATTAGTATTTATTATTCGTTGTTGCAGAGTTTCACAAAACTAATATTTGAAAGGTTTAGGATTTCACTATGTAAAATACTGCAGCGGAATCCTGTTTCGCATGGGAGACAAAATCAAACAATCGTGATTTGTAAATGAACATTTCGCACCTAGTGCTATTTTTGAGAAGTATGACTCGATATCGGATGATTTTCGTTGGACACAAAGAAATGTTCCTTCCTCAATAGCTTAAACGTAAATAGTTTAGATCCGGCTCGAAGGACCAATCAAACTATTGTAACCGACGCAATGAAAATCGGGCGTTTCTCATCAGCGAGTCGATGAGTAACGATTGTTATTCGACTCGCCTTCCTTAGACCACCATTTACGGTGAATCATACTCGTACTTCTCAAAAAGCTTATATGAATAGAACTCCTGCCTGATACCAACTGGTGGTCGCCAAAGAAACTTTCACACCCGGATCATTAATTCTATAGGTCTAGAGAGTCATGGAGCAATCACAAAGAGGAGATAAACTTGGCGGAAGGCAGACGTGCGGGATGCTTGGTTTCGGCCGTCGCTCCAACCATGGAGCACGAGCAATGACAAGCTCCGCCCAATGCAGTGTCGGCGAGGCGCCAATGATCGTATCAGTGCGCCATTTCAAACGGCATCTCCTCTTTGAAATTGCTTCATGGATTACATGGTCAATCGGCCCCTGATGTTCCTTTAATTATCACCAAATGGCAGTTTTAACGTGCCTTCCGAAGCACGGAAAGTCATTATTATCAGACAATCATGTGATTCAAACCTGCAATATCATAACCTAATCAAACTATTTTGTGAAGCGTATAGATATGTACCAGAAACTGAAAAAAGAAAGATTTTTCAAAATCCGGTCGTAAATAAATAGGTTATAAACCTTTAAAATTCGGTGGAAGGGAAAACTGTCAAAAACAAGAAAAGGATGCACTGTGTGTGCAGTGACGTCACTGCCACTTGGTTTCGCGAGTACAAAAGAGATAGCGAGACGTCCCCAACACGCTTCCACTTTTCTTCTTGAAAAATCTTTTAAATCCAATTACTGCCTTAAATAACAATTAATTTTGTTGTTGTTTTTCAGAATCTGTTACTTTTTAGCGTACATATTGTTTCGTATGCAAATATTGCCCAAGTATGAATACAGTCAAGTAGCCTGTTGTTTGCATGATTGGTTTTCTTGTATTTGATGGGATGAAAAAATTGTGTACGGTATTTTGCGAAAATGGCATTCTGCGAAATTTTGCCAGAGCAAAAATATTGCGTAATGGTTTTTCTGAACATTGATATCGATTTGAAATAAGTCAAAAACGAGAAAGTACAGTTTATGCGAAATTCCGTCAGAACAGACGAAAGCTAAGTGGAATAATTGGCTTTATTGCAAAATTTCGTCAGAAATTTATAACAAAAGCTTAAGGAAACGCCATTAAAAGGTCGAATGTACCACCACCACTAATGGTTTCTTCAAAAAAATCCTAAATCTATGGGTAAAGTTTATTTAGTTTAATACTGAAAGACGCATGATGCTAACAATCCTGGGACGCTGGCTGCGGCGGATGCATGGTACGTGTTATAAATACCCATTTTGCCATTGTCGATTTGGAATGCTATTCTTCATATCTATAACTTACTTAAAATCCGGTAAGTCGAGTGATTTTTATTCGATATAACCGTTAAAGATAAATGGTTTCTTTCGACGCAACGATTTTGCATGTCTAAGATTTCAAGAATTGCATTTCTGATCATGTGGTATTTTGCGTATTAATTTCTTACTTAACACTTTTTTTTAAATGTGCACTATTTTGGCTTTTATATTTAAGCTTATAACTGGTTTACGCGTATTAAGTGGTTAGTTTAGTGATTTGAACTCGTGTTAATAATTAATAACTAACGCGCGCGCTCGACTAGATACCGCGCTATGAAGAAAAATCAGTTTCCAGAATGCGGCAACTTTATATTGTAGTGTGTGTAAGACAATGTGCAAAGACGAAACGAGAAAGAGTTATTTCTTGTACTATTATTCTTACGTAGTTTGAATAAGCAAACTGGCATTTTGGCGTTTATAAACTAAATTTTTAAATTTATCTCGACGTCCAACTCACTTATCGGTTGCGGCGTGACTGACGCGGGTATGCGGCAAGTACGCCGAATTCGCGTAGTTTTAGTTGCCGCATTTGTCTAGTACGCCGACGGTATCAAGTCGAGCGCGCGCAAGACCAATTATTAATCTATGTACTAACCCCTTTATTCATAAAAATAAACGTTGAATAAGACCAAATTAACTAATTTATGTTTGGTCCCTTTCCGCCTTATCTATTTTTGACGTGACAGAACGAGACGAAACATTAATTGGTTAACTTGGTCTAATTGAACGTTTGTTTATTTTTATGAATAAGGGAGTTAGTATTTTCTACTTCTATTATTGTTTATTTCTTACTAGCTTTTTCCCGCAGCTCCGCCTGCGTCAAAAAGTAGCCTATATTTGACCCCGGGTCTTCAACTATATTCATACCAAATCTCATCTAAATCCGTTCAACGATTTTGCCGTGAAAGCGTAACAGACAGACAGACTTTCGCATTTATAATATTAGTATGGATTCTAGTAGATAACACGTTGACAAAATGAGATTTAATTTTTGTGCATTATTTTATTTCGTGATATATTAATAATTTTACAAATAGTTTTACATTTAAATGTCATAAGTTAATTAATATTATTGATCTAACATTATGATTGTTTACTTAAACTATACTTAATAGGAGTTTACTTTAAACGAGTGGTTAGAAGTGTGAAACTTGCCATATGATATTGAAATATTTTTTTGGAAATTTTCGATTATTATCGAGCTATATTTGGCGATTTTCCGGAATGAAATTTAAGTAAATCATGAAACTTCATTTAACTTGACTAAACAAAAAAGCTTTTCATGCATACTCACTGCACGAATAAACGCTTTCTTATATTGATGATGTTTTATGTTTTCCCGATGGTTACACATTAAATTAAACTTTTTGAATACGGTTTTTATCGCGTTTATTACTTGTTTATTTACACCAAACGTTTCAAATACTTTACAGCGTTAATGGTCGCAGGTTATGTTAACATTTGTCTGTGATGGCATACATGGATAGCCTATTTGTATTTAATGGCATGCTTTGCCAAAATAAAAACAACTACTAAGTCTACATCTACACTAATATTATAAAGAGGAAAGATTTGTATTTTTGTGTGTATGTTTGTAATGAATTAAAAAAACTACTGTGTCGATTTCAAAAATTCTTTCACCATTGGAAAGCTACATTCACTCTTGAGTAACATAGGCTATATACCGCAGGTGGAGCTGCGGGAAACAGCTAGTACGTGATATTTTAGCAAAGCATAAATCACAACACAAATAGCTAGGCGAATATAAAATTAAACTATTCTGTTTTTATCGCGTTTATTTTCTTCTACCGTTTCAAACACTTTACATTAATATTTGTCTGTGATAAACGCGATAAAATAAAAAAAAAAAAAATAGTTTAATTTTAAAATCACATTTCAAAATATTTTTCTTACATTTTTTTTTTTTTACAATAGGCTTTGGAAGACGAATTCGCGGCTCAATTGGAGGAACAGGAGCGCCAAGCTGCGAAAGCAGCGAGACTGCCCCCCGCGTCCGCCATGCCTCAACATAGTTCGACTTTACATTCTTCAAGAACAAGTCTGGCTTCTAGTCACTATGACTAATGTCGCCTTTTGTAGCGGAGTTTAGCTCGAAATTTGTGATGCGCGGGAATTTTTGGGAATTTTTTCCCAATTCTTCCGGAATATTTGGGAAATTTACAATTTTCCCGGAAACTTTGGATTTTTCCGGTAAATTTGTAAACTTGGTAGGTTAAAAGATTTTTCGGAAAAATTACGGATATTTGGGAACGTTCCCGTAAAACAGTGGGAAAGTTCGCGTAAATTTACAAAGTTGAAGAACAAATCACTAACGAGCCATTAGGATCGTAAACTGAATTTCCCCTAGCGGTTTTGCTAGGAACTATATTTATTATTTTAGTACATGAAATTATGCATACATTAATGTATTGATGTAAAATTTTGTCGAAAATTTACGATACGTTATGAAATCACCAATACGTCTACGTATACTTTTAACACACTTTTGCATAGCGAATTTTTAAAGCGCCCCTGGCGGATAATAAGGTGACTAATATCTTACTTTATCGTACTGCAGTCGCTAAGTCTCATTGTATAAGCACAGTAAGGCGCAAGTAAGATTTGATCGGACATTAGCTAGAAGGAATATCTTAAAATTTAACAAAATTGATGTCAAAGTAACCACGTCAAAGGCCGAATGGAGGGACCATGGAACTAAAGGTAAAGATGGAACACAAGCAGGCATACAACAGGCGGGTTCAAGAAAATTTGACCTGGATGCATTTCGTTACCCACCTCTCTCTTTCTAACTCGTGATGTGTCAGAGTGTGAATCTGGGTTTCCATCACAGCACTTGATAACAACCGCCAGAAGTTGAAAAAAATGATAAACAGTTACGTAGCAATATAATCCTTATTTTGAGATTTTTATTAAAAAATTAAAAATAATTATACTTGTTTTTGATAAAGAAATATTGAGCCCAATTATATTAAGCAAACTGACATTTTTATTTTACTGTATTTGTGACTAGGTAAAATTTTTGAAGTGATGGTAATACTTTGGGAAAACAGGGGTTACTCCAGGTCAAATTTTCTTGAACCGGCCTGTTGCGTGCTCGGCTTCCATCTTTACCTTAAGTTCCATGGGAGGCACCCATTGCCCATGTAAACCACAGGATATGAATTGAACTAAAATGATTTTAGGCAAATTTCATTCTAAATTAATTAAAGTAACTTGAAATATAAAACTAAATGGCTCAAGATCTTAAGGAATTGAAAAATGTGGTGCTTATTTATTAGTTGCATAAGGATGGTCAATTTTAACCGACTTCAAAAAGGAGGGGGTTCTACTTTCAAGTATTTTTAAGATGTGCGATTGCTTGGTGTATGCGGTTATTAATATTCGCACTAAAGCTTATTTTTAAAGTCGTGGATTCGATACACAAGTTAACATTAAAATTCCCGGGGGTTACTATGGTAGATAGATTATATTCAAATGTAAGCTGATATCTCGCTAGCTCACTTTGGAATTAGGATACCATAGTAATTCATATGAAAGAAATAAAATAGTAATATGTCATGTATACAATTTTTTTGATTTGAACTTAAAAAAAATGACAAACTTTTCTTTTTTGTCATAAAATTAAGAATCTCAGTAATGTATGTGATTCTAGCGATAAAATAATTGATGAATTGATGCTTGAATGTAGATATTGATAGATTTTTGAAAAATATGGAATAATAATAGAAAAGTGTAAGTTCTTTGTAGTGAAATGTCAATAAGTAAAAGTTTAGTATGATGTAGAGAAGCCAACACAGACTTTAAAAGAAATACAGACGTATCGTCGTCGAATCAACAGTGATACTAGAAAATAATCCCCTATGAGTGATTGTTGGCGATGTCACAGAGTTGGTATATTTTTGTGTGAGTTTGGGATGCTTCATACATATTTTACGTCTGTAGTTCTTTTAAGTCAAAGCCAAAAAACTTTTCTACACCAGCGTAACGATTCATGTAATAAGTACGTTTTTATTTATTTTCAAATGAAAAGTAAATTTCGAGTGCTATTTCCGAAAAATGTGACTCGCACAAAGACGGCGAGGCGAATGATTTTCGTTCGATGTCGAACGATTTCAAAAATAGGCTCTCTAGCCTGTCATTTACCAAAATGTGTTACATTTATGTAACATCGAAAAGGCCTTTCCTGAAAAGAAGCTTAATTCTAAATAGTCCTACCATTTAGGGGGGAAATGTTGTGAAAATTATCAAGGAATTATATTGTAGTCATTAAGGGGGAAAATATTAAAGATTTTCGTGAAATATTCAAGATTTCGACTGAAATTGTTGTCATTAGCTTGTAAATTAGGCTTATATTTTAAGAAATTGTCGATAATTATGTAAAAAATCATTGAGACGGCATCTCATATTTAGCTATGATGACAGTGGCGCTACTGTCGCGGCGTGCCTATCAAGTTGTTTAAGATTTAGTTCCGATTTTTGCCGTCGGAACGGGAATTTTCGCGCCTTTTTGGCCGCCATCTTATTTAGTTTGCTAGTATTAGCAACATTATTATCTTTTTTATATAACAATATATAAGTCAGTATTTTTCTATATTGTGATATAAAATAGATCAAATAACAATCTGTTCAGTTCGGATGACATTGCGAAAAGCGCGGGTTTTTGAAATGAGATATATTTTCGCAAAATCACCTTAATTTAACAGTTTAATAATACCTTATTGATTAATTAGAATCTTATAATTATCTGAAATGAGATTAAATCGAATATTTTTTTTAAAAGAAAGATCACTTAGTCGTTTTAGTGAAAGGGATTTCGTGAATTGTAACTGCATTGTTGTTGTATTTATAAGAATAGGTTAAGAATTATTGTCGACGCGTGTTTGCAAAATGAACTACTTAAAAATGAAAAATGTATGCCTTCACTACACTACTTAATTAATTTCGTGAAAATGCGAATTAATTTATACACTGTGAAATTTTAGTCGTTTTGGACCCATCGTCCAGTGACTCCATACATGGGTCGAAATATGGAGTAAATTTTTGGTCCTCCCATACAAAATGTCTCATCACGTGACCTAACTTACTATCGGAAGTCCAAATTTGTTTTTCATGTTTCGAGCTATGTTCCTTGGGGAAATTTGTTCGGTTGCATGAATGGAGTCACTGGTCCAAAACGACTAAAATCTCACGGTGTATATTTCGTTAATTTGAATGACATATCCATGACATATTTTTATGTCTTGTCGTCAGAAAGCGATGGCTTTAACTTATGCGTTTAATGGATATTAATTTAGTACATTTCGGCCGAAATTTATAATTTAAAACCGCGTCGAGGTTTTTAAAGACTCGAAAATCAACTTTCTACTGAGAAAATAATTATTGTCTATCATATTGGTAAATGAAATGATGCATAAAATTACTTTATTTCGTTAAAGATATTTGTACATCTATTTTTGAAAAGAATGATTCGTCCAAAATCAGTGTCGAATGAAAACCAATCGACTCACGGGTTTTTCGTGAATTTTCACTTTACAAAAATAGCTGTGTTCTGATACTACGATTAATCAATAATCATTTATTCTTTTGTAAACATGTTGAATTCAAGATGGTACATTGAAAATATTAAGCAAATACACGATTAGCCTACTAGGCATACAAAAGTGAAGTCAGTGATGTCACACATCATCTAAATAAAACATGTAAAACAAAACAAAACTAGTAAATAAATGAGAGTTAATCTTGCATAAATTAGATCAGCTGTCCTCTAAAGTCGCAATCAACATTTGCACGAATTTTAATAAGACGATAAAATTTTGCCGTAGAAAGTTGACGATTAGATATTTTTAGGCCTCAAATAAGTATGTATATTTTGTACAGAGATATAACTAGCGGAAGCGAGGCGACTGACCTGTAGATATTTAATGACATATTTTTTGTATGTACAGTAAGCTAAGTGAACTATCGTGCCTAATGTTGGTTCTGTTCGGCCTGGTATGTCATATGAACCATGATTTTGTATATTAAACTTTGATATAATATGATTCAATGATGTTATGTAAACGAAGATAGATTTCATTATTAGATTTTGTTTTCTGTTAACATATATTTAAAAAAAAATACAATTTGTGGGAGTTTGAGTAGTGTTCTTATTTTGGATGTAGACTAATTACCGTGGTGTTACCGAAGACTTTTGTGGTAACGCGAACTTCTATCTAAGCGAAATGTCGCCATACCATATTGATCGTGGTAATCCAACTTATTCGAGAAAAGAGTTATGTCAATATCAGTAAAATTAGCTTCTATGGGCAAATGTAATTTTGTCTAACGCGTAAGAATATGATTTTACCAGTCCGATAGAAGTATTTCAGTTTTATTGGCCACCCTGTCTGTATGTTTGCCATAATCTTAATCTATGGCTTGCCAAAGTCGCAATATTTTTTTTTTTTTACAATTTATTTCTTTCTGTTCCCAACTTGGATTTTATGATTTCTGTGAATTATACTGAAGTTTTGTTTTATGTATATGAAATTATGAAGCGTATTTTTTAAATGTTTATTTTGGATACGATTTGAACATTTTAAGTCATATTGTTTAATTTTATAAAGTTTTACTATCAAAGCATACTATTTTATATCGCTTTATCTGCACAATCTGTCAAAAGTTTGTTTAAGAAGTTGAAACATAAGTTTTAATACTGAAAAATAAAAAAATAAATATGAAGAAATTGTAAAAACTAAGATTTTTTTTCTTTTTTTCTTCGTTGATGTATTGAAAAAGTGTATTTTTCGTATTTTATTTTTCTAAACTCTATAATTTTGTCTATGGAAGTCACAAGACAAGTCATGTCACAACTAACACATCCATCTAACGTCTATTTTTCTAAGCCGATAACTAATGAGCGCCAAAAATATTATTAGACACATCATTTTACGTTTTTAATTATATTATTTTAAGAATATAAACTATTGGAGCAATTTTTGTTTTCCAAAAAAACTCCGTATGATAAAACTAATTAATGAACACTACTTAAATAGATTTGGAAAAATAATACGTATTATTTTAGATTTCACTCCCAAAAAACAAATAATCCAATTAAAAAAATTAGGAAGGTATATTGGGTAATACTAGTTACATTTTTGTTGTTTATTTTAGAAGGTGGCAACACTTAATATTGTTTTCTTAACAACCAATACTTAAAGCTACTACTTAGAATTGGTTTTTCATGCGGAGTTTTCAAATAAGTCAATATTTTTTTTGTGTAATTTGTAAATAATAAGTATTTAGTGCATTTTGTTTTAACTAAATGTATTTTACGTTTTCCGCAGTATTCCGTGTTTACGGGCTATCCGCCATCTAATGTTAATTCTTTTGTCTATGAATTGAGTAAATTATTGTTACATTTTGTCAAGATATAAAGAACGTAATATTATTCTGTTTTTTTTTTTATTTATTACAAACGTACAATTTAGAAAATAATAGGCCGTGCTTATCGCGGGCGAGTCTCACTGGTCACCACCAGCGTTGTCCCCACTGGGGACAACGAATGGGATTTCACTTAGGAAACGTCCCAAATGTGACTAGTGACATTTTATTAAATTATATTTTTTATTTTTATATTTCCAATACACCTGAATTTTTTTTTTTCATTTCGTTTGTCGACTGGGATTTTGGGATGTCACCAGTGGGGACATATGGGATGTTTCCTAAGTGGAATCCCATTTGTCCTCAGTAGTGACATATGGGAGGTTTCTCTAGTGGAGACAACGCGGGTGGTGACGAGTGGGACTAACCCTTTATTGCCAAATTACTTTAAAACTGGCAACACTCATTTTTTTTGGTAACATTGCATTGGCAGATAACAAAATAGTTTATTTTGTTGACAAGTAATAGGGTCTAAGGGGAATATGGATTTATTTTAAGTAACATAAATAAAATCAACTATTTTTTTAATCGCTTTTATTACAAATGAAAAAAAAAAAAACACAAGCACAGCTCTTTCTGAATTGATTTCAAAATGGCTTCCAGTATTAACTAATCTTAGTAAAAACGAAAATCTATTACAAATAATTAGTATAAATTATAATTATTATATAGTCGCTCAAATTACCCAGCCGTATAAATTTTGTGTTTTTGTAACTGTAACACTTTCATATTCAAATTCCTAAAGAAACTAAATATAAAAAAAAATGTAGACACGCATTTTTGAATATTGAAAAATGCTGTCATGTCACGGATGACAATCAAATCATACTATTTTCCCGAAAATAAGCGAGATACGGACAGCTATTTTTGGAAGTGTGTCACGTAAAATGAGCGAGGTGGATAAATTAACTTATCGTACAATAAAGTTAAATTATTCATATATATACAATAGGCTACTTTACTCAATATTTTTTTATTTGAGTTCCCGAATTTGAAAACTGAAAGAATTTTTTTTGAATCGGTTTCAAATTCAATAACTTGTAAGCCTTTGAAATCCTGTGGAAGTGGAAACTGGCAAGAAACAAGAAAAGGACGCACTTAATGGTGGAGTGACGTCACTGCCGCTTGATTTTGTGCGTACGAAAGAGATAGCAAGACGTCCCCACCACGCTCACACTCTTCTTCATTAGAAAACTTTAAATGCTAATTACTGCTTTAATTAATTACCAATTTTATTGTTGTTTTCGCAATCGGTTACTTTTTAGTGTATGTATTGTTCCGTATAAAAATTTTGTCAAAATGTGAACACAGTCAAGTAGTCTATTGTATAGCACAATAGGCGAACTTAATGCTAAAAGCATTATCTAACAGTGGGTCCTTCTTTTTTGTTCAAAATAGGGTTCCAGTACTTCATTTCAATATTTTCTTTTCGAAGCGCCGTGTAACATCAGATAGGGAAACTAATAATACAATAAAGTAGGCAAACAGGCATACGGCCCACCTAATGGTAAGTGGTTACCGTAGCCTACGAACGCCTGCAACACCGGAGATGTCACGAGCGCTCTGCCGAGCCTGAAGGAATTTTGTCACGTCTTTTTTTTTTTTTTTAATATTTACACCCAGGGCGTCCATCCGCTTCGTGTAACTTGCAATATCCTGGGGCTGGTGCAGTGAAGCAGGAGACATGATATCTGAAAACGACAAAGTTTAATCAGTATTCTAATGTAGTAGTCTAATGTTCATCTAAAATCAAGATTAACTAAAATAAAAAATAACTAAAATGTATTCATACATTCAAGTAGGGTTGTCAGGTCGCCAAACCCAATAGCCGGACAGACCAGCCAGTTTGGCCGGACATTAGGCTAAAACGGCCGGACACCCTACGTTATTGAGGATTTTGTGTCTCAGTATTTAAAGCTTTTCGGATTATTACCATGAATCTTGTTAAATTAAATAAAATGTAAAAAGCCTAACAAAAGCCGGACAAGCTGGAAACCGTTTATTTTGTCCGGACACGCAATCAGAAAGCCTATGTCCGGCTTTATCCGGACGCCTGGCAACGCTACGTTCAAATATAATTATCGATAAGAAAGGGACTTTAGTTAAAATAGGCTTAACGAATAATCGTAATTTTTTTTTAATTAAAAATGGGGTTTTGCGATACGCTATATCAATACGTGGGGTCCTATTTTTGAAAAGTGTTTCTTAAACAAAATCGATCGAATGAAAATCGATCATCATCTACTCACCTATTATGTCTAATGTAAAATCATTACAAAGAGAAAAAATACAACAAAAAAATGGGTTTATTTAAAATTTCAATATGTAAAAATACTTGAAAATGAAACCAACCTGCTCCACCAAGGTGTAACGGTCCTTATCCTCGAACTGTTCAAACACTTCATCCAACAAATCGATGTATGAGTGTTTGTATGAGACGGCGGACGTTTGTATGAGAGCTCTAGTCACGTGGTGCGACAAACGACTGCCAGATACTAATGCTTGTATGTGAGGAAGCTGAAAAATTCCAGATAACATTTTAAACATCAGTAAATTTTTTACAGTAACTGAAAACAAAGGAAAAAAGTCGCCATTTTAGTGACATTTTCTATTTTGAGCTCCTCCGCGCTTCGGAAGGCACGTTAAGCCGTTGGTCCAGGTTGTTGTCGATAGATAGCAGTCGTGTGGCTGTGTCGGTCACTAACACACCTCGGGTCATGTTCCTGTCGGTCTGGTTTCCCCTGTAAAAAGGGTTACGGAGGTCAGACGGCAGTCGCTCCATTATAATAACCAGTACTGCCAAATCTAGGAGCATGACTTACAGCGTACCCTAGGCTCCGAAGCGTAAGCTGACTACACAACTAGGAATACCCGCTACGATGTAGAGATGTAGATTCTCGATAAACATAACCCTCCTGGCGCAGTCGGGTAAAAAATGAAAGAAAGAGAATAATTAATTTTACAACACACAAAAAAAAAATGGAATTGATCGTAGCAAATGGAAATCCGTAGTCTCTGCCTACCACGGAGGGAAAAAGGCGTGATTGTATGTGTGTATGTATGTATGTATGTAAAAAAGAAAATACAACAAGGTTATATATAAGTTAATATTACCTTATCTTCGATCTCAGCTTGGCACCACTGGAAGCTCATTTTGACAAAATTACAGAATAAATAGTGGTGGTCTCTGTACTGAGCTAGCGAAGACTGAAGTCGGCTTTCCAATACTGAAATCATATAGAAATACCCTATTAATCTAATATCTCTATTATAGCCCGACCAGGAAAATAAAAACCCTGCATTGGCGTCGCTACTGATCGCCTTTAGGTGGCAACATGTTGTATGTGTCATGTCAACAACTAAATTGCCAATATCATTTAATGCAATAGAAATCAATCCTTCGTTTTCATTCGCATCAAATATGATAACATCTTTTCTCTCATTGCTATATATTATTTTTTACATTGATAAATATTTTTATTTGATAATCACAAAATACACAACGTCCACTCCTGCCTCTTTTTGGCAGATGACATTGAGATGACGGAATGTTACTTGAATACCTAGTTGCCAGTAAAAGAAATTAGTTCAAATATTTTTACGCAATATGGCCAAGGCTGCTAGTTTCCTGGTCGGGCTTTAATAAATATTAGTCACCAAAATAAAGACATAACATAACTAAACAAATATATTAAATTAGCTGTTTCCCGTTGTATATTCACACCCTTCATCAAAATCCGTTCAGTGGTTTGGTCGTAAAAGCGTAACAGATAGTGTTTCAGTACGTACGTAACAGACTTTCGCACCATACTTTTATATTTGTATGGAAGTATGGTTATCTTCTGGCGGGAAAATGAGTTAAGGTTACACATAAAAGTTAGAAATATTGCAAGAGTAACAACATTAGAAAAAATCTAACTCCCATACAAAAACGTCTCACAAATTCATGAAAAAAATTTTTTACGACCATTACGAAAAAACACAGAAAATTTATATGACCTCCCGTAAAGATGTCAACAAAATTTTGGATTTTTTTTTCATTTTTTTTTTTCATTTACCTTGTACATCAGTAACCGCCAACAAGCAAGCAAACTAATCTCACTTGTGGTAGTTATCTCACAAACTGAACTGCAGCTTGACTATGACAAATTTAATAAAATTTGAATGTTTACAGTGAATACTTTAAAAGTCACTTTTAGTGAGTGTTAGTGCAACTATCATACTTTTCTATGTCAAAATATTATTTAAAAAGAAATATATATAAAAAAACAATTTTTTTTCTTACCTTCTACATCAGTAACTGCCAGTAAACAAGCGGTTAACCTCGCCGGCGGTAGTTCCCTTACAAACTGCAGCGCGGCACCACCGTCGATGGAAACCAAACGTCCGCTACGATGAGATACTAAGAAATTCTGGAGATGACGGTCACACAAACCTACAAATACAATAAAAAAATTAATAAAATAAAATAAATTTATTTCGGTAAGTAGAACATATTTACAATAGATAGTCCACTTTATGTCTAGCTCTTTATATATCACTACTTCTATACTAATATTATAAATGCGAAAGTCTGTCTGTCTGTATGTTAATTAATCAATCGTCAACTTTACTTATTCCATGCCATCCTGTCCTGTCACTTGATGACGGCCTACCCTTTTCGCCATTTTGACATATATATTTATGATTTATTACCTAATATCCAATTAAAGATGGCAGTTGAAGCCAGACTGTCCTGGAAATTGCTCTTCTTCATAATAAAGTGCTCCAAACAAGAACTATTTCGCTCCAGAGCCTTTCTGAAAGAAAAATTAATTTTCAAAATCTGAATGAAAGAAAAGATGCCTTTGTATCTACGCACATAGTTAACATGATGTGCCGGATCAATTGACCTGACAACAAAGTACATCAAAATAAATAAAAAAAGTTATTTTTTTCCAGTAATTTGCACAGAAAGTTTTTCAATATCAAATGTTTTATACACAGACGGTCGAACAGACGGTCAATATCAAACGTTTTGGTCGGCAACGCGCTCATGACATCTCCGGTGTTGCAGGCGTTCGTAGCCACCGCCACCATAACCATCAGGTGATGGTGAGACTACAGATTTCCATTTGCTACAATAGATATATGAATGATTTTTGTTCGATAACGAAGAATTTTTGCTCGACATACATGTCATACATTTCAAAAATAGGGCTTCTTGTGTTAAAAAATAAAAATGAAAGAAAAAAACACGCGATATCTTACTTACATCCCCCTGGTGATATTTCGTGATTTTCTCTGAATAGTTGCTAGTCTACTCTAATATTATAAAGAGGAAAGATTTGTATTTTTGTGTGTATGTTTGTAATGAATAAACTCAAAAACGACTGTGCCGATTTCAAAAATTCTTTCATCATTGGAAAGCTACATTCACCCTGAGTAACAGGCTATATACCGCAGGTGGAGCTGCTGGAAATAGCTAGTAGGTAATAAACGCGATACATGCCGTATTAAAATACTTTGATTTAGTCTGTAGTTCTTTTAAGTCTGTGACGTTACAGAAGCCAGTTTTTTTTATATAAAAAAAGTAAGCAAACATGCGTACGGCCCACCTGATGGTAAGTGGTTACCGTAGCCTATGAACGCCTGCAACACCGGAGATGTCATGAGCGCGTTGCAGACCCTTAATACACAGTATATAATTACCGTAACGCGTTAACAGGCACTCTCTCCCTTAGTCTTTGGTATGTATGTGTAGATGGCGTAACTATCAACTCGCCATCTGGCGGTCTGGTTACTGTTAACGATATCTCTGGAAATCGGTCACATTCATGTTAACAGTATTAGGAAATAAATGTATCAGACTATCTACAATAAAGTTAGATCTGTTCAACATGTGTCTAAAAATAACAAAATCCGACTGAGATTCTGTGTAATTTGGAAATGAAAAAAAATCCACCATTTTGTTTCATTATTTTAATACCCAGTGACACCTCTCAAGCTAAAATCCATTCAAACCGTTTAGACTGTAGAGCGTGCCAAACAATTATACACACATACGTACTCACGAAAAAACATAACCCTCCTTCTGTCGCAGTCGGGTAAAAAATGTTACTATAGAACTACGCTGAGTTAGTCTAAAGTTAATCAGGGTTGATATGGTTTTAAGCTTTGTTGAACAGTAGTCTAAGGGTACTTTGGACTATGGATAAACGTGGTATTTCGATAGCATTTTTTTAGACACATGATGAACAGATGTCAAATTTTTTGTAGTAAGACGGATAGGGAATAAACATGGTTATAATAACTTATAGTTACATCCTAGAAAAATGTTGTGTAGTGCTCATTTTGAGAAATAGACATTAGCAGAAAAGTCCCTTGTGGGAAATGCACCTTCTGAAAAATGAAAATTTTTACGTGAATGCTAATTTTGTGAAGTGCACATTCTGCGTCGGAAGTACTATTTTTGAGAAGTATGTAAAGTACGGAATATCGGCGAGTCGAATGATTTTCCATGATTTAAAAATAGAGCTCCACGCCCAAAATTACTAAATAACTTTTGGTGACAATTTGTTGCGTGTATTTTTCTCAATAAATGAAATAAAAACATGTTTCAACCATACCCATACATTTAATTAGGCGACTCACCGTCCAAATTGCAAACGCTGGATATCATAGAGTAAAGAGTGTCGTGGTCTTCTAGGAACTCTATGAGACCGCTATCGGGACTCGTCGGTATCACCTAGCCAGATAAATATATAATTTTATAAATAAAAAAAATACTTATTTTTGTTAAAAATATTATTTAAATTATAATGCAAATTGTTCACCACTTCACAATTGTGACAGAGAGCACAGTCTGATAGAATGTATGTCGATTTAGCCCGACCATGAAAATAAAAATCCTGCATTGGTGTCGCTACTTTAGATGGCAACATGTTGTATGTGTCATGTCAACAACAAAATTGCGACCATGAAAATAAAAATCCTGCATTGGTGTCGCTACTTTAAATGGCAACATGTTGTATGTGTCATGTCAACAACAAAACTGTGACCATAAAAATAAAAATCCTGCATTGGTGTCGCCACTTTAGATGGCAACATGTTGTATGTGTCATGTCAACAACAAAATTGACAATGTCATCTAATGAAATTGAAATCAATCCTTCGTTTTCATTCGCATCAAACATGATAACATCTTATATATCACTCATTACTATAAATTATTCTCCATTTTGATAAATAAATCATATAATAATCACAAAATACACAACGTCCACTCCTGTTTCTTTTTGGCAAATGACGGAATATTACATGAAAGCCTTGTTGTCAGTAAAAGAAATTGGTTCCAATATTGTTTCGCAATATGGTGAAGGTTGCTATTTTATTGGTCGGGTTATATCATTAATTTTTTTTAACAAATTCTTACGAATAACAATCAATATTCTGTAAGGTTTTTTTTTGTTAATTAATATATTACTTACCATTATTTACATTACAACATAAACAATAAAAATAATAATACATAAGACCACCATTTTCGGTGTAATAAAGAGTCGTCGTTTCAGCCGCAGTCCACTGCTGGACTTGGGCCTCCCCATTAATTGAGGGTTGTTGCCATACTCGCCACGCTTGGAAGGGGGTTGGCGAGCGCAGTTTCAGCGGCTTATCGTATTTCCGACGCTGCTGCCCATAGGAAGTATTCTTAAGCTAAGGAAAGGTGGGAAGTGTTTGAGTTTGGGGAAAGGATGAGGTACTAGGATGCCACTGACTCGGATGGACATGGGTTGACTCAGTAGCAGCTCGGGTAAGTCGGGCTCGCGTACCCGTGTGAAATGTATCCAAGCCATCGGACAGATGCTTGGAAATAACAGCCCTGACTTATGACTATATATTATAATAAAGAGTATTTGTATTGCATTGTATTCATAACTAACCTTATACTGAGCATCGGGGCAGCATCTTAACATACTAGCATCCCGATCAAGCGGCTCGCCACATTTGTGCATGAATCGGACACGCATGCCCCGCGACGTCACAATTGAGACTATGCACGGACGACGTATACTATCTGTAATTACTGTTATCTGAAATAATAGGCAAAACATTTATTGTACTTTGTATAACAACTAGCTCTGCCTGCGTCATAAAGTGGCCTACGATTGACCCCTTCAACTATATTCATACCAAATTTCATCAAAATCCATTAAAAAAAAGCGCTGACCCTTTGGCCGTGAAAGCGTTACAGACTGACAGATAGACAGACATACATTCGCACTCAGAATATTAGTATAGCAATACATAAGCTGAACTTAATGCCTCAAATTCTCTGCCAGTTAAACTTTAAGACCAATGAGAGAAAGAAATAATGCCATAAAGAAACATCTAGCAATTACTTTTTATATGCACAAATTCCAAAAATATTAATAAAATATAAAATTTCACTAAATGCGAGAAACTACAATAAACTGCTTCGTAAAATTACAAAACGCTTGATTTTTTCTGAAATAAATTTCAGAAATCGTGTCTACACGCTTAGGAGCCCTATTTTCGAAATGTATGACACTAATGTCGAATGAAAATCATTAAATATCGAACAGAAATTATTCAAATGGTCCATTTTGCGCGAGTGTAATTTTCAAAAATAGCACTCCTGGTCTCACCTGTTCCTCCACCTTGATGACGTCACTCACTAATCCCGACAGTTGGCATTCTATGCCCAGCGCTGGACACAGTTGTGACACTCGCAAGTTAGATTTGATGGGAAGGTTTAGAGTGACCATAACTTTTTTCAAAGTGTCTAGTTTAGTTTCTTTTGTCGTTGAATCTAAAATAAGACAACAGTAAATTTGAAAGCTAAAAAATCAGATTGCAAAAAAACCGCCATTTTGTTTTTTTATTATATAGATATACCCAGTGTCACTCTCACAGTAAATACGGATCTAACGACACCTCTCAGACTAAATCCATCGAGCCGTTCAGGGTGCAGGGCAAGACAAACAATTATACATACTCTCGAGAAACATAACCCTCTGACGCAGTTGGATAAAAAAGAAGGTACAGTTGAAGACATGTATTATGTAGTATTTAATTTTCGTTTGAAATTATTGTAATTTTATTTTTATGTTATTTTGTTTTTTGATTTCGAATTAATTAATTTTCTAATTCTTAATAGTATAGTAATGTCAATTTTATGCATCTAATGATATCTGAAATAAATTAATTTTTGTTTAAAAAAATATGAAAACAAATATCCTACTAAAAAAAAATTAAAAAAAAAATGAAAAAAACATTAAGTCCTAATTATTGCTGTAAAATATACTTACCAAAATCAGATATGCTGTACAATTTAGTTTTCTGCGAAGTGAGAAGGAGGTAGTCTGAACCGACGTGAGGATTCTCCATCATTTCTTTGATTTTGGTGAAGATATCATTCCAAATATCTGGCAGAGAAGGAAATTTTATTCATTAAATTATTTGAATCAATCAATCAATTTATTTGCATTAAAATGTATGTCTACAAGGTGTTACAATAATTATATTATAGCCCGACAAATAAAATAGCAGCCTTGGCCTAATTGCGGAAAAATTAGATTTTAGAATATATTTATATATGACGCAAAAAATAAGTACACCTTAACCTAAAAATTGTCTAAATGAAACACAAATTCATTAATTAACATCGTCTATTTTGTTGTTGACATGACACATACAACATGTTGCCACCTAAAGGCGATCAGTAGCGACGCCAATGCAGGGCTTTTATTTTTCTGGTCGGGCTTATAAATTCTATTGCTAATAAAAAATATTATAAAGGTAGGTAGGTAACCTTTCATAATGACAGCGCTCGCCAATTCTTCACAATACTTTAACAAACAGTAGCCCACGTCTCGAATAGTCGCAAAAAGTTTTTTAAAGTCTAAACGTGAGGTTTTTGAAGATCGCCGACCGAATAGATGTAGTTTAGAGTCTATTTGCTCTATGGTACAGCCGTCGAATTTATGGTTTTCTGAGTAGAACTGAAAAAAAATATCGTACAAATATTTTAATCGCCTTTCCTTATATTTTGACGACAAACTTCAATCAATTTATTTATTAGTAAGAAAACAATATAATGAGATGTAGGTAACTTTATACAAATTTTAGAAATAATACATGTAGGGATTAAGTTAGCTAGTCAAATTATAAGTATTAAAAACTTACATAAATGTAAAAATTTCATAATTCAATTCAGTCATTCATACTATAATATTATAAATGCGAAAGTCTGTCTGTCTGTCTGTTACGCTTTCACGGCGAAACCGCTGAACGGATTTTGATGAAATTTTGTATGAATATAGTTGAAGATCCGGGGTCAAACATAGGATACTTTTTGATGCAGGCGGAGCTGCGGGAAACAGCTAGTTTCAAATAAATCCAATTAATAAATTACTATACTATGCTGTCAAATCCTATGTAAAAAAAATCAATAACTGAATAAAAACACTTTATAAGTAGCCAATTTGCAAAGAATCAGTTTAATAACGGTGCCAAAATACTTCCTTGCGGAGCTAAAAAAATATATTAATAAGAAAAACTTAATTTAATATCCTAATCTTATACATATTTCGTAGTTTACTAAATGTTATTATCTGAAATAAATTTAAGTCTATTTATATGTATGTATCTAAAAACTTTATTGTACAGAAAGAACATTGTTTGATCATTAATATTGTTTACTTAGAATAATATATATTTCACCAACATCGTTCCTATCCAAGAGCAACTAATCTAAGGATAAAAAATGGAAGGCAGTCATTTTTATTCTAAAGACATTGTTTTATCATTAACAGTATATTCTCGGGTTAATTGTGTGGCGAAATGTAAACTTCATTATACGAGAGTAAATTGTGTCATTATCCTTAGAATAAAACTTTGGTGAAATTGCCACTAAGTCAAATGCCTAAGACGATTCAAAGAATTTTGATAAATACTTACAGGAAGGCTGGTTGCTATTTCGGCAAACTTCTTGCTAATATGCCACACGGGCAGGATTTATTTAATTGCTAGTTTTTTCTTAAAACTAAATTTTGTTTACTAAATAGCAACCACATAAAAAATTTACTTACGACTTGTAATATGTATCTTGTGACGTCATCGTCCGCCATCTTAGTTTCCAATTTGCTCAGTCTATTGAGCAGTAGGGCAGCGTGTTTGTCTGACGGTCCCAGGTTCGATTCCCGCATGCAATGTAATGTGAATGCTAGGTTATTTATAACTTCTTTTTGTTTGGTTTTGTCTGAAATATAAAGTTAACTTTATGTAGTTTATTTATATGCTTGTGTAATTTGGATTGTGTATGAATGAATGAATGAACACTTTTTTACAACATTATTAATAATAACCTCGTGTTTTGGTAAATGTGATTAAACAATCGAAATTAATTACTTTTAGTAGTAATTATTGATAATTCACTACGCACATTGGTAAAAGTTAAAGTTTTTTGATAAATAAAACTTAAAGTTTTTTGACCAGCAGGTATTTATTTATAATATTACTCACAGTCTTACAATTATACTTGTCTGAGATCACACGAGCAAGGTTAGGTTAGGTTTTTTTTTCTAAGGTGTTTGTAGAGCGAGAAAATTTCGCACAACAAACCTCTGCGATTTGATACAGAGTTCAAGTTGTATATTATAGTAACTTTAAAGCGTTATATTAGTACCATAGATTAATAATTGGCTAGTAAACTTTTTCATGAAAATGTCTAATTCGTAAACCATTTCGAGGAATAGGCTTAGGGAACAGATTACATTAATCAGATCTTTAGTTAAGCAAGTATTTTTTAAGAAAATCGCAGAAAACCCAATGACTTTCATTTTTTAGCAAGGTTGACGCATGACGTAGCCGGATAACTTCCGGCTATTCACATTTAATTTTTTAGGTTGGCAGCACAGCGTAGTGAATAAATATTTTTTGTTTGGTAGCGCTAATTAAGCGCTTCACGTACTTGTCACCCATGTCAAATGTCATCTCTGTTCAAGTAAACATAACCCATAAATAACCTAATTACATCTTCATTACATTTGTTCATACATTATAATGAAGAATCGGTGTCTAATTATTGAAAAATCAGATGTCAACGGATGAAGATACGGCAGTAAAGTCCAATAAACAGGCCAATATGCAATAGATACGAGAAATGGGGTAGGTATCTAAATATTTGGCGATTGTAAACAAACAAGAAACCAACTCGGGGCTCGCGGTCCATCCTGACTTTGACATTTGACACTGACATATATATTTTTTAATACCTTAGTAATTTTTGCTTTCGTGCAGTTCGAAATGGCCAATAGAGCTGCGTGACGTCATCACTATAAAATCTTTAAAATTAAATAACAAAATAAATATAATTTTAAGAATTTTTTCGTTTAAATTGTATCTCCAAAATAGTCTATTCTATCAATAAAATATATAAAATACACAATTTATTTTTTAGTTGACTAGCCAATTGGTCTCCGCTGCGCTACGACTAGATACCGTCGGCATACTACATAAATTCGCAACTAAAACCATGCCGAAACCGGCATGGTTGCGGCATACCCGCGTCAGTCATGCCGCGACCGATGAGTGAGTTGGATGTCTAGATAAATATAAAATTTAATGTAAAAGTAGACGCAAAATGTGCAGTTTGCGTAGTCAAACTGTGTAAGAATAATACTAAAAGAAATAAGGAAGATACTGGTATTACATACCATCAATAAGTATTGTATTATTTCGAAATATGGACATAAATTACTCACGAAAATAATATAACCCTAAAATATAGCGCGAAGTACCGCTCGGTGCTCAATGTTGCCGTGTATTAAATAATCCCAAATTCCCCGAGGTTTCGATTTTTATTATTTAGATATTTTGTTTTTTAACTCCCGACTCCAAAAGAGAGATGTTGTAATTTTGACTTTTTCTGACAATTTTGTCTGTCTCTAACATAAAGCGGGGTGCGTGCGTAATGTGTTTGATAAGTTAGGCTATCGTGCTATGAGGCGGGATAATTAAATAAAGTCAATATGTAATTTAACACTATAATTAAAAGTTCAGCACAATTAAATAGAACAAATACAATACAAGCACACCGACAACTTAAAGATTAACAGAAGGTTATGATAAGCACAAAATACAGGTGAGAAAAGTGAAGGAACGGATCAAGCGAGAAATGAGTTTACGTAAGCGCGCGAATGCGAGCGCAAGCAACGTGCGTTCAGTCTCAAGATGGTATTCGGACTGGCGTGGCGAGCCGGCGAGACGCACGGATCGCCGAGCCGATCGCAGCGGCTGACATGCATGCGCGCGCATCGCATTCGCTATTTATATAAAACAACAACACTTGTCCGCTTGTTCGTTGACATTAGAAATATACAAATTTTTAAGTTAAATTATCTAAAATTAACAAGTTTTAGTATTGCAGTTTATTTAAAATATTTACAAGTAATTATCAAAATAAAAAACTTATAATACTAATACTATACAACTTAATAAAACTATAGCTTCCTTTTTAATTAAAAGACGTGGACGCACGCCACAAACATCTTATTTCTTTAATGCTGATCTGGGAGAAAAGTAAATACGTGGAATGTACTACTGCTTCTCTTCCCGCGCAGACCATATAAGCCGGCCGAGGAAGTGGGCGAAAATCGAAGAACCATACCTATCAGTAGGCGATGCGACTAGCAACCTATCACTATTTTGATTCCATTTACACTTTACGCCCACCAACATTCTAAATATGGCCTTTAGGTAATTGGCTAGTAAACTTTTTCATGAAAATGTCTAATTCGTAAACCATTTCGAGGAATAGGCTTAGGGAACAGATTACATTAATCAGATCTTTAGATAAGCAAGTATTTTTTAAGAAAATCGCAGAAATCCCAATGACTTTCATTTTTTAGCAAGGTTGACGTATGACGTAGCCGGATAACTTCCGGCTATTCACATTTAATTTTTTAGGTTGGCAGCTCAGCGTAGTTTATAAATATTTTTTGTTTGGTAGCGCTAACTAAGCGCTTCACGTACTTGTCATCCATGTCAAATGTCATCTCTGTTCAAGTAAACATAACCTAATTACATTCATTCATACATTATAATGAAGAAGCGGTGTCCAATTATTGAAAAATCAGATATAAACGGATGAAGGAGACTGCAGTAAAGTCCAATAAACAGGCCAATATGCAATAGATACGAGAAATGGGGTACCTAAATATTTGGCGATTGTAAACAAACAAGAAACCAACTCGCGGCTCGCGGTCCATCTTGACTTTGACATTTGACACTGACATATATATTTTTTAATACCTTAGTAATTTTTGCTTTCTTGCAGTTCGAAATGGCCATTATAGCTGCGTGACGTCATCACTATAAAATCTTTAAAATTATATAACAAAATAAATATAATTTTAAGAATTTTTCCGTTTAAATTGTATCTCCGAAATAGTCTATTTTATCAATAAAATATATAATATACACAATTTATTTTTTAGTTGACTAGCCAATTGGTACCCCGTAGGGTATTGTTGCAGGATAATTGATTAATCGAATTTGTTTTTTTTTTAAATAATCTATGATATCGAAAGTATTGATATAATTAATTTAATCTAATTTTGACAATTAATCGATTATTAACTGCAATATCAAACAATTAGTGGATTATTGAAATGGGTTGATATAAATTATATCGATTTAATTAACAAAGGTAATCGTTCATATCAATGGTTATTAATCGATTATGTATCTGTAGTATCGATATAATCTAAACTGTAGTATTGATTTTTGAGAATTTATGAAAAATAATCGATTAATGGATTAACAACAATACCAAGCATTTCAGGCACCGATACTATACAGATATACCGGAACTCGGCGGCGGGATGTACAGCGGGCATAACACAAATCATCGTCATTCAACTCATACAGAAAAAAATTACAGAAATATATTATCAATAGTATCAATATCGATACTATCGATATATGATCACTATCGATACCTTAGATTATATTTTCAACTATCAAAGAATCGATTATTATTCGCTGTGTAATGTATTTTCCGGCAACACTACTGTATGGAAAAAGGCCATGATAATATCTACTCGTATGTACAAGATGTTTACCGCAGCTCCGCCTGCGTCAAAAGGTAGCCTATGTTTGACTCCGGGTCTTGAACTATATCCGTACCAAATTTCATGAAAATCAATTTAGCGGTTTAGTTGTGAAAGAGTAACAAACATCCATTAATACTTACAAACTTTCGCGTTTATAATATTAATAGGATGTGTATGTCTATTTATTTATCTGTATTTAAACCCGGGTTACAACTAAAAAGAGGTCAGTAATCAATTAGCTCCAAGCTAAATAGAAAATTAAAGTAACGTTTAACATACTGTACTGTGTAATAATAAATCAAAAGAAAGTTTTTCTGCAATTTTAGGATTCAATATTAGAATTATAAAATAAAGTAGACAAAAACTAACCATTTCCCCTACCTTATCTCCGAAACAATCGATTCCAGAATTTCGATTCATAAATTACAGGAAAACCTATGAGATAATTTTAAATTTGTTTAGGAGGTCCAAATAGAGAAAAATAAAAAATAGTACAGAACCCTCTACACGCGAGCCGACTCACACTTGGCCAGTTTTATTTTAATTTCATTTTAAAGGTTTTTCTGAGCTACTTTTTTTATTACGTAACAAGACCGCAGCAATTAATAATTTTCCCATTGGTCGGGCACCAGTCAAGTAGCTGGCAACACACTTTCCTATTAAGTGGCCGCATTCTGGAAACTGATTTTTCTTCACAGCGCGGTATCTAGTCGAGCGCGCGAGACCAATTATTAATCTATGATTAGTACGTTAGACGTAGCATTAAAGGTACATTGTTAGGGTTATTACATTTATCGGTACTAAGGTTATATTATTAATAAACACCGACAAATGTGATTAATTTATCACGATCACCTCGACTTTCGGTAATTATTAATAATGATAGATAATTATTAATAATTTTCAATTAATCACTCTTACCATAACATATATATACCTACATAAAATACTTAAATAAATAATATACATAAAATGAGTAGGACAGTAGTGACATAAAAAAAAGAGACAAGCTTATTGAGCCTTAGAGAGTTAGTGAGACTAACTAGATCTTTGAATGAGGCGATTGTTTGACGACTATTTACGGTTTATTTATTTAAATTTTATTGTATAAAATATACAATTGTATATCACAATAGGCGGACTTAATGCTACAAGCATTATCTCATAGCCAACCTTTGGGTCAAGCAGAGTTCTTAATTAAACATGGAAATATTTTGGATTTTATTTCAAACTAGCAGCCAGTCCCGACTTTGTTCTAGCCTTCCTCGATAAATAGGCTATCCAACACTGAAAGAATCTTTCAAATCTGACCTTTCCTGAGATTAAACTCTTTAACTTTATATATAGTAAGTATATAATTATAAATAAATATATAGGATTCTTCATATTGAATGGGTTACACAATCAATCGACTATTTACACCCTGGTGTCTGAGTTTTTTGGAATCGCCTTTCGACATAATATTTGGATAAAATAACATAATATAAATTTACCTTCTGTCCACTGCTGGTCGTAGTGAACCAAAGCTAATTCGTACAAAGATAACAGCGATTGTTTACTTTTTAAATGGAAATTTTTCTCCAATGGTTTATTTATATTCTTTATTATAACATCTACATCGTCTGTGGTTAGTTCTGAAAAAAAAAATCTTTACTTAAAAAATAATACATATATACAGAGAAAATTTAAATGTGATATTAAATTACACTTAATTCGTGAGAAAAACATTAAACAAACTAATATTTATCATATCAAATACCATTTTTGTATTTAAAAAAAAATTTGGGACAAAAAAAAAGTATAAATTTAAATTTTTGTCTTCAATAAATTTTTATGCAATTTTTTTTTCAAACAACTATATCAGAATTAATTTCTGAAAAAATATTTTTTTACCATTTAAATTATGTCGCAGTAACAATATCTGCTCGTATAAACCGATAGAAGCTGGTGTTTGACTCTCAATATCTGACACTAGGCCCACTGAAAAACACATATTTTTATTAAAAAAAAAACTATTTTTCAATTAAAATACGGATTAAAAAAGAAACATAAGAGTAGTTATAAATTGCAATTTAAAAAAAATCAGCAAATGAATATCGTACAAAACACAATACGGTAAGTTTAATTAAATGATGTAACGCGGGATTTTTTTTAGCGCTTCGCGTGTGGCGGGGAGTGATTAATGGCGTCCCGTATTGTTGTCTCGCTCCCGCCGCATAGTTCTGTCCCGCTCGAGTTCGTGGCTCACGCGCGCTCCGCGTACAAGCGTCAGTCGGTCGAGCGAAGCCATCGTGACGGACGGGGGGTTACGCTCGTTATAATAATATATATTTCTTTGACTTTTTAAAAATTAAAAAGTGACACGTATAACATTAAAAAAACACTTCAAATTTGCTGTTCATTAATGAAATGTATACAGATATGAGTAGGTGTAAATTGGGGTATCTGGATCACAGATCCAGATACCCCAATTTACCCTTGATTTTTAACTGTTCGTACGTTCATCGAATACATGCAGTTACACATGTTTTATACATCGATTACATTTACTCATTCATATCGAGTGGGTGGTGGTCAATCGCTCCAGTACACCCCCGACGTCAAAAGTTTTCGGAACCATCTTTCGATTTCTGACATGATTTACACCTTAACCACTGAACCACAAAAGCAGTATATTCACTCATATCAGTAGGTTATTTAAATTAGGCCAAATAACATATCGTTCAAAGATTTTATTATAGTTTATAGAATTAATCACCAGGTCAAACGACACCGTAGGAATGCAGACTGTAGGAATGTCCAACGTTGTCTTATATAGGTAAGTACTTAGCGCAATAACAGTGCAATAAACTATTCTTATTTACTTCATATTTTATGAGGAAAGTAAAAAAAAATGTAAAATTAATTGTAGCATTATTTTTTATTATTTAGGTGATTTACATATCTAATAACGTATTGAAACTTATTAATTACTTATTATACATACTTGTTACATGTTAACAACAAATTATTAGTGAAATTATTTATACATATTAATAATTATAATTATTATATAGAGCAATAACTACTTAGGCATTTTTTTAATCTAAAGCTTTGGGTCGATATCATACTGAATTTTAGCTAAAATTTCTTTGGTACTGGAATATATGTCATCAAATAATATGTCTTTCACAACGTGTTGAACACACACATCAGCTTTACAACTACACATCGATTGCTCGGATTTTGGGAAATTCTCCGGATCGTAAACTTCTATTTTGATTATTTTTTTCGCATGAGTAGCAGGTTTCTTTATATATTTGAAAAATGTATCCTTTGATTTCCGTCTCTTACGAGCAAGACCTAGGGTATTTGATGATTTTTGGGCTGGTTTATTCATAGGCACAAAATTGAACAGTTCATCTGTATCCTGAAAAGAGAAAGTAGTATAATAACTGCTATTTTAAGTACCTATACAGACAGATGCGGTTAGAATATATCTTTGCGTAGTAATCAAGACTTACACTTACGGTCACCCTCTGAGTCGTTAATGACAAATCATTAAAATTCTTCAAACTGAAATAAGAAGTTATCCGTGTGAGGTACTAACAAACAATTACTGAGGCGTCGCCCATATAAATCTACATAAATGAGTGTAAGTTAATTCTGCCTTTATGGATTTTTTCAAGTTTAGTTTAAAGAGTTTGATTTAATTGTTATTAGCGACTCTGAGTGCGACCATTAATAATATCAACTTTGAAATGTTACATTAAATGGGTAGGTACTATCATCAAAAATATTATTATTATTTAATAAGTACTTACAGACATCACGTAGTAGTAGTAGTAGATATAGAAATTCAATAAATTTACACTTATTATGTTTGCATTTATATGGCATGTAAGTTTAATCTACAGAGTTCAAATTCGTATGTTTTTTACTTAGTGCCAAATGTTGATATCAGTGAAATTTAAACCATAACACATCTAAGATTTGCTTTCTTACATTTTATTAATTACTAGCTTATGCCTATGGCTTCGTCTACGCGTAATAGATTTTAAGTCAAACCATCAACAATACAAATCAAACATTCAATAGTGCTTGCATGAACGCATGAACGCGTGTACAAAGGTACATACTGACAAAAAGTACTGGCTGAAACCAACGGCTTAAGGCACTTTCCGAAACATGGAATCATCATATTATTATCAGAAAATCAGGTGATTCAAGCTTGCAATGTCCTAGCCAAAACAAAGTAATTTTCCCATGGGAATCGAACCCATGACCTTTGGTCGAAGGCAAACGCCTTAACCACTAGACCACAGAGGTAGTTACCATTATTTAAAAATTAATATTAATAATCTCATTAACTTTTTTCGCTTGAATTGTCGAGTAAAAATATTAAAGTACCGAGTACTAAGCAGTTGTTGTCATAGAACAAATAATAGCAAGAGACAAAGCAGAGTCTATTACAAAGTCTTCTCGAACGTTTTTGTATGTATCCAGCCAGGGTGCTTGATTTCTGTAGTTATAATGTTTTATATTGTAGGAGGGTAGTATTACGATATCGTAGACAGAGCACAATATCTTATATAGCTGATCCAGCATTTTGACAACACATGCCTTTTCCATATTTGGGATACTGTGACGTGGATTTAGCACTATTTAAGAGTCTAGCTGCGGAAGTTCAAACGCAATACACTTCTTCAAGAGCAAGCGGTATCACCGACCACGACTTACCAGGATCTA
The DNA here is from genome assembly GCA_947363495.1 of Euzophera pinguis. Lineage (NCBI taxonomy): Eukaryota > Metazoa > Arthropoda > Insecta > Lepidoptera > Pyralidae > Euzophera > Euzophera pinguis. The sequence goes on from OX376154.1 coordinate 27,718,961, forward strand.
CTAGAAATTCAATAAATTTAAACTACAAACTTAGCAGATCTTCTATAAGATGTAAGTGATTTTGGTTTATTTGTATCTATATTTATTAACTTCGTGTACTTTTCAATAATACTAGTAACTATTTATTCCATTATGTAACTATTCAGTCACTCTTTTTTTAATAATGCTATTATTCAGTTTATTTCAACATTCAATCACTCTATTATTCACTGAGGTTGTTGTTCTGTTTATTCCACTATTCAATTACTTCACAATTCAATAATGCTATTATTCATTTTCTTTTATTATTCATTTTTTTTTTTTGCAAGTAATCACTTTGATTGATTGATTAATTTTACTATTTGATTATTTATCAGTGAAATAAATTACAGTGACTAAGTATATGTATTAATAATTTACCCCTCTTTTTCAGGTCCAAGCAAATAGCAGACCAGCTTTTCCCATCGGACGATGAGTCGGCGGAAGAAAACAAAGTCCATGCAAAGCCCGAGAAAAGGAAGCGCAAGTCACACCAGAAGTCCAGCGAGAGTCAACCGTCAACCAGCAAAAAGCAGAAGCCGAGCAGCAGAGCGACAGCCCGCGATCTGTTCGGCAGCGATTCCGATGACGAGCACTTGGAGGCAACTGGTAAACAGCATCAGCCAATCTACTCGTATATTACGCGCAGATTAGCTAACGGATTTTCAAGACAGATGGACGAAGGGAAAAAAGGCAGTTATTACATAGAGTTAAAAATATATAACTGTGATGACATTGAACGAGTGTCACCCATAAATAGATGGCGACACTCAATTATAACTGTTAAAAATAAGTGTGAGGGGAACTATGAATCTTGGAAGCACTTAAACACGTATATTAAGAGTGTTAGAAAAGAGTTTAAGGATTGTCCGGCAATGTTCATAAGTTCATATCAATAAGTAAAATAATAATCGATAATTACTCTACAAATATATAAAACTGTTATTTGCATTCCAAAATGCTCATCTATCTTTATAATAAATATGTAACATGTAACCATTATAATCATAACCTACTATAACTATTATTGTTAATTGTCCATCGTTTATTCTTATTCAATAAATTGTCATATTTACTGCATACAAATGGTTTTTTCCTTTTCAGTGGAACCACCTCTTCATTCATCATCAAGATCTTATATACATTGTGATAAATGCAAAATTGATATACCAGAACACGAATACAGATATCATAAGAGAACTAATATTCATAAATCAAATTGTTTAATAAAGACAAAGTTTGCAAATGTTGATATTGTAGCCACGGCATTTAAAAAGAGAATAATTACTTATCGCTTAAATCCATCTCAAGAAAATGAGAGCCTTCTAATAGAGGTGTTCTTAGATGGTAAGCAAGACGATATTTTTAAAATTATTGAATTAACATTAATGAAACATGTCTGTATCAAAGTGAACTTCGAGTTGTTTGCTTACTTTGCACTCCCTGTATCAGATGAGCAGCAATTGAAGTCGTTTAATACAAAATATAGAACAGTATATCAAAATACTGACTTTTGTGAGTTATATTCAAATTTAAAAGAGATCTATAAAACAAAAATAACAGAATTTGAGCATTGTCAATCTGGATGGACATTTTTGTGTGTGAGTCACTTAGAAATTAACATTAATAAGTACTCACCTATGCGAGGAGGTTCCTACATCGACCTACCTATTAAAATTAAAAATACAAAGAGCTGTTTGAACATAAAAAATAATGATAATTACTGTTTTTTATGGAGCATAGCTGCAGCATTATTTCCAGCTAAAAATAATGTTTGTAGACCAAGCTCGTACCCGAATTTAAGTTCCATATTTAATATACAGGGAATGTCATTTCCGCCATCAGTCCAAGATATTAAGTTGTTTGAAAAAAATAATGTTGAAATTAGTGTAAATATTTACGGTTTAGACAAGCATTATACGGTTACTGGTCCTTTATATGTTACCAATGAAAAGAAAAATAAACACATTAACTTACTGTATTTTGAACAGAACCTCAAAGCTCATTACTGTTTGATAAAAGATCTCACGCGTCTTGTTCGACGTCAGGTTTCACGTCATAAAGGTCAAATTTATTTATGTGACACATGTTTACAATTTTTTGCAAGTGAAACAAAATACGCTTCACATACTTGTTCTAAGATTATAACTATATTACCAGAAAACAGTTTTTTGAAATTCAAACATTATGAGAGACAGCAAAAAGTTAACTTTGTTATCTATGCAGATTTTGAATGTCTGTTATTCGATTTTAAAGAACCTAATTCCGATAAAAACACCATAAGGAATAAATGTCACCAACCATCAAGTTTTGCTTATTATGTATGTTGTTCGCACGACAAAAGCTTGAATAAATTTGTTACATATAGAGGAAAAGATTGTGTGCAAGTATTTGTTAAAAAAATAATTAAGGACGCGCATTTCATTCATAAAATTTTGAATACAAAGAAGCCTATGAAAGCAATGACTAGAGAACAAATTAATGATTTTTATAATGCAACTATATGTCACATCTGTAAGCAATTATTATTTGATGATAAAGTGCATGATCATGATCACATTACATCTGAATATAGAGGCGCAGCTCATTCGCATTGTAATTTATTATTTAAAGTATGTCAATTCATTCCCGTAATATTTCATAATTTATCGGGTTATGACGCTCATATATTTATAACAGAACTATCTAAATACGATGGTGAAATAAAAATAATTCCCAAAACAAAAGAAAAGTATTTATCTATTACAAAAATGATTAAAGCGTGTAATGAGACAATGCCTTTACAAATTAAGTTTATAGACTCTTTTCAGTTTCTTAGTTCAAGCATTGAAACATTGGCTAAAAGTTTATCAGACAAAGATTTCATACATTTGTCATCCCATTATTCTAATAAGGATCAATTCGATTTAATAAGAAGGAAAGGTATTTATCCGTATGAATATATTAACTCGTGGGAGAAGTTTAATGAAACCGAACTTCCTTCAAAAGATAGTTTTTAATAGCTTACTAATGAAAAATATAACAGAACAAGAATATAAACATGCTCATACAGTTTGGAAATCTTTTCATATTAGTTCCATTGGTGAATACACTGATTTATATTTAAAAAGTGATGTGCTTTTGTTATGCGATGTATTTGAAAATTTTAGAAAAATATCTATTATGAATTATAATCTTGACCCTGTTTATTATGTCACATCACCTAGTTTGAGTTGGGATGCGATGCTGCTTTACACTGGTGTTCAACTAGAACTGATTAGTGATTTAGAAATTTATCAAATGCTAGAAAAAGGCATACGTGGAGGGCTAGTACAATGTACTTACCGATTTGCAGAGGCCAATAACAAGTACTTACCTCAATTTGATGATACTAAACCTTCAACATATTTAACATATCTTGACTGTAACAATCTGTACGGTTATGCTATGACTAAGAAATTACCTATGTCAGATTTTAAATTTATGAAACATGATGATATTGAGAATTTTGATTTATTTGATATTTCTGACGATGCCAGCTACGGTTATATTTTAGAAGTCGATATGATGTATCCAGATCATTTACATAATTTACACAGTGACTTACCCTTCGCCCCAGAAAAGTTTATACCTATCGGAGGGAAGACACCTAAATTAATTGCTAATTTGTATGATAAATATAATTATATAATACACTATTCCCACTTAAAAGAATGTCTCAGAAACGGTCTTGTATTAAAAAAAATTCACAGAATACTTAAATTTAAGCAAGATAACTTTTTGAAAAAGTATATAGACTTAAATACTAAATTACGACAAGCAGCTGTGACACCATTTGAGAAAGATTTCTTCAAGCTTTTGAATAATTCTATATTCGGTAAAACCATTGAAAATAAACGTAAACAGGTGGATGTTAAATTAGTGACCAAATGGAATGATGATTGTAATAAGACAAATAAGTCAGTTGGTGCAGAGAAATTAATTACAAAACCAAATGTAAAAAGTATTTCGATTTTCGATGAAAATTTTATTGCAGTTCAACTGAGTCATGAAAAGCTTATTTTAGATAGACCAATATATGTCGGATTTGCTGTACTAGAATACTCAAAAGAGCATGTTTATAAATTCCATTATAATTTTATTAAGAATAAGTATGGTGATAAAGCCAAATTATGTTATACCGATACTGATAGCTTATTATATTTAATAGAGACAGATGATTTTTATAAAGATATGTACTTTAATATACAGGAATTCGATACTAGTAATTTTAATTTCGATAACCCATATAGTGTGCCTATGGTGAATGAAAAAGTCCCTGGCTTATTTAAGGATGAATTGGGAGGCGATGTAATAGAAGAATTTATCGGGCTAAGAGCAAAACTTTACTCTATTAAATCACTAAAAACTCAAATTAAAAAAGCTAAAGGAGTATCAAAACCAGTCACAAAAAGTTTAAGTACTAATGACTATAAGAAAGCATTATTTATGAATGTTGAATTAAAGCGTAAAATGAATATGATCAAATCAATTAAGCATGTATTATATTCACAAGAAATTAATAAAGTGATATTAAAAAGAGTTGACGACAAAGTGCAGGTTCAATCCAATCAAATAAATACGCTACCTTGGGGTCATTGCAATGGTATATTGTAAATTGATTGTAAACGATTTTTATCAAAATGTACACCTGTTTCGTTTATAAGTTGTTACCTGTTTTAAGATTTCTTGTAACGGTTAACATTTCTTTTAAAAATAAGTGTACAATAAGTGTGAATAAAGTTACTACGTGTGCTATATTTAAATAAAGTGTACTTTCTAAAATGTGTTTAATTATTTATGCACCCTTTACGTATATTATTTTAAATGAAAAAACCTTAAATTTTTATCAATAAAATGCAGTTCTATATAATTTTAAATTTATTATAATGAACTTATAATGTATTCTAAATATAAACTTACACAGATATTATGAAGTTGAACTTATCTCTTTTACTATTTTCTTAATTAAATGCATGGTTTCACTCATAACTTCATCATATTCGGTGCTCACTAAATATTGTACATTCACACTTGCACTATCAGGATCAGTTCCCATTTCCTCAGTATGGTGATCGTTGAAATCATGTATAATTATTCTTATTGCTTGACGAATATGTCCTGGCTGTTTGCGTACGATAAATGATGTATTTTTAAAAGATTTTGATTTGTTTCTTTTCTTCTTCAGTTTTAGCTCTTCGAACTTTTGACGTTGACTATCTTGGTGCACACTTGGTGCTACTTCAGTGCTCCAACTCTCTCTATCTTGAGTATAGAAGAAAGGATTTATAACTGGATCTTGGATGAAATTCTAAAAAGAAAGATATTTTTAAGTTATTATATAAAGGGAAAGCCTTTGCCTAGCAGTGGGACACAACACTTATACGCTAAGTATTAAAAATAAAAATTATTTAATTGATTGAATTATTTCAATTGATTATTCATTAATTGATAAAAACAGCTTAGATACTTACATTGTCTTGGAGGGTGATATGATCATCTAAAACGGGACTGTACGACGGTAAATGTGACATGATGCTGTAAAAAGAAGATGCATTATAAAACATATTTTCATAAGTTAAGATAATTAAATAATAAATTTAAATATATGTAATGCACTTACCTTGACAAAGGTTCAAAAATGAATTTGATACGTCTTACTCGTAGAATAAACAGCCGCAAAATGAAGTGATTGCTTACTTTATTAATAAATACTGCAAAGATCAGATTATTTATTATTTGAAATATGAGAATAGATACATTCCTGTATTCAGCACAAGTGTCGACTTGTTTGTTGAACAAGTATATAGGTGTGTGTCAAATAGTTTTCGTATTAATAGGTAAGATGAAGTTGATTAAGCAACCCATATCGCTGAATGTTAATAATATAAAATTGAGTGACTCTATTCCACGCATCAGACATAGCGCTTTATTACCAAACACCATTCGCTGTATAATATGTGGGCCCTCAAACTGCGGCAAAACTAATGTGATGATTAGTTTACTACTGCATCAAAATGGTGTTAAATTTAAAAATCTTTATCTTTACTCTAAAACTACTTTTCAACCAAAATATCGGTTTTTGGCTGATGTTTTAAATAGAGTACCACAGATAAAATTTTACGAATTTAGTGATAATAAAGATGTTATTGCTCCAAACGAAGCTTTAACGGATTCTGTATTTATTTTCGATGATGTTGCTTGTGAAAGTCAAGTAAATATCCGCAATTATTTTTGTATGGGTAGGCATAAACAAATTGACTGTTTCTATTTATCTCAATCTTACTCGAAAATTCCAAAACAATTGTTACGTGATAATGTTAATTTACTAATATTCAAGCAAGATGATGTAAATTTAAAACATATATATGAAGAACATGTTGGTTCCGATTTAAAATGGAAAGAATTCAAGAAAATTTGTCAAACTGTTTGGAGTAAATCCTATAACTTCCTACTTATAAATAAAGAATCGTCATTAAATAATGGAAGGTACAGGAAGAATTTTGATATATTTTTAAAATTTGACTGAATGGAGAACATTGTAGAAGTATTCAGTAAGCTACTAATTAGAGATTACTATCCTCAATTGTATAAATTATCAAGTTTCTTTTAAAATATTTCATTACGTGTAAAGTATTTGAATAAAACAGTTGGAAAACATGAATAAAAAAATGAATGAAGACATAAAAAAACAATTGATAGAATCTGTTACCAATATTAAGCATAAGATAAAGATGATTAAAAATGAAAATGATGCCACAGATTTCAAATTCAAAAAAGTTTTTAAACCTATCACAGATCCTTTAGATACGCTTATTAAAGTAAATGTTAATGAAAACTCCAATACTGCTAAGATTCATAAAAAATACAAGAGAAAAAGTTCTCAAGAACAGGAATCTGACGTTAGTGATGTCACATTGGAGGATTTGGATACTTCTGTTGGTTATACTGATTTTAAAAATTATGATCATGATGAATCTAATGATGGTTCAGATTACTATGACCCTGATAATGAAAAAACACCTTCAAAAAATAATAATTCGACAGCATCTATACAAAAAGAAGATATGATGGAAATATGTGATGACATCAATGTACCATTTGGAATACGTAGTGAAAATAAAATACTTAAAATAGGAAATACACAGGTCCGTATTATGTTAACAGGAAATAATTCAAATAAAAAATCTTACACAATCACTATTAACAATGAAAAATATGAATTAACACCCGGATTGCGAGAACTCTTACTACATAATAAACCTAAACTAGAGTTAGTGACTAGTGAAGACAAAAATGTATATAAAGAAATACTTGATACTACAAACGCTCACAAAAGGGATTTCAATCCCTATGGGCAAATAAAAGGCGATAAAGGATTAAAGTATTGCAATATTATTAAGCCTCTATACACACAGCAAAACTGTAATAAACAACCTGAAAAGAAGCAAAACCCTAAATTAGGCGGTCGCTTAAGTCATCTTCAAAAACACAATAAAAATGTGAGAGTTAACTTACCCCATCTAAAAGAATACAAAAAAAATACTGATTATATTTACTGGGATGATCCAAATGAGTTAATTGAAAGGTTGAAACTGTTAATTTCATCGAAAGTAGCTGGTAATAGCAATCATAACAATGAAATAATTTCTATAATTGAAGAGCTAAAAGAAGCTGGTATCATTAAAGAATAAAAACTAATGTAACATATTATTATCAGACAGTAATCAATAGACAATCACGCATGGTTGTTAAAAAATATAATATTGTTATTAACAATTATTTTTTTATATAATTAATTAATGTCTAAGTTTATTTTTCTTATTAAATTACATACTGAAACGTACCAAACATAATGAGTAAGGCTGATGTGGTAAATGAAATTCATAAAAATGCTAGAGTGAATTTCGCTAGAAGACATGTTATTCTTAAGGATATAGATGATTTATGGCAAGCAGACTTAATCGATATGCAATCGATATCTAAACTTAACGCAGGTTTTAAATATATATTAGTGGTCATCGATTGTTTCTCAAAATATGCATGGACAATTCCTCTTAAACAAAAAAATAAAGAAATTGTATCACAAGCGTTCCACGTTCTATTAAAAAAAGGAAGAACACCCAAAAATTTACAAACTGATTTAGGAACAGAATTTTATAATGACAAATTCAAAACTGTAACAATGAAATATAATATTAATCATTATTCAACATATTCTACCAAAAAAGCCTCAATTGTCGAGAGACTTATAAGAACAATCAAAAGTAAATTATTTAAAGAATTTAGCTTAAAAGGAAAATATAAATGGAGTGATGGTACACTCGACAAAGTGATACACGAATATAATAATTCTTTTCATAGAACGATTAAAGAGATACCAGCCTTGGTTAACCATATTAATAAAGAAATTATATTAAAAAGATATAATAGTATATCCCTTACTAATATTCGTAAACTAAAATGTAAAAGATTTCAAGTAGGAGATTTCGTTAGAATTAGTAAATATAAAAGTTGTTTCGAAAAGGGGTTTACACCAAATTGGTCGACAGAAATATTTAAAATAATTAGAATAAATAATACATGTCCTACTACATATATTTTAGAAGATGGGAAGGGCAGACCTATTTTAGGAGCATTTTATTCTCAAGAAATTCAAAAAACTAATCATCCTGATGTATATTTAGTTGAAAAAGTTATAAAGAAAAAAGAAAATAAAGTATATGTCAAGTGGTTAGGTCTCCCCTCAAGTGAAAACAGCTGGATCGATAAAAAAAATGTGTGTTAATAAAACAAACAATAAAATATAAGACACAAGTGCTCAATTACTTTGATTCATTTCTAATTTGTTCTTTCTACGAGTAAGACTAGACGAGCTATATGTCACAATGACTGGAAACAATAGTATGCGCAAGATGAAAACTGATGATAGAAAAAAATATAATAATTTAAAGAAAAAGACAGGAGCTGGAATTAAGAAAACTTTCAAAAATATTGTTTCTCATACGAAACGACATATTAAAAACTTAAAACCAACCTGTAAGAAAATGCTTCTGGAATTAGCATATGCAGCAGCTCAAGAGCTAGCATCAGATTTACCCATTAAAGTACCGAGAGTTATACCTGTTCCCAAGACTGGAGGCTTTCTTCCTCTTGTACCTATATTTGCGGGATTGTCTGCAGCTGGTAATTTAGCTGGTGGTGTTGTTGGTATGAGACGGGCTATCAAAGTATTGAAAGCCGCTAGAAAACTAATGTCAAAAGTTAAAACAGACACTATGAATACAGAACCGATTTGTGTGGGAAGAGGATTACATCTCAAGCCCTACAAAGATGGATTAGGAATCTACGTATCAAAACAAAAAAACTAAGTACTCGGCTACCTAGAAGACCTTTAACTAACATTGACATTATGCGTCACTCGAAAACTATTCCTTATTTCCGTGGAGTATTTATGAGAGACGAATTACCAGAAGAGCCTTTAGAAATGGAGTGTGGGGTTATCAACCTAGATAGCTCCAAAAACTCTGGAACTCACTGGGTAGCCTATGGAAAAATTAATGACTATATTGAGTATTTTGACAGTTATGGAAATTTAAAACCACCAAAAGAATTCCTTGAATATGTAGGACGCAATATCCAGTATAACTATGATAATCTCCAAGGAAATAATTCATATAATTGCGGACATTTGTGTTTAAAGTTTCTCAAGTCATTTTGGACAGCTCATAATACTTTAAATGCTCATATTCATGCTTAGTTTAATCAGTTTGTATCTACATCTCGTCATAACATTACCAACATTCTAACTTTAATTTTAAATAAAAAAATATTAAGTGAAATTACGTCATAAAATAATGATTGTATTTAATAAAACTCCCATCCTCAACAAAAAAAATTACACTTCATCTTCAAAAACGAAAGAAGTCAGACGACGAGGACGCTTGGCTAGTAAAAAAATCAGTAAAGAAAATAAAAAGTTTCTTCGCGCTCTTGGATTCAAAATTTGACAATGCTTCAAATCACTGATTTAACTCATTATGATAATTCAATTGAAAGTTATGAAATACATAGCTATAGCCCTTATAATACCAGTTTTAAAGATAATGATGAAATCAGAATACCGATTCACCAGCAAGACGTTTATGTGCTTCCATCAGCTAGCTCAATTTATGTTGAAGGCTCCGTTCATGTAAAAAATACTAAAGATGGAAAAGTGACTAAAAAGGATGTAAATTTCATAAATAATCCGCTAACATTTTTATTTCAAGACATTAGATATGAATTAAATGGGGTCGAAATAGATCGCATAAAAAATGCTGGTATAACAACTTCTATAAAATCTTATATATCAATGAATGAAGGTGAAAGTAAAGCGGCTGCGTTATGGGGTTGGAGTTTGAATGGAACAACAGAGTCAGATGGACATTTCAGTTTTATTCTCCCGTTGAATAAAATTCTTGGATTTGCTGAAGATTACAAAAAAATAATTATTAATAGTCGACATGAGCTCATATTAAATAGAAGCACGTCTTTTTCGAATTGTGTTATCATAAATGACAAAAATGACACAATCCATTTAGACATAGAAGAGTGCAATGGCGTGTACCACACATTAAAGTTTCTGATCGTGAAAGATTATTATTACTTAAAACTTTAGAAAAAGATCGCTCTATACAATTAGCATTTCGAAATTGGGATTTGTATGAATACCCGTTATTGCCTAAAACCACCAAGCATTCATGGTCTGTTAAAACTGCCTCTAAATTAGAAAAACCGAGATTTGTTATATTCGGACTACAAACCGACAGAAAATTTAATTCAACTAGAAGCTCGGCAGTGTTTGATCATTGTAAAGTTACCAATTTAAAATTATTTTTGAACTCTCAATACTTTCCGTATGATTCACTTAATTTGAAATTTGATCAGGGCAAATATTGTATATTATATGAAATGTATGCAAACTTTCGTCAGTCTTATTATGACTCCAGCATAGACCCATTGCTTGATCTTAAAACATTCAAAGAAAAAGCTCCATTATTTGTCATTAACTGTTCGAGACAAAACGATAATTTGAAAACTGGACCAGTTGATGTGCGTCTAGAAATCGAGTGCTCTGAAGCTTTCCCTGATAACACATCTGCTTTTTGTCTTATTATTAATGATCGGCTATTTGAATATAAACCTTTGACTAACATAGTGCGGAAATTATCATGAATGTCATCATCGACTTGCAAGGTTTCAAAAAAGAAGACAACACATTTATACCAAAAGAAATAGCGATTCGATCTAAAAATCATGTTTTAGTATTGTTGATAAAGCCACCATATCCATTTTATCAACTTACCAAAAAAGAACGCACGCATGTGTCTTGATTTGAAAAAAACAGAGGAATATTGTGGAATGAAGGGTTTGTGCCTTACTATAATTTTAATTTTTTGGTACACCACTACTTGAAAGACAAACGAATTTTTGTGAAAGGAATTGAAAAAGTATCATGGATAAAACAAATTACAGAAAATCATAATGTGTGGAATTTAGAGGATTTGGAATGCCCTAATTTGCAAACATTACATGAAATGTATTCTCAATCTGCTGATATTCAATGCTGTATATATCATACAAAATACTGTGCTTTCAAAAATGTATCTGTTATTTACAAATGGTGTATGGATAATAATAAAGGACTTTAGTAATTGAACAATCATTTTTTATTTTACGTAATAAAATACCTACCACCTCCTTAGTCAATCCTGTTTATTTTGTATACATAAATAAATATATAGTGTAAATGAATTAAGTGAGAATATACTCAGTTAAGTTCAGAAGAAACGTTAAAAATCGTTTTTTAGTTTATTTTACCATTCAGCTACCATTTTGATTAGTTATTGTATACCTACCAGTTTGGGAGTCAATAAGATGTTATGTTGCTAAATATAGTCTACAACATGTAGGTATTCAATGAATAAATCAATAAAAAAAAATCCTAAGGTAAATTGGGGTATCTGGATCTGTGATCCAGATACCCCAATTTACACCTACTGATATGTTGTTTAGTTTTAACTCAGAGACATACACATTTATATATATACAAAAATAAATTATAAAGAAAATGTGCTTTTTCACCAATAAATAAATGATTACAATTTTACCTGCTGTGTCGAGTGCCTCCCTCAACAAGTCGCTATCGTTTCGCTCGAGCGCCATCCCTCTGAGGCTTAACAATTTTTGGTGGTGCCAAGACAATTTTTCTTCTTCTGGCAAAGCACTAAAATTTTTTTTTTTAAATAAAAACAACTAAAAAGGAATAAGAATTATTTGCAGAATACGTATATTTTATACATTACAAATTTATAGAGATAATAAAATTGTAACAGGTCGAAGAAGATTCAGCGTAAAAAAAAATCAAAATAATTTATTCGCATAAAATATATAAACATGAGAGACAAGTAACAGCCTATTTTGCTATTTCAAAACACCATGCATAAATATACAAGCATTATTATCACACATTTTACAGTTGGCGTTCGTTAATCATTAAATGAAAATATAATAATTATAATTTTATTACAAAAAATATCATTTTAATTAAAATACAAAATAGTTTATTCGCATAAAATAGGATTAGTTATCTTCATTATATGTAAAAAATAATTTAATGTATAAAAGCATTTACCCAGGAGTCATTTGTTCAAGTTAATTTTAAAATGTTGTGTATATTTTGTGAATATTGTAAATGTATATTTAAGTAGTGCTATTCCAACGCGATGGACTTATCCGTAATGGTAGATGTGTAAGTGGAAAAAAAAAAATTTCGTTTAAATTTGATTCAAGCGGGGCATTTCCATTTATTTTAAAAAATACCACGTATAAAAATTGAGTTACTTAATAATTTAAAAATAATTAAAAATTAAAAAGTGGCGGGTACTTACTTGATATTATTCCGATCGCAACACTGCAAAACGGCGCGATGTAGCCCCATCTCGCTCGCTCTCGCACACCAAAGTAATTCGTGAGAGCGAGACGGATATATCGCTTCCCTTTCGCTCGCTTGTGCCGCTCTAATGAAATAAAGTTTTTTTTTTTTCATTTAAAAATAGCATAATTACTTAAAACTAGAACTAAACTAAAGTAAAATATAAACAAAAACTTAAAAATAAATAACTTAAAAAAATAACCAGTCAAGTGCGAGTCGGAATCGCGCACGAAGGGTTCCGTACTGTTTTCTATAAAACCGCAAAAAAAAAAAAAAAACACGTTTGTTGTATGGGAACTCTGCTTAAATATTTGCTTTTATTTATTTTTTAATTTATAAAATGAATATATAAATAAATTTACTCCGCGAATATTAGTGTCCAACTTTTGCAGTTATCAATAATAAGTAAAACAAGCAAAAAAAAAGCCCTCTCAAATAACTATTATTTTATACTGTGTTTTAGTATTTGTCGTTCTAGCGGCAACAAAATACATCAACTGTGACAATTTCAACTGTAATGCTTCATGAGATACAGCCTGGTGATAGACGGACAGCGAAGTCTCCGTAATAGGGTTCCCTTTGGGTACAGAACCCTAAAAAGAGTACGCTTTAAGTGGAATTTCCTCTCTCATACACTGAACTATTCAGTGTAACACTGGTGTAGCAGGCGTTCATAGGCTACGGTAACCACTTACCATTAGGTGGACCGTACGCGTGCTTGTCTCATCATTATCATCCTAGCGTGTATTCCTAGTTGCGTCATCAGCTTACGCTTCGAAGTCTAGGGTACGCTATAAGTCATGGTCCTAGATTTGGCGGAACTGGTTATTACAATGGAGCGACTGCCGTCTGATCTCCGTAACCCTTTTTAGAGGAAAACCAGATCAACAGGAACATGACCCGAGGTGTGTCAGTGGCCAACACTGTCAGAATTTTCCAGGCTGCCCCAAGGCATCTGACACAGCCTCACTACTATCTCTATCTATCGATAACAACCGGGACCAACGGCTTAACGTGTCTTCCGAAGCACGGAGGAGCTCAAGATAGAAAATGCCACTAAATGGCGACCAATCCCATAGTGGTCACGTCACGCCATCGCTTGACAGGCATTCGCTACGGATACGCGGTTCGCGCTCGACCAACGAGCTGCTCACGTACGCGTGTTTGCCTAATTTAATGAAAAAGCGAAAAGCCAAAAGGGCTAAGCGTAAAAGAGTAAAACCTTGCCTGATCATGAGCCTCGCTGACCATTCAACCATACAATCCTTTGGAGATATTTCGAAAGACCACGGATCCGCGTCCATTTGCCAGGAGAGAGCCTCGGACACCTTTGATAGATAAAGGTGGAGGTACAAGTAAGATACCAATAAAAATAACAAACAATAATCTCCAAATTCTGTAATTACAGGCGTACAATATATTATGAGTTCAATTCCAGGGAGCGAATCCCCGTGCGAAAGCTATATTTATTTATATTCTAAAAACTCTTGTATACTATAAAAACACAAGTTTTCCTAATGTTAAGTTTCCAATGTATATTTACAGCGTGTACATGAAATCCATAAATAAACATTTATCAATCAATAATTTCAACAAAGCTCTGCGACATCGTCAGGCAGTTTATTACATATCTTTATAAACATATATATAGCTATTATTATGAAATAGTAGGGTTCTAAGAATTTTATGAATTTAAATACAAAATTTTATAAAAAAGACTTTTTATGACTTTTTACACAACATCCAAATTTTTTGTGTTTTAGACGCGAAGCCAAAGAAATTGATTCATGAATTCATGAAATTGTCATGAAATTATTAGTACTCTTACAAACAGGAGCCTTATTTTTTAAACTTTTTTTATGTATGTCGAATGAAAATTCGACAATCATTGGATATCGAACTAAAATTATTCGACTCGCAGAAAAATGTGACTCACCAAAAAACGGCGAGACCAATAATTTTCGGTCGATACCGAAGAATTAACTAGTAAACTTTTTCAAGGAAATGTCTAATTCGTAAACCATTTCGAGGAATAAGGCTTAGGGAACAGATTACAATAATCAGATCATTAAATAAGCAAGTATTTTTTAAGAAAATCGCAGAAAACCCAATGACTTTCATTTTTTAGCAAGGTTAACGTGTGACGTAGCCGGACAACTTCCGGCTTTCAAATTTACTTTTTTTAGGTTTGTCGACCTCTCAATGTTAAATGTATTCTCTGTTCGAGTAAACATAACCCATATATAACCTAACTACTTCTTCATTACATTCATTCATACATTATAATTAAGAATCGGTGTCCAATTATTGAAAAATCAGATGTCAACGGATGAAGAGACGGCAGTAAAGTCCAATAAACAGGCCAATATGCAATAGATACGAGAAATGGTACCCCCGCGTGGTACCTAGATATTTGGCGATTGTAAACAAACAAGAGACCAACTCGCGGCTCGCGGTCCATCCTGACTTTGACATTTGACACTGACATACATATTTTTTAATACCTTAGTAATTTTTCCTTTCTTGCAGTTGGAGATGGCCATTGGGTATTCTACAAATTTTTATTTTTTCTTTTTTATCAATATTTTTATTTCCAGAAACAGAATTATGAAAGAATTTTTGTAGTCCGTTCAAAAATAAATAAGTTATAAGCCTTTGAAATTCGGTGGAAGGGGAAACTGTCAAAAAACAAGAAAAGGATGCACTGTGTGAGCTGTGACGTCACTGCCACTCGATTTCGTGCGTACAAAAGAGATAGCAAGACGTCCCCACCACGCTCCCACATTTCTTTTAGAGAAAACTTTAAAATCGAATTACTGCCTTACTTTTTAGTGTATATTTTATTTAGTATAACAATATTAACCAAGTATGAATACAGTCAAGTAGCCTATTATAGCTGCGTGACGTCATCACTATAAAATCTTTAAAATTCAACAAATAAAAATATAATTTTAAGAATTTTTTCGTTTAAATTGTATCTCCGAAATAGTCTATTCTTTCAGTAAAATATATAAAATACACAATTTATTTTTTAGTTGACTAGCTAATTTTTGTTCGTAACCGAACGATTTTTATTCGACATATGAATGCCTCCTTGAAATCGCTAAGTGCAGTTTTTTTACCGCTTTACTTAGCATGGTTCTTCTGACACGACTTGACTTTAGACTTGCTTGATTAAACAACTTTGTTCAATAATTTTAACTTGTTATAGACCACGGTTATAGCTCTACCAGGAAAATAGCAGCCTTGGCCATATTGCGGAAATATATTAGAACTAATTTCTTTTACTGGCAACTAGACATGCAAGTCATCTCAATGTCATCTGCCAAAAAGAGACAGGAGTGGAAGTTGTATATTTTGTGATTATAAAATATATTTTTTTATCAAAATGGTAGAAATAATATATATAACGTGAGAAAAGTGATAAAAAAAAGATGTTATCATATTTGATGCAAATGAAAACGAAGGATTGTTTATATTTCATTAAATGACAGTCAATTTTGTTGTTGACATGACACATACATGTTGCCACCTAAAGACGATCAGTAGCGACGCCAATGCAGGGTTTTTATTTCCTGGTCGGCCTACACTGGCTAAATACGAAAGTAAAAGACATATTGAAAGATAAACGAAAAAACAATAAATAATAATAACGCTTTTACTCATAAAACTACTTACAGCTGACTCCTCGAAACTCCTACTTGGCCATTTCTTCAAATCACTGAGCCATCGAGAACTATCCTTAGTATCGTCGTTATATGATGACACTAGTCTGTCAAACCAAGTGTTTCCTATAATTGAATCTACAAGCAAACATATTTAATTTACTATTTATTCAATATTCGATTACTATAAGTAAAAGCCCGACCATGAAAATAGCAACCTTCACTATATTGCTGAAATATATTAAAACTAATGTCTTTTACTGGCAACTAGGCTTTTGTGTAACATTCCGTCATCTCAACGTCATCTGCCAAAAAGAGACAGGAGTTGACGTTGTGTATTTTGTGATTATTTTCTACGATTTATTAAAAATAATTCACAATTATGAGAGAAAATTGATATAAACGATGATATCACATTTTACGCGAAGAAAAACGAAGTATTGATTTCTATTTCATTAAATGACATTGTCAATTTAGTTGTTGACATGACACATACAGCATGTTGCCATCTAAAGGCGATCAGTAGCGACGCCAATGCAGGGTTTTAATTTACCTGGTTGGGCTAAAAATATTTTTTTTCATTTTAACTTACCTTTATAATCCACGCAAGCTGCCTTAAAACTGTCTTCATCTACCCACAAAACTGGAAGACCAATTCGTTTTGAAGCTTTCTGTTGTATCGTAAGATTATCCCAGTTTGATAACCGACCGAAACAGTTTGTAAGATCTGTTGGACGTTACATCAAAATAATTAAAGCTGACAAACTGACGCGAATCCCGCGCGACAGGCGGGACGCCCACAGAAATAAGAATCTATAGAAGTGACGTAGCGTGTGCCAAAGTTAACCTGCCAATGACACTTCTAAATTATCCTATTTTCTTTGGGCGTCACGCCACGCGAGCGGTATTGGCGTCAGTTTGAATAGAGCTTAATAAATACATATGAACAAAAACACGAATGGAGTTAGCCCCATAATAAGTTCAAGACATGTGTTATGCGATACTTACTAAACTATACTAAACAGGGTTATTTTGAAACTACGGATAAAATTTTAACTAATTTAGTTGAAGCAACTATTTTAATTCTATTTAAATCCATGCTTAATATTATAAGTGCAAAAGTCTGTCTCTCTGTTACGCTTTCACGGCCAAACCGCTAAACGGATTTTGATGAAATTTGGATATAGTTGAAGTCAAACATAGGCTACTTTTAGAGGCAGGCGGAGCTGCGGAAAACAGCTAGTTATTAATAAATAAATACACAGGGTTACTTGTAAAATATTATTGACCTCGCAGGACGAGATAACTAATAAAATACACCGTGAAATTTTAGTCGTTTTGGACCCATCGTCCAGTGACTCCATTCATGAAACTGAACAACTTTCCCCAAGATACATGGGTCGAAATATGGAGTAAATTTTTAGACCTCCCATACAAAATGTCTCATCACGTGACCTAACTTACTATGGGAAGTCAAAATTTGTTTTTCACGTTTCGAGGTATGTATGGTCCTTGGGGAAATTTGTTCGGTTGCATGAATGGAGTCACTGGACGATGGGTCCAAAACAACTAAAATTTCACGGTGTATATAATATGCAAAAAATTTTCTTCAGTACAACTCACTCGAACTTATTAGATTACTTATAAGACTTAGATATTTGTTTTACTTTTTTATTTCCAAAAATGACAACATAGTATTTGTGGTAACTATAATATTGGCAACACTGTAATTTTCTACCTTGTTATAAGACTTTTGACATAACTATGTTAGTACTATCACGGATTACAGAATTAACTCTTCTGTAAGATAACTGACAAAAAGATTTCTACCTCTTAAACAAAATCCAGTCAGCTGATCATTCGATTTCGTGTGTGTATGTCGTACGTATGTGGTGAGCGTGTCGTATGTGTTTGACAAAATAAATGATTATGATTATATGTTTATCGTGTGTGTGTTATCTTGTATGTTTGTAAAAACTTTATTGTACAGAAAGAACATTGTTGTGATGTACGTAAATATTACCTTGTAAGGAAAATGTAGTCTCATCCATCGTGATATCTTGATCTGGCATAGCGGCAGACCTAGTAACCAAAACAAAACAAAATAAATTTACAAGCACTTATCAAATTATTTTGCGTGCTTCCGGCACCTATCCACTACTGTTAGTCCCAACATGCTCGCCACCATTAGTATGCACTGGTGGCGCAAACACGCAAAATAATTTGGTAAGTGCTTGTAACTTCCGCAAAGTAACGCATGAATCAATTAAATAAATAAAATTAAATATTTTTAAATATTTAATCAGAATATAAGCCGTGTCAATAAAGAAGTGAATAGGACAGTTGACCCGCGACAGGAACTACGAAAGAAAGAGGCAAAGTGGCGTACAGGAAAAAAAAATTACAAGAATTATAGGCTCAATCTAAACCTATTTTAAAATAAAATATGTATAATAAACTAAATAATAAATACAATAAATATACCTAATAATATATATATATCAATAATATATAATACGATTGATGAGTTTAAGGAGAAATAATATTATATTTATATACAAACTGTGTTGATGTTTTATGTTACATACTATGTTTTATTGTACTGTGTGCATAGAATTGTTAAATAAATATATAAATAACATAGTAAACTCACCGCAGCTCAAACACATGAAATCCTTTCTTCATCATCACCTCTTCGTACAGACATTGCACCAAGTGTTGATCATCTGAACCTGATGATAACTCTTTGAGACGGCATACGGCTTCTTCAAAACTAAACAGAAATTAAGAAAAAATCTTACTAATTTAATATAGCCCGACCAGGAAAATAGCAGCCTTGGCCATATTGCGGAAAAATATTAGAACTTTCACTGGCAACTAGATATTCAAGTAACATTCCGTCATCTCAATGTCATCTGCCAAAAAGAGACAGGAGTGGACGTTATGTATTTTGTGATTATCAAATGTTGAATTATATTTAATTTAACATGCAAAAATTAATGTTTCATATTACTGGCAACACTAAACCTTTAGTATAAATAAAATGTTCAGCCCCACTCGTATCTTCTCTTCTTTCCGATTCACACTGTGTTAGGAGACGGACGTTATACCATCCTTGTCAATATTTGAATATACGTTCTAACGTATTTAATTAAAACCTATTTGTTTTCTTTCGCCATTATCCAATTATCCAACAGGTTATTGGCCCAGACATGCTACCAAAGCATTGTGCTGTAGTTCCAAATTGTTGTTTTTATAAACATACGTATCCTCCAATTAACTGCCCCATTAACAGTTATTCTAATGAATAATCGGCGGAGTGCCCTCGATCGTTCAAGCAGTGGAGTTGACTGAGGAGGCGACGACTGTTTCCAATGAATTCCGGATTCCGGAGCTTTCGACCACATCATTAATAGGAAAGATAAGTATTTTCAATTCCTAAACAGTTTTACATAAACCATTTATAATGTTAATAGTAAATTGTCCAGTAAGAATACTTTATGCAGACAATTACTTATAATGATATAAAAACATTACAAAGTAAATACAAGAAATGAATTCCTACCTACTTAGTAATTATTTTTATTATATTTTAGCAAATTGAAATCCGGGAAATAGGCGTGATGTGTATGTTTGTAAAATTTCAGTAGTTAAAACTGTTATATGTTTCAGCCACCAAACGTGGAACACTTCAAGTAATGAGTGACACCGGTGGCATCCAAGGAACTAGGTACCGTACAACCTGCTGTCAGGATGCAGCTTGCCAGGTCACCTTCGACCAACTTGAAACCTACATCAGTAAAGACTGTATACTACTGAGTGAGTCGATTAACAATTTAATAAAAAAAATAAAAAAATAATTAAATCTGTGATAAAAGATCTGTTTCTCAAATGTGCAGTAGTGATAAAAATTATTAAGATTTTGTAGATTTTGTATGGTTAAATGGTTTTTTTTTAAATCATATCACTACTTAGTTAAATTGATTTGGTAACGCCTGGTGAAAAACAGTGCGAAGCCTGCATAAATGGGAAACAAATTCGATTACAACATTAATTCGTTGAGTATTATGACGTGCGAGCCGAACACTCCTGACTTGATCGATAATAAGAATTTCTTTGTTGTTTTTCGATCAATATACCCAATAATGTAACACGTACCTGATAGCCTATAAATAAAATGTTGTATTTTTAAAGATTTTGTAGCCAAAAAGTGATTCAAAATTTATTTTGAAATTGGTAAATTTGTACTGTGATAATGGACGGAAGTATTTTCCTTTGAGATAAAAGAGTAGTGTGTTTTTAGAGGAATTTCATATCTTTTTACTATTCCTAGAATACCAAAACAAAATAATTAGTAAATTAAGTGGTGAACAATAACTGAAAAAGCACACGCAATGGTTAGTGGTGCAAAATTACCGAAATGTTATTACCTAAGTTTTTTTGATAAAATATTATTCCTACCCGCGTTTTCACACAAAATAAAACTCCGGTTAAAACAATTAAAAGCCTGCAATTATATATTTAAAGGTCTTTGGTGCTACTGTGTACGTCCTAAAATCACTAAAACATATTTTGATAAAATGTCATGGCCTGGTGGATTTTCTACTGTACCGAACGGCTATATGGTATGAAACATAGAATGTAAAAATAAATGTGATACATGTAAAAAAAATAATAAAAAAAATAGTGAATCAGATAGTGATGTCATAGGAAATGAGGTTAATTTTCTGCCGTCAAGGCCCCAAGTTTCTATTTGAAGGAAATGAGATTAGACATTACCAAAATACTGAACCGACATTGAAGTCAGGGTTATAAAACCTCAAAGATGTGACAGACCGAATCTGATTTGCTTAAAGCTGACCTAAATCCGATCTTACGAAAACGAATAATATAAATCAGTTAAGCAAAAATCAGATAATTTTAGGGTTTAAAATCTAATATGCTTTAAGCTGATAGTCCTAAATCAGTCAAATATAAAAACGGTTAAAATAAATCAGTTGAGCAAAAATCAGATAATTTCAAAGTTGATATGCTTAAAGCTGATAGTCCTAAATCCGTCAAATATAAAAACGGATAAAATAAATCAGTAAAAAAAAAAAAATCAGATAATTTCAAAGTTTAAAATCTGATATGCATAAAGCTGATCGTCCTAAATCCGTAAAATACGAAAACGGATAAAATAAATCAGTTGAGCAAAAAATCAGATAATTTCAAAGTTTAAAATCTGATATGCTTAAAGCTGATAGTCCTAAATCCGTAAAATACGAAAACGGATAAAATAAATCAGTTGAGCAAAAATCCATAATTTTAAAGTTTAAAATCTGATATGCTTAAAGCTGATAGTCCTAAATCCGTAAAATACGAAAACGGATAAAATAAATCAGTTGAGCAAAAATCAGATAATTTCAAAGTTTAAAATCTGATATGCTTAAAGCTGATAGTCCTAAATCCGTCAAATATAAAAAAGGATAAAATAAAAATAAATCAGTAAAAAAAAAACTGATAATTTCAAAGTTTAAAATCTGATATGCTTAAAGCTGATAGTCCGAAATCAGTTTAATACGAAAGCGGATACGTGGGGCGCACTATAAGTTTCCGGAATGAATATGAAAAAATACTATTAAAGGTACAAAATTAATATATTGTTTTTCAAAATAATCTCCCTTGGCGTCTATGCACTTTTTCATTCGATGAAACCAGTTTTGAAAACTTTTGTGCCACTCCTCTGTGGTGACCTCTGAAACGTGTTTTTCATACTCCTCGACAGCCTCTTCTGGTGATGAAAATCGTTGACCGCGTAATTGGTTCTTAATTTTTGGGAACAGAAAAAAGTCACAAGGTGCCAGGTCGGGACTGTATGCAGGATGACTCATGAGTTCTACATTTTTCGCCTTCAAAAAGTCGTTTGTCTGTCTGGCCGTGTGAGAATTAGCATTGTCGTGGTGCAGGATGATACGGCGTTTACGGTTATTTTTACGGAGTTCGTCAATAACTTCCGGCAAACAAATGGTCGTGTACCAGTCACTATTCACTGTACGACGATTCTCTAAAGCAACAGTAGCCACGTGTCCAGTTTTATTAAAAAAAGAAGCAATCATCCGCTTAGATGCACTTTTCACGCGCGCCACTTTGGTTGGTTTCGGCTCATCTTGAAAGACCCATACGCTCGATTGCTGCTTTGTTTTGGGATCGTAGCAATAAATTCATGTTTCGTCACCTGTTACTATGTCCCACACCAAATTTGACGCACCTTCGTTGAATCTGATAAGCATGGCACTGCACCAAGTGACGCGGTCCGTTTTTTGAGCCTCGGTCAAGTTGTGTGGGATCCACCGCGAGCACAGCTTTCTCACACCCAAATGTTTGTGTAGGATTAATTGTATTTGACTCATGCCTATTTCTAAGGATGCGCGAATTTCATGGTAGGTCACATGCCTGTCTGTTTCAATCATACGGCGCACAGCATTGATGTTTTTGTTGGTCACAGCGGTGGACGGCCGACCATCGCGAGATTCGTCACTGAGATTGATACGACCGCGCTTGAATTCTGCAAACCAGCTATAAACAGTTGTCTTGCATGGTGCTTCATTGCCAAAAGCTGTTTCAAGCCGAGCGATGCTCTGTTGAGCTGTCAAATTACACTTAAAATCGTAGAAAATCATACTACGAAAATTTTCCCGAGTTAAATCCATGTTGATGCAGACACAAAATTTTTTAAATGGCGCCACAAGGTAAAAACAAAAGACAGTCAGATGAAACAAACTGCATTCTACAGCCAAAGAGTTCTATTTTCAAATGTTGCAATAAATTTTTAAATATTGTTTATGTAAGTGGCCAGTTCCGGAAACTTACAGTGCGCCCTATGTAATATAAAAACAGTTGAGCAAAAATCAGATAGTTTACAATGATTTGAATCTGTTTTTGGTTATAAGATTCGTAAGCCTAAACGAGTCAAATGATATGCCAAAGATATATTATCAGACTTATTCAAAATTAACTTGTAGTTGGTTCTTTTTGGTTTAGTAGTACTTAGCTAAAATGTTGTAAATATATCAATATCTTAGTTATAAGGAAAATAAATAAAGAGGTATGGCAATGTTTGAAAAAGGTACTATAAAATTAATACTAAAATGCAATTTGTGTAATAATTTTAAACATACATTTTGTGGATAAGTAGATTTCGATTGTGGTAATGATGTTAATGAAATAAAAACATCAGGGTATTTATTTGAATTGTTTAACAAATGTACAATAATGTAAAAGTACATGACTTTGTTTGAAGCTGCAAAATAGGCATTATGGTTAAAACCCTTAATAACAAATGTGTTAAATTTCTATTTTTATTGTGAAATACCTATTTTGAAGATAGTAATGGCTATGTAAGAAGGTATACCATACAATTATTCGAGATCTAAACACATTTTCATAAAATTAAAATACTCTTTGCTAGAGAAAAAGTTGAAAACAATGTTATTAAATTGTATGTGTATCTTTCACACATGTCAACAAAAATAGCGGATAATTTGACTAAACCGATTACCAATAGTTGCAATTTGTTCAGTTCGGAGATGAGATGAGCATATGTTCGTAACTATAAACAAAATTTGTATTTAAGTGCATAATATTAAAATTTACGATTTATATTTAAGTGCATAATATTAAAATGTGCGATTCGTATTTAAGTGCATAAATTTAAAATGTACGATTTATATTTTAGTGCATAATATTAAAATGTACGATTTGAATTTAAGTGCTTAATACTAATATGTACGATTTGTATTTAAGTGCATAATATTTAAATGTACTATTTATATTTAAGTGCATAATATTAAAATGTACGGTTTAAATTTTTAAGTGCATAATTAAGTTTATTTTAAATGGTCTGATTAGGTTTTTCTGGGTTTTTCCTAATCCTCGCAACAAATGTTGGATCATAATACATTGTGAATACCCCAGCCCTACTTGGATGGTTATAATGTTCTGGTTAGTGAGAATTATGATTGTAAATAATTAAGTGATTAATTTTTGAGGGGGCATGTTGAATTATATTTAATTTAACATGCAAAAATTAATGTTTCATATTACTGGCAACACTAAACCTTTAGTATAAATAAAATGTTCAGCCCCACTCGTATCTTCTCTTCTTTCCGATTCACACTGTGTTAGGAGACAGACGTTATACCATCCTTGTCAATATTTGAATATACGTTCTAACGTGTTTAATTAAAACCTATTTGTTTTCTTTCGCCATTATCCAATTATCCAACATCAAATAAAAACATACAACATGTTGCCAATTAAATGCGATCAGTAGCGACGCTAATGCAGGGTTTTTATTTTCCTGGTCGAGCTAACTCTGTTTAACACTACAATACAGAACATATAACAGTTAAAATAAACAAAAAACTATTATACAGACAAATAACTATAATACAGTAAAGTTTCAAAAGGCGGCCTTATCGCTCAAGCAATCTCTTCCAGGCTACCTTAAGGCCCAATATGAAACATTTTGCAATACATTTGGCATGAGCAATATTACTAGGGTTTTGTCAATCAATCAATATTTTATTTGTAAAACATAGGTAAACACATACAGGTGTTATAATTTTTTACATAGAGATCGCTATGTTTTGGCGTGATACAGCATACTATAATTAAGTAATAAAATTAATATAATAAGATTAAAACAAAAAAACATTACAAATATTATTATTATTAAATTAGTGAAAAATATTAAATGTCAATAAAAAAATTAATGTCAAATTAAGTAACAATTTAGTCATAATTCATCACTAAAATAGTCATTCACAGAATAGTAACATTCATTTGTATTAAAAACGAATTAATTTTATGATTTTATAAAAACCTGGTAATATTGCTCCAAGGAGCAAATACAAAGAGACGGCGTATCGACTGGTGCATCGTTACGGTCATTGGCGCAGTGACGCCGGAAATGGGTGTGGCTTACGTCATTTTTTGTTAACTATGAAGGATGCGTGACGTAAAGCGAGCTTTATGATTTATTGTTATTCTTATTTTTGTAATGTACGTTTTGTTTGAACTAAGAATATTTTGTAAAATATTTTAAACCATTTAGTTTTAAGTGTTTCAATGCTGCACTGTTAAGGGATCACAATAAACGTAAGTCAATAACAAATTTTCGACTGATTTAATTTTACACAAAATATGTGTCTGTTTTTAATGTTCAAAATATCTGTAATATAAAGAAATAAATATATTTTATTATGTTGAAATCTTCGATTTGCTAGCGACATCTATTGGTAAGTAGAGGGAATCGTCAATAGAGGCGGAGCCACTGCCAAAACCGAGCTCCCCTCACGTCTGCCTTCCGCCCCGCGTAGCCTCACACAATTTTTGTAGGGAAGCTCTTGATACGTCATCTTCTCTTAGTTATTACTCCGTGTATTGCTCATGTCAAATGTATTGCAAAATTATTCGTATTGGGTCTTAAGGTAGCCTGGAAGAGATTGCTTGTGCGTGTAAGTACACGAAATGATGATGATAAAAAGAGAAACTCACCCTTCAAAATTACCAGTTCTGTCGACAACCACCCTCCCCAACTTCAAATAAAGCGGTGTAATGCTGCTCGGAGTGGCCATGAGACCGGATAACGCGAGTCGGGAGTCGAACCCGGGACTTTGAAGCGCGCATTGCACGGCAATAACCACCGCGACAGAGGGGCAGCGCTATAGTTACATTCACATGTTAACAAATAAGAGAACAAGATAACGGTAATTTAAAAAACTAAAAAAGCCGTCTTCTTTTCTGTGTAATTAACCCAAGAGAAATCGCCATTATTTAAGGACCGTTCAAACTGACGCGAATCCCGCGCGGCTGGCGGGACGCCCACAGAAATAACAATCGGTAGAAGTGCCGTAGCGTGTACCAACGTTAACTGGCCTGCTAATGACCCTTCTATATATTTCGTTTTGTCAGTATAAACGGTCCTTTAATTTTATTTAATATTTAGTCGTATAATTATTTATTTATTTATTTAATTATAGACAGGCAGCTGTTACAGCTGATGCGTCAATATCAAGCAGTCTCTTGTAATTTCACAGAAAGTCTTTCACTTCAAGTCCATTTCTGCACCAATGTTATTTTAGTGGTGTTTGTATCCATTTGTCTAAGCGATGTACTCATTGATGTATGATGTGTAATTAGATATAATATCATGTTTGTTTTTATTTTTTCTTGAACTTCATTATGTTTGTTTTTAATTTTGATGTACTCAGTGTCACTCTCACAGTAAATACGAAGCTAACGATACTTCTCAAGCTAAACTCCATCGAGCCGTTCAGGCTGCAGAGCGTTCTCTCGAAAAACATAGTCATTTTGTTCGACATCGAATGATTTTTGTTTATTCGACATATGTCACATTTCAAAAATGGGCTCCATACCCAATAAGACCTTAAAAACTCAATATTGAGTTTGATCCCCGTATTCTTAAACATAACCTTATGGACGTCCTTCACTCAAACTCATTCGAGAGCGCCTTAAGGAAGTCCTCGGATTTTCTTTGAAAACTACATTCTTAGTCGGTTGCTTGAGCAAACTTCAATGAGGAACGTCACAGGTAATAATAACAATTCTAAACACAAAAATTGAAAATTACTAAAGAATAGAGTATAACATAAAATAAAGTAAGTAGATACGTAGGCCAAAAGTAGCATAAACCTGATTTTTATCCTTTCAACGACGCCTCAAGGTACCTCTCGACCACCCTTATATTTGACAGTTCGATACTCACCTCCAATGAGGAATCTCCTTAAGTCAAGGAAGCTAGTGACGACTAATCATACCAATGAGTTGGAGTAAGGTTGAGTCGAGTTCGAGTGAAGGTTTAAGAATATGGGTGTGAAGGTCAACTCAAAAGCTATGTGTATTTGCTTACCTTAGCAAATTGTAGTAACGCGCCCAAAATGCTATCTATAAACACTTGAACGTCTATTTCAGATGATTTTGTCTCTGTAACAATTATATTTGTATTGTATACTAGCTGACCCGGCAAACTTCGTACCGCCTCCGAATATATACACCTTTTAAACCTTCCTTGGACTTCCACAAATAATTCAAAACCAAAAATAGCCAAATCGGTCCAGCCGTTCTCGAGTTTTAGCGAGACTAACGAACAGCAATTGATTTTTATATATTTAGATGTCGCAGTCATCTGGTTGAATCTGCTATTTGATTAAATGACTAGCTCGATCATAGAATGACGGTATTCAATTGATTGACTAGGCTAAACGTTGATTGAACAAGCGTCACTCAACGTCCAACTAGTCAGCGGATTGTAACATAGCCCTTTGTTAAAGAAACCACGTCAGAGGCCGAAAGGCGGTTCCGTAATCTCTGACACTAGGATGTACAGAGTCGATTAACCATGTAACCCACGCCCACATTTTGAGTAAAAACCAATATTCAATTTAATATTTATAGCCCGACCAGGAAAATAGCAGCCTTGGCCATATTGCGGAATAAAAACGAAGGATTTATTTTTAACTCATTGAATGACATTGTCAATTGAGTTGTTGACATGGCACATACAACATGTTGCCACATAAAGGCGATCAGTAGCGACGCCAATGCAGGGTTTTTATTTTCCTGGTCGGGCTATAAAAAGTATTTATTTATCATAAAATAATTAATGAATGTAGTTATATAAAGTCCTACCTGCAATTTTATTTCTTCTGCGGACCCCACTGGCTCGGTAGCTCAATAGTGTACCACGGCATGACTTAGCTTCAGTTCGACACTTAGATGTCCCCCTCGGTTCGCTAGAAAGAAGATACTACTAGAAGAAAATATTTATATTTAAAGAGAGGTAGAACATTTTTTAAGTAGTCCGTCTGGGGAAGTACCTCCACCCTTCAGAAGACCGCAGTCAAATAACACTGTGATGCAGTGTTGTGTTACTGCTGGTGAGTAGGGTCGCCAGGCTCCAGAGGGGACGCTGTGCTGATAGCGGACAGCTCGGCAACGCGCAAGTGACATCTCCGGTGTTGCAGGCGTTCATATGCTACGGTAACCACTTACCATCAAGTGGGCCGTACGCCTGTTTGCCTACTTAGTTGTATAAAAATGCAAATAAATAATTTATTTGCGGCAAGCTCAGCGTTGGAAATTCGCCAACCAGTCAGGTAAAGATGACCTGAAAAAGGTCGCAGGCATTCGCTGGATACAGGCCGCTGACAACCGGCCATTTTGGAAATCGTTAGGAGAGGCATCTACCAGCAGTGGACTGACTGCGGCTTTATTCAAACTTTTTTGTACAAATATAAAATTGTATATTACAATAGGCGGACTTAATGCTAAAAACACAATTTTTTTTAATGTTATTTAAGTTTTATTTTTAAGTTTCTGTACAATAAAAATATTTAATAGGTTACTAAGAAAAATAAAATGTAAAAATTAGGCTAATCCATACTCATATTATAAATGCGAAAGTCTGTCTGTCTGTCTGTTACGCATTCACGGCCAAACAGCTGAATGGATTTTTTTGAAATTTGGTATGGATATAGTTGAAGACCCGGGGTCAAACATAGGCTACTTTTTGACGAAGGCAGAGCTGCGGGGAAAAAGCTAGTGTTCAATAAGTCATCCTGTTATATGTCATTGATTAGTTCATTAATTCATAATAATAAAATAAATGAATGAATTCATTAAATTTCTAAATTTTTTTTATTAACTATTTCGGGTACCACTGCTGCGCAAAAGCATCCCCTCTTTACAAAAAGATATAACAAATGTTTCTATCTGTATATGTCACAGATAAAATCATTAAAATAAAACTCACATAGTTTCCAAAGGCTCATCTCTTAGTCTGCATTTCAGAAAATTTTCATTTTCCCGCAAGTCCGCAAAGAAAATCCCCAGTATCGGAGCGCAAGCTGATAACTCCGTGATCCTACCCGCGATTAGTAGGGAAACACATTCCGAAAGCCTAAAAATAAAGCGTTCAATCATTCATTTCGGTCATTCCGTTCATTTGAACTTTATTGTACAAAATATACTATTGCATATCACACGAAACGTGGTCTTTGACTATGGGCCTCATAAGAAAGCTCAAGGTCGCCCAGAGAGCTATGGAGAGGGCGATGCTCGGTGTTTCCCTACGAGATCGAATCAGAAATGAAGAGATCCGTAGGAGAACAAAAGTCACCGACATAGCCCAGCGAATTAGTGCTTTGAAGTGGCAGTGAGCGGGGCACATAGCGCGGAGAACCGATCGCGCAGCGTTGGACATCCACCGGCCAGATGGTCAGATGACCTAAAAAAGACGCTGGATGCATACTGCTGCCAACCGATCATTTTGGAAATCATTGGGAGAGGCCTATGTCCAGCAGTGGGCTGACTGCGGCTGAAATGGTGATGATGATATCACAATAGGCGGACTTAATGCTAAAAGTATCATCTAATATTCAACCTTTGAGTCAAGCAGATATATTTAATGTGGGTATACACCGTGAAGGTTTAGTCGTTTCGGACCCATCGTCCAGTGACTCCATTCATGCAACTGAACAGCTTTCCCCAAGATACATGGGCCGAAATATGGACTCAATTTTTGGACCTCCCATACAAAATGTCTCATCACGTGACCTAACTTACTATGGGAAGTCCGAATTTGTTATTCACGTTTCTAGCTATGTTCCTTGGGGAAATTACTGTGTCTGAATCTGTGGGCGTCCCGCTCGCGTAGCGGGACGCCCACAGAAATAAGAATATATAGACGTGTCACTAGCAGGCCAGTTAACTTTGGCACACGCTACGGCACTTCCACCGATTCTTATTTCTGTGGGCGTCCCGCAAGTCGCGCGGGATTCGCGTCAGTTTGAACGGTCTTTAAGTCCGCCTGTTGTTAAAAATATACTTTGTGGAACAATAAAGTTTTAATAAATAGATACTAAAATGTTATAAACTTACATGAACTATACATACAACAATTCATTCAACAGTCATATCGTTTTGGGTTACATGGTCAAACGACAATGTACACCCTGGTTTCAGAGTTTTTCGGAACCGCCTTTCTGGCTCTGACGTCTAAACGAAGCGTGCGTCCACTGGGAATCGAACCCGCCACCTTCGGGTCTATGACAAACGTCTTAACCACTGGACCACGGAGGCATTTCATTCATTCATTACATACATTTGATTCATCTCAAAAATTCAAAATAATTTAAATCAAGAGTTTATTTGAGTTACATTGGTAGGACATTGCAGGCTTGAATCACCTGATTGTCTGATAATAAAGATGATTCCGTGCTTCGGAAGGCGCGCTAAGCCGTTGGTCCCGGCTGCCATTTGGTGGTCGATAAAGGAACCACGTCAGAGGCCGAGAGGCGGTTGCGAACAATCTGACACCTAGGTGTACATAGAGATGACGATGACAATTTGTAAGAAATTGTTGTATTTTGTTAGTTTTCCAAAAAAATTCCCATACATCTCGCACGTTTCATACATTTTTCTACTCACCTCTCCCCGGCATTTTTGCTCAACGCCTTCCTAACAGCATTAGTGACGTCATCGTTATATGACGTCACACCACTAGCCACTTTTGAAACAACATTGAGTACATATGGATCAGTTTCATGAATAATGTTAATAAACGTGTTCGATTTTTTAAATCGTTTGGCCGCAGATTCGCCTTGACGTTCGGTTGGTTGGAATATTTCTGTAAAAGTATGAAAAATAATGCTAAAAATATTGAAATACCTCATTTATACCTATGAAAAACACTTTTTCTTCATCCTAGCAACTAGGGATAGGCCAGTTTCCAAGGTCAAAAGACTAACTTTAAAATTGGTCCGTAATTTAGGAAATCAAAATATATTAGTGATGTATTTTTTCTTTTGTCAATTGAGCGATAAATTATAAAGATATAACGCATCAAAGTTTAGGAGTGGGGGCTCGTGACGTCACATATTGCGAAAAAGTGTAGCACACTGTGACGTCACACGGAACTTTAACGCGCCATATCTTTACCATTCTTTGTTTAATTTTCAAAGGAAAAAATACGTCTCCAATATTTTTTGATTATCTAACTGACGGACTAATTTTATTTTTTAAATTAAACTATTTTTTATCGCGTTTATTACTTATTTATTTACACCTGACGTTTCAAACACTTTACAGCGTGCATGGTCGTTCAAGTTAACATTTGTCTTTGATGTCATAAGATTACAAACTACCGCCTGAAAAACCGTATTAAAATAGTTTAATTTAATGAATAACAATCGCGAAAACATAAGAAATCATTAATTTTATTTTTTTAGGAATCTAGCTACTACGCTTTAGTTATGGCCCTAGATTTGGCAATACAATAAGTTTCATTAAATACTTTATTTAAAAAGCTGAACTCACCTTCAAAAGCTGTCGCAGCAACTTTGAACGCAGCTTTCTTAACCCTTTCCGACGAATGGCTACAATATTCTAAGGCTTGCTTAACAACCCTTCTTTTAAAACTATCATTCATCATTCTTAACCCGTTAGCTACTAAACCTAACGCCTCTATGTTGTCTGTGGTTAGAAATTCACTGAGCTCTATAGTCTCGAATACAGAGTTGTCTATGGTCTGTTGGGATATGTATGTTGATAGTATGTGTAGACATTTGTTTTGCAGCGATTTTGGAAGTTTTCTTGTTTGATCAATTATTTGTCTGAAAATAATGTTTTTTTAAACACCAAACAATATTTTACAGTGTACATGAAACTTACGGAGTATGTGTGGCGTACATCTGAGCGATAAAATTAGAAATAGTAAGATAAGGAAAATGTGTGGTGTGAATGAAGATGTAGTGACAAAGAAAAAGGCATGTTAAGATGGTTTGGGCATGTAGAAAGGATGGATGAAAGGAGACTTACGAAAGTTATTTACAAATAAAATGTGACAGGAAAAATCGGTGAGGGCCGGCCTCGGAGAACATACTGCGACCAAATCGCAGACATATTAAAAAAGGGAGATATGTCAGGAGTACCCGTAATCGACGAGCGTGTATGACAAGAGTGATGAGCGTAGAAGAAGCGAGAGAAGTCTGCAAGGATCGTAGCAAATGGAAATCCGTAGTCTCTGCCTACACCGGCGTGATGGTATGTATGTATGAAACTAAATCAGTTTCAATAAAAAAAATATGTGATATCTGAGAAATTTTGCGATATTTCATGAAAATTTTAATACTGATTTTCACACATTTATCAATGATTATAACTAAAGTTGTAGGTATTTATTAAATTAAATAAAAAGAGAGGAAAATGGAATGTGTTGAGATGACGTGAAAACAATGCGGATTAAAAAAAAAGGTGATTCGAAAAATGAAATGATTTTAAAATGAAAATGTGGTGAAGGGTGGTTATGATATGAATAAGTATGGATAAATGAGGAACGATGCAAGGCCCTTCGTTACAAATCAATCTAACTTACGGTTTCAAAAATGTTTAGACACCGTGAAATTTTAGTCGTTTTGGACCCATCGTCCAGTGACTCCATTTATGCAACTGAACAACTTTCCCCAAGATACATGGGGTAAACTTTTGGACCTCCCATACAAAATGTCTCATCACGTGACCTAACTTACTATGGGAAGTCCAAATTTGTTTTTCATGTTTCGAGCTATGTTCCTTGGGGAAATTTGTTCGGTTGCATGAATGGAGTCACTGGACGATGGGTCCAAAACGACTAAAATTTCACGATGTATATATATATGTATATAACCACTTACTTAAAATTAACTCCATCGCATACATCTTGACACCCTAATTGCACATAATACAACAATTTGACATACGATTCGCCATTCTTAACCTTTTTTAACATATCTCTAAAACTTTGTATGGCGCTGTCTCTCTCCAACGTATC
Organism: Euzophera pinguis; assembly: GCA_947363495.1. Classification (NCBI taxonomy): domain Eukaryota; kingdom Metazoa; phylum Arthropoda; class Insecta; order Lepidoptera; family Pyralidae; genus Euzophera; species Euzophera pinguis. The sequence goes on from OX376154.1 coordinate 27,752,511, forward strand.
CCCGTCTCTTTCCCTCTCGCAAGATAATGCAGCACCAAAGCATTCGGCCACTTTGATGTCATCGAGCCAAATTTTCAAGTCCATTTGGACAAATGTTTTGACCAATTCCGGTATATGGATTTTGTGTTTGGCCAACTTTTGAATTATTGGTAAACATCGCGAACGACGGTCTGAAAGTATGTAAATTTAATAAATAAATAAGTACTATAACATTTTTTTTAGGAAATAACCTAAATGTAACACCATTTTATTTGTACGATAATAAAAAGTTGTAACATTTAGGTTACTAGAATAATAGGTAATTATATCATGAAATCCTGTAATTTTAAAAAAAAGTCTCGGTCCTTTGAGAGGTTTGCGCGGGGTTATTGATCCAACGCGTATAGGCCCTTTGGAGAAGTTGATGTCATGTGTTGCTCCTGCCCAAACCCGTCCTCGGCTATATCAATAGATGACATTTCCATGAACAAGTCTGGGCAGGAGTAGGAACTATTGCTAATGAGTGAAAAGAATAAAATGGGTTATGGTTATGAAGTTTGGATGGATTTAAACTGGGCTATTGCAATAGAATTCGGACACCTGCCATAATCATGATTACTGACTATTAGTGGCAGGCGGTGACTCGCCACGCAGTGAATGGACCCCTAAATAGTCGCTGCGTTTCAGCAACAGAGGGGCAACATTGGAATGAGCGGCTAAGGATGCCGAGAGTTGCGGCTCCGGTTTTTTATTTTTATTTAATTTAAATAATCTAAAATAAAAATTTGTTCATTTACCTAGTTAATTTGACAAACATGTGAATTCGTTCATTTACCTAGTTAATAAAGGAAAGTTTTTTTTCTTATTTGTAAATTGACGGTTTGATGAAAATGCTGCAGTGGAGTTTGTGGCGCCGCTCCTTCTCCACTCGCGCTTTGGAAGTGGTGGTAAACTTAATATAAGTAAATTGACGTAAATAAGTGATATTTATATCCTATATTAAAAATAAACGATTTCATCTCATTTCACCTGATTTCGCTTATTTTTTGCGAAATATGGAACTGAAATTTTTAACACTATTTTTTGCGTACTCAAATTCTATCACAAGTTGATTAAGTCCTATAAAAATCTTAATTTATAACTTCTCATGTTTTTAATAGATGGCGTAACAATGACTTTGTATTGAGAGTAACCAGGAGTAACCGCATTTCAATGAATGACGGTTAAATATCTGTATAGCATATATTCTGTAATCTGTGGTACATACCTGTCATATGAGGCTCAAACACGCTCCAATCGACTTTCACATACGCTGAATATACTTGAAGAAAATTATCCAAAATTATCAAAAACGGATCTCTAGATTGAATAGATTCTGTTATGAGAGCTTCTACGGTAATTTGTAAGTTTTTTAGACATGACTCGGGCAAAGTCGGGTCGTCACGCCAGTGTGTTAGCGTTTGTAGCTAAAAGAAATAAAGTATGTATGTATTTAAAACCTTTATTGTACAGAAAGACATTGTTACAACATAATAGAACACAACAAGAGGCGGAGTTATCCGTGATAAGTTTTATACATAGACAAATAAGCAGGGCCTTTACTATTGAAGAAACGAGTAAGCGAGATGTCGCCTTACAGCTTGTATTGCGCCATCTCGTTCACTCATTCGTTTCTTCCCTGCTATTAGAGGCGATAATCCCAGGACGCTATTACGACGAGATATACAAAGCGAAAATAAAGATCTTTTTATACGTCTGACAATAAGGTAAAGCAATTGACGGAAAGTAAGCCATTTTGCGACTTTCTGTCAAACAGTAGAATAGGCTACTTGACTGTGTTCACATTTTGACAAATTTTTTTAAACGTAATAACGCCTACACTAAAAATTCCGAAAACAACAACAAAATTGGTAATCAATTAAAGCAGTAATTAGCATTTAAAGTTTTCAAATGAAGAAAAGTGTGAGCGTGGCGGGGACGCCTTGCTATCTCTATCATACACACGAAAATCAAGTGGCAGTGACGTCACTCCACCAGTGAGTCTCAGCGTATCACCCCTTACATTTTTAATAAATAAAAAATAAAAAAACACGATCTAAAATTTTGTCTGGTATTTCTCAATAACTCTGAATAAGAGCAGATTAAAATGTTTGAAAATTGATATATATAAAAAAGAACTCACGACATCCACATGCAGTCCATTAATAGTCTCTTTTTGTAGTGTGTTCGCTAAAAACGCAAGAAAAGCCGGGCGGAGAGCGCTAGCGTGCGGCGACAACGACTCTTGGCAGTTGCAGATACACTGTGTAAACAAATGAATAGTTATCAAGAGAGTTGGGACATTTTGTAAGGAGTAGTCCGTCTGGGGAAGTACCTCCACCCTACAGAAGACCGCAGCCAAATAACACTGTGATGCAGTGTTGTGTTCCTGCTGGTGAGTAGGGTCGCCAGGCTCCAGAGGGGACAGGTCGGCAACGCGCTCATGACATCGCCGGTGTTGCAGGCGTTCATGGGCTACGGTAACCACTTACCATCAGGTGGGACGTACGCATGTTTGCTTTAAATATTATGTTGTTAATATTATAAAACTATACTAACTTGTGCCAATAAATAGCTATTAGTAGCTATCAGCGTGTCAACAAGTTGCTTACACACTCTCGGCCAACAAGGCAACGTTAGCGTGTGATTTAACACCGCGGTCAATGTGCCCGCACACCAGTGTTTGTTTATGTCGCTGTCGGATATCAGTAACTCTTGGATTTCTACCTAGAAACATGTATAACTTAGGAGCGATTTCATAAAAGACGGATGAGTTTTATTCTAAGGATAATGATGCAATTTACTCTCGTATAAATGTAGTTTACATTTCACTACACAGTTACCCCAAAAATGTACTGTTAAACAAAAACATTAAAATCCGATGCACGTAAAATCTCGAAAGAGATTGTGATGGCATCGTATATAGATACAAAACTGCACCATGCGCTTTATGTTTAAGTAAATAAAAAAAAAAAAAAAAAACAAAAAAAAAAAAAAAAGTGTAACTCCTGTATAAATCTCCATTCAAACTGACGCGAATCCCGCGCGACTGGCGGGACGCCCACAGCAATAAGAATCGGTAGAAGTGCCGTAGCGTGTGCCAAAGTTAACTGGTCCGCTAATGACACCTCTACGTATTTTTATTTCTGTGGGCGTCGAGCAAGTCTACTTAGCTCTACCAAATAAAAAATATTTATTCACTACCCTGTGCTGCCAACCTAAAAAAATAAACTTGAACGCCGGAAGTTGTCCGGCTACGTCACACGTTAACCTTGCTAAAAGTGAAGTTCATTGGGTTTTCTGCGATTTTCATAAAAAAATACTGATCAAAAGATCTGATTAATGTAATCTGTTCCCTAAGCCTATTTCCTCGAAATGATTTACGAATTAGACATTTTCATGAAAAAGTTTACTAGCCAATTGTGATTTTGTAATCTACTCGTAACTATGGAATCACGCATCTTTTGATCTGTAACTTCGTAAATCTACAATGCAATGTAACGTCAGGGTCGGCAACGCGCTCGTGACATCGTGTTGCAGGCGTTCATAGGCTACGGTAAACACTTACAATCAGGTGGGCCGTACGCCTGTTTGCCTACTTAGTTGTATAAAAAAAAAACGTATTTTATCCTGTAACTATGTCAACTTTCCCCAAGATACATGGGTCGAAATATGGAGTAATTTTTTTGACCTCCCATACAAAATGTCTCATCACGCGACCTAACTTAAGTACTATGGGAAGTCCAAATTTGTTTTTCATGTTTCGAGCTATCTTCCTTGGGGAAATTTGTTCGGTTGCACGAATGGAGTCACTGGACGATGGGTCCAAAACGACTAAAATTTCACGGTGTATTATAAATACCTGCTCCACCTCCTTATCATACAGATCAAACTTATACGGATCTTCTGAGAGTGTCCGCAAAAACATCTTAGTTCGAGTAGCGGCTGTCAGAGATCCAACAGTATTAGAATTACTTGTGACTGATATGGATATCGGTTGGCGGGTTTTACGAAGCCGCTAAAATGATAATTAACATATTTAACTGTTTATAAATCTATATTGTACCACAAGAAAAAATGTAATACTTTTACAATTGGCGGAGTTAATGCTAAAAGCATTCTCTACCAGTCAACCATTAGGAAAAACAGAATTATGTGTGGCGCGAATTATCTTAAAAATACAAGGAGAGAGAAAAATAAAACTTACTGTTAAATAAACATACATAGATTTACATATACATACATAAACGTAGAATATCTACACTAATATTATAGAAAGGAAAGATTTGTATTTTTGTGTGTATGTTTGTAATGAATAAACTTTACTGCGCCGATTTCAAAAATTCTTTCACCATTGGAAAGCTACATTCACCCTGAGTAACATAGGCTATATACCGCAGGCGGAGCTGCGGGAAACAGCTAGAAATAGTATATTTTGGCAGAATACATGTGTTAAAAAAGGTGTTACAGTGTTTGGTCAATGTAGTCAGCTAACAGACGTGCAAAATTTCTTACAATCCATACTAATATTATAAATGCGAAAGTCTGCCTGTCTGTAACGTTTTCACGGCCAAACCGCTGGACGGATTTTGATGAAATTTGGTGTGAATATAGTTGAAGACCCGGGGTCAAGCATATGCTACTTTTTGACGCAGGCGGAGCTGCGCTTTATTGCGCCATGAACAAAAATACAGATTACAAAAAAAAAAATTGCTCTTTCAATTTAATGTGTATCTATTGCGAAAACATAAGAAATCATTAGAACATTTTCGAGTTATATTATCGGAAGTTCGAAAATGTTATTAATACCATTTTACGTTAAAATTATTATTCATCATAATTTTTTAAAATCCTACATGTCGAGACTCATAATCATCTCATTTCATAACATCACTAATCACAGATTTGTTTTAACCTAATATTTGTTAATTATTTCTTATGTTTTCCCTAAAGTTACACATTAAATTAAAACTTATTTTAATACGGTTTTTATTGTGTTTATTACTTATTTATTTACACCTACCGTTTCAAACACTTTACACCTTTTTTTTCAAAGACTAACCCCCGTATTCTTAAACATAACCTTAAGAACGCCCTTCATTCATACTCATTGGAGGAAACCTCAAGGAAGTCCTCGAACTTTCCTTGAAAACGATATTCTAAGTTGGTTGCTTGAGCAAACTCCCATAAGGAACGTCCATGGCACAGGTTATAATAACAATTATTAACACAAAAATTGAAATTAAAAAAGAAAATACTAGAAAATTAAATAAAGTAAGTAGATACCTAGGCCAAAAGCGGCAAAAAACCGATTTATATCCACTTTATTTCATTTCAAGGACGCCTCAAGGTACCTCTCGACCAACCTTACATTTGACAGTTCGATACTCACCTCCAATGAGGAATCATCTCAAGTCAAGGAAGCTTGTGACGACTAATCATACCAGTGAGGTGGAGTAAGGTTGAGTCGAGTTTGAGTGAAGGTTTAAGAATATAGGTGTAAGTTAACCTTTGTCTGTGATATCATAAGAATAGCAAACTATCGCCCATAATACAAATAATAAGCTATAACTATAGTCTGTCTCAATGGAAAAAGACAAAAATATAAACAAATATGGCGTCTGACATTGAGACAGGTTTGTCGACGGTGTTTTTGTGAAAATGTTATGTGGGTTCATTGAGATGTAAATGTGATAAGCATTGATAATCGAACGCGAGTGATTGATAAGTAATTTTAATAAATTACACTGCAATTTAATGTAGGTTAATGGTATTCTATATTACTTAACCTTTTCTTAGTTTATATAATCACTAATTAGATATTTTTTTAAGTTTATAATATTATACATGTTTCTTTTTTAATGAATTATTGTTTTCATTTTAAAATCTTTATTACAATTATTTACATTACAATAAAAAATAAGATAAAATAAAAAAAAATAAGACCACCCCGTGTCGTACCTGGCCCAAAACCCATAACGCCAGCAGCATTCTCCCTTTGGATTGCTATTGATAACCTCTGAACAAGATACGACAATGAGCGGTTATCTTTGGTATTTACAAACATGCGACGACCTAACTCGTTTATAAAAGCCCTAGCTTCCGAACCCCAAACACCCATGGTCTCAAAAGCATTAGATATTTAATTCATGAAAAGATAACAATTAATTATGAGAATGACAAAGTATCGAGTTCTATGTTTATCCTGCAACACCTTTTTGTAAATCATGTTCACAAAAGAAATGAATTGAGTATAATGGCCATTGTTTACATTATTGTCTTTTTCCATTGAGACAGGCTTTAGACTAATAAATTAGTGATTAAAATAGTGCAATTTAATGTGAAGATGTGTTAAGCTCACCTTTACAATAGGAAGATTATATTTACAATTAACATCAATAATCTTGCCCCAAGCGTCTTGTCCGACAATAAAATCGTAGAATTTATCAGCCGGGTTAATTTTGCAAATGGCCGCCGCTAGACAATTATAGATGGCGCTTTGGTAGCGGCTGTAACTAATGATATTACAAGCAAATCAAATTTAATCTATGTATATGCCGTTGGCCGAATCGTAGAATTGATCATAATGATGAGGACAAAACAGAATCGACCATATCATTAATACTTCAGAGTTTAATGATATGGTCGTCCACGTTTGGCCAGGGGGCCTATTTTCAAAATGTATGACTTGTATGTCAAATAAAAACTATTCGACTCGCCTATTTTGCGTGATTCACACTTTTCCGAATGTGGCAACTTTATATTGTAGTGTGTGTAAGACAATGTGCAAAGACGAAACGAGAATGAGTTATTTCTTGTACTATTATTCTTACATAGTTCGAATACGCAAACTGGCATTTTGTTTCTGTTTTTAAACTCCAACTCACTTATCGGTCGCGGCGTGACTGACGCGGGTATGCCGCAAGTACGCCCAATTCGCGTAGTTTTAGTTGCCGCATTTGCCTAGTACGCCGACGGTATCTAGTTTTAATTAGAATTAATCTATGCTCAAAACATAATTTTAATTCTGAAAGTTCTGTTGTAAGTTTATCATTACATCGATTATTGGCGATAATCTACTGAATATATCCTGTAACTTTAATTTTCACAATAATATTCTTTGATTTTTTAACAGCTGATAGCCCGCCGCTATGATAATGCTCGAACAAGTAGCAACATCAGCGCCTCTAGTGGTTAAAAATGTACCTTTACAGGTACAAAGATGTATAATTTAATCTCGCCGCTTATAGCGTTGGTCTGATTTCCCTGTAAAAAGGGTTATGGAGGTCAGACCGCAGTCGCTCCACTGTAATAACCAGTACCGCCAAATCTAGAACCATGACTTACACGTACCCTAGTACAAATTTTCTTTTTTTTTTGTTCAGGTGGTCGAAGCCGCAGGTAACAGCTAGTCAAAAAGTTTTCCTTATAGTAAGAGATATACAAATATTTTCATTATTTCACTTCAATCGTGGCTTAGAATAGACCACTCACCCCATAGTGTCGGGACAGTCCTTCCGTAATGTGACGCAGAGTTTGCAAACTGTTGACGGTAGGTAGTTTGACGGAGGTAGAGGGTTCGATTCCCGGTAGAGAACAGATTGTGGTGATTGTAGGCTTGTTAGGGGTATCTAGAACAAAACTTTGTATAAATTGAACTGTTTCAATACGGTTTTTATCGCGTTTGTATGTGTAACAATCGCGATATCAAAAGAAATTAAAATTATTTCATTAACATTATGAACATAATTCTTCTGCGTTTTACTCCAAGTCGTTTACGGTACGGGCTGTTCGCCTGTGGAATGCTTTGCCTCTTAATGTACGCATGGCTCAAACTATTACTAGTTTTAAGAGCCAGGTGAAGGAGCACTATCTGTCCCTTCAAGGTGTGTAGAATATATCCATACTAATATTATAAATGCGAAAGTCTGTCTGTCTGTCTGTTACGCTTTCACAGCCAAACCGCTGAACGGATTTTGATAAAATTTGGTATGAATATAGTTGAAGACCCGGGGTCAAACATAGGCTACTTTTTGACGCAGGCGGAGCTGCGGGAAACAGCTAGTATTATATGTATTTCTTATTAGTGACTGTTCCTTGTTACCAAATTATATCTATGTCTGTGTTGATTTATCTATACAGTAGATATTATTTTTAATTCTACTGGGCGCACCCTTACATCATGTTCTCTTATTGTACAAAGGTTGGCCGGAAGAGATTGCTTAGCAAGAAGTCCGCCTTTGCTTCATATTGTCATCAATGTTAAAATTTCAGTTTTGTTTTTTCCCAGATGTGGGCAATAAAGTTACATTGTATTGTATTTTTTTTTATTGTAAAGTTAATTGAAAATATGTTGTCAATAAAATATTTTCGGCGTCATTTTACCAATGAGGCGACGCAAAAAGACGAGAGCCAATAGTTGAAATTGTAATCGTTCAAATCCAAAGAAAGTATTATTTTGATAGTATCGTTTTGAGTTTGTATTTTGAGAAAGTGTTTTTTTTTATAGAGAAATTGACCTTTTTGGAATATGACATTTTAAGTATCATTTCGATAACACTGTCATTTTGAAAAACTGTAATTTTATAAAAAGTGACATTTGAAGAAAGTGAAATTTTGTATATTTGGAAAAAAATTATTTTGAGAATGTGAAATTTTGCGAAAGTGTCGTTTGTACAAAAAAATAATTTTATGAAAGCGTCGTTTTGATAATGACATTTTGAGAAAGTGTAATATTGCCAAACTGTAATTTTGAGAATGTGTCATTCTCACTTAAGACTTAAGTGTCATTCTCAAAAGTGTCCTTTAAAATTTTCTGTAAATTATTTAATTAAAAAGTGGCATATGAGAATATTTTATTTAGCGAAAATTGTCACATTGAGATAAGTGTCATTTTGCAAACTCCCACCTTTTCAAAAGCGACCTGCAGTAGCAGCAGCGCCCTGGTTCGCTCCACAACACACTGTTCGTATTTGTCCGCGGATAGACCACTCCGCGGCCTTTTGCCGAGAACTTCTAGGAGTTTCTGGAAGTTTCTCGAGAAAAATCGCTCGCAGTACGACGGTGTCGAGTATCTAGACAATATATATTACTAACATTAAAATTAGTTCATCATTTAGGAAATCCAAATATATTAGTGACGTATTTTTTCTTTTGCCAATTGAGCGCAGTGTTGCCAACCCGATTTTAGAAAATTAGTAGATTATGTGCCAAATGTTAGTAGAAGTTGGTAGAATGTAAAATGCAAAGTTGGTAGATCTACCACCTCAATTTAGAAGATTTTTAAGATTCTAAATGCATGAATGCATGCGTAATTATTCAGTTTTAACAACAAAACAACACAAAACAGGAGCAAAGATTCACCATTGATTCCGCAACAAACCAACCGCTAATGGGCCACAGAACAGTATAACAAAGACTCTATGTATGCTTGACCTAACGTCGCATAGCTCACGCAACACATCGCAACGTTCGTCGCTTGTCGATATAAACTCAAAACTAATTAAAAAAATTAGGTAGTTTATAGGTCTAGGGTGGTAGATAAATAAATAAATAAATTTTTATTGGGAACAAAAAAGTGTTTACACAAACCAAGGTTAACGATGGCACCCGCAGTAGTTAAAAACTGTGTCGCGAGTGTCAACGCCCACCTCCAGAAATACAAAAATTTCCCTACACATTTAAAATTATCAAATAAAACAATCAATTATCTTTTCAAAATTAGGTGAATGTAATTAATTAAATTTAGACAAATCAAATTAGTTTTTAGTTATGTATACTAACGTGATCCAATTGAAAATTGGGTTACATAAAATTAATAATGTGAAAAACGTGAAAAACTATTACAAAAATCTCTATCATCATTCTCGAAAATCCAAACCGAATCAAAATAAAATTGAAGTTCCAAAATTAAAATTAAAATTGAAAAATCAAAATTGTCATTGAAAATTAAAAATAATAATAAATCCATTACAATAAATTAAAATAAGTAAATAGTATTAAAAAAGTTACATTATTTAAATTAGACTAGTTAGATTTCTCTTTCTGCCTTAATATAAAATATTTAACATCTAAAATCAAATCAAGATTAAAGTTTAAAATCATTCAATTATTAAGAATATACTATCGGTTCATTAGAGATAATTGTGTTTATGAAAGTTTAAGTGAGTGAGAGTGTAAATTGAGTATATAAAGTAACGTTTGTGTAAGGCAGCGAAAGTGAGGACCGTAATATTTAATTTATAAATTTATTCGACAACCTTTATAAGGTTTTCCGTAGCATCATAGTACAGGGACTTAAGCCAATTGGCGCGAGCTAATTTACATTTGTAGAGGGTGAGTGGGTAGATGGACAATAGATAGGTAGACTGAAGTGAAAATTGGCAGATCTACCAAAGAGTTGGTAGATATGACATCACCGATTGAGCAATAAATTTCTAAAAAAATGTAATTAGTCCGTCAGTTAGATAATCGAAAAATATTGGAGACGTATTTTTTTCTTTTTAAAATTAAACAAAGAATGGTGAAGATATGGCGCGTTAAAGTTCCGTGTGACGTCACAGTGTGCTACACTTTTTCGCAATATGTGACGTCACGAGCCCCCACTCCTAAACTTTGATGCGTTATATCTTTATAATTTATCGCTCAATTGACAAAAGAAAAAATACGTCACTAATATATTTTGATTCCCTAAATGGATTAATTTTAATGATAGCCTTTTGACCCTGGAAACTAGCCTATTGTTTTATATTTTAAATGAATTTGTGAGTTGTTAACTCATGATATGAATAATATTATTTGACAATGTTGTGCATGTCTGTAACAGGTGTAAGCACTGGATAAAATTATTTTAAGCCATGTTTTTTGTAATGATTGTGTTTACATTGTTGATGTGCCTAAATGAATAAATAAATTTCTCATCAGCTGTACATACGGCCAGGAAAATGCAGATAGAATACTAACCTTAACAAAGGTAACATCAGTCTCGTGCACACTCCTAGCGATGAGCTACCGTCGCTCAAAGCTAACAGTCTATCGCCCGCTTCAAACTCTTCGAAGCGAGCGAGCGAAGCGGCACAAGCGTCCATCGCTTTATCCCACCACTGGTCTTGTTTATCCTCATCTATAAATAAAGCACGCATCATCATTATCGAGTGGTTTTTCAGAACCGCCTTCCGGCCTCTGACGTATATTTAACCTTTATTGTACAAATTACAATTTGTAAAGCACAATAGGCGGACTTAATGCTCAAAGCATTATCTAACAGTCAACCTTTGGGTATAGCAGAGAGGTTAAATGTGGGTGTACTAAAAATACCACGGGAACGGCTTGTAAAATCAATACTTATACGAATAAACCTACACAACCATACATCTTATAATACAATAAACATACATAAACAATGCATACCTATACAAATAATATAAACATAAATTTATATAATACTAGCTGTTTCCCGCAGCTCCGCCTGCGGTATATAGCCTATGTTACTCAGGGTGAATGTAGCTTTACAATGGTGAAAGAATTTTTGAAATCGGCATAGTCGTTTTTGAGTTTATTCATTACAAACATACGCACAAAAATACAAATCTTTCCTCTTTATAATATTAGTGTAGATAATTTTACATAAAATACAGATGCAATGTATGGTTAATTAATTAATTACATTTAATCAGTTGCTTTGCTGAGCGAGAAAATGTCCGAATAGCAGAGCTTTAAAACCATGGAGCAATCACAAAGAGGAGATGCCGTAATAAGCGTTTTGTAAGAAAGTATTTGTTCAGCTACACGACGCTGTTGACAGAAGTGCGACATGCTTGGTTTCGGCCGTGGCTCCAACCATGGAGCACGAGCAATGACAAGCTCCGCCCACTGCAGTGTCATCGCATCACTGCGCCATTTCAAACGGCATCTCCTCTTTGTAATTGCTCCATGTTTGCGCAAACCATCGCGGCTAGAGGCACTCCTAATAGATTGGGGAAGCGCGTTCCAGATTGCGCTTAACTATGTTACTTTTGTTTGTAAATGGTGCAATAAAGTGTTCATTCATTCATTCAAGACACAGGCCAATCAGAAATACAATATTGTCCAAATGTTAACACAGACAATCCTATTGTCAAAGTTAAAAAATACTTACCGGTAGCCGCCAACGCTGCAATTATGTCCAACAAAGCCATGGACGGTCTGGAAGCTAACGCGTCCAGCGCTGAACGTAAAGTAACCCCGTTACATTCACTCAAAGAAGCGCTTAGACAATTATGTGCGAATTGGGTGTAGCAGTTACTGGCGGAAATGAAACGAATAGGATAAAAAAATAGGCCCTATTTTTGTGATAAATGTGTGATATACACCGTAAAATTTTAGTCGTTTTGGACCCATCGTCCAGTGACTCCATTCATGCAACTAAACAACTTTCCCCAAGATACATGGGGTCGAAATATGGAGTAAATTTTTGGGCCTCCCATACAAAATGTCTCATCACGTGACCTAACTTACTATGGGATGTCCAAATTTGTTTTTCATGTTTCGAGCTATGTTCCTTGGGGAAATTTGTTCGGTTGCATGAATGGAGTCACTGGACGATGGGTCCAAAACGACTAAAATTTCAAGGTTATACACCTTGTAATTTAAAAAATAGGGCCTAACAGAATTCCTTCGATACGATATCGACCCAAACTTTTGAGGTGCTCGAGTAGAGGGCGACCCGCGTATCCGTAGCGAATGTTCGTGTCTAGCGTTGCCAGGCGTCCGGATAAAGCCGAACATAGTTAGGCTTTCTGATTGCGTGTCCGGCCAAAATAAACGGTGTCCAGCTTGTCCGGCTTTTATTAGGTTTTTTACATTTTATTTAAATTAACAAAATTTATGGTAATAATCAGAAAAGCTTTAAATACTGAGACACAAAATCCTCAATAATGTAGGGTGTCCGGCCGTTTTAGCCAAATGTCCGGCCAAACTGGCTGGTCTGTCCGGCTATTAGGTTTGGCGACCTGGTAACCCTACGCGTGTCAAGCGACGGCATAACGTGATTAGTGGCATTTTCTATATTGAGCACCTCCGTGCTTCTGAAGGCACGTTAAGCCGTTGGTCCCGGTTGTTGTCGATAGATAGCAGTCGATAGGCTGTGTCAGATGCCTTGGGGCAGCCTGAAAAATTCTGACAGTGTTGGCCACTAACACACCCCGGGTCATGTTCCTGTTGGACTGGTTTCCCTGTAAAAAGGTTTATCGAGGTTACACGGCAGTCGCTCTATTGTAATAAACATTACCGCCAAATCTAGGACCATGACTTACATTGTACCCTAGGCTCCGAAGCGTAAGCTGACGACGCAACTAGGAATACACGCTAGGATGATGATAAAATCGAACAAAATCATTCGATATCAAACGAAAATTATTCGACTCGCCGATCTTGTGTAAGTTTCACATTTCAAAAATAGCACGCCAGGCCCTCTTAAAAGGCCACTTTGCAAGTATTACATTATGAATCATTCAAAATCTTAAAATGGCCAAATTTTTACAGTTCATGAAATAAATCGTTTCATGGTAATTCGGGTCGCAAATTTCAAAATCCTTGCGTCACGTGAAAAGTAAATAATAAGAGAGGCAGGACATTTTGTAATGAGTAGTCCGTCTGGGGAAGTACCTCCACCCTACAGAAGACCGCAGCCAAATAACACTGTGATGCAGTGTTGTGTTCCTGCTGGTGAGTAGGGTGGCCAGGCTCCAGAGGGACAGGTCGGCAACGCGCTCGTGACATCTCCGGTGTTGCAGGCGTTTATGGGCTACGGTAACCACTTACCATCAGGTGGGCCGTACGCCTGTTTCCCTACTTAGTTGTATAAAAAATACATCTTATGCAAATAAAGATTGATTGATACTTACGCAAACTCATCCCCTCCAGGTAAAACCCCCACCAGTCTCGTACTATTCTCCCTATTAGCACAATCGTTAAGTTGACTCGCCACCCATTGCATGGGGTTCGATTCCCGACTCAGTTTCTTTGGCAAATTTGATACGTTGTTTAATAATGAGAATTGTTCATTGAAATTCCTTTTTAATTCGTAAATTGGCCATAGCTGTGAAGAGAATCAGAAATAAATAAATATATAGAGACGAAACACACAGATTAAACGATACTATATTTCATAGCAAACTAGCAGCCTACTCCGAATTCGCTCAGGCCTATAGCCTTCCTCGATAAATAGGCTATCCAACACTGAAAGAATTTTTCAAATCGGACCGGTAGTTCCAAAAAAGCTTTATAATATTAATAATGATACAATTTAGATACATTTATAAACATCCAAGACTCAGGCCAATCATTTACCATCTTGACCTGACCGGGGATCGAACCCGGGGACCTCTTGAGTAGGCATGTTAACTATTACGCTACAGAGGTCGTCAATTAATATTAATCTTTCATACATGTATACAACAGAAATCTTTACCATACATTAGCAAAATAATCATTTTGAGATTCAGTTGGTCAGTTAATCACTTTTGAATTAATACAAAGATCTGTAAAATTGGTCCTTCGAGCAGGATGTTGTACTATGATAGTCATTGATACACTCGAAATTTAAATTAGGCACTTTATAACATGTTTATTTATATCTAGTGGGTTACATGATTAATCGACCCTTAGATTAATAATTGGTCTCGTGCGCGCTCGACTAGATACCGCGCTATGAAGAAAAATCAGTTTCCAGAATGCGGCAACTTTATATTGTAGTGCGTGTAAGACAATGTGCAAAGACGAAACGAGAAAGAGTTATTTCTTGTACTATTATTCTTACATATAGGCATTTTGCTTCTTTTTTACTAAAATTTATATAATTATTAGAATTTTTCTCGACGTCCATCTCACTTATCGGTTGCGGAGTGACTGACGCGGGTATGCCGCAAGTACGCCGAATTAGCGTAGTTTTAGTTGCCGTCTAGTACTCCGACGGTATCTATTTGACCAATTATTTATCTATGAATCGACCCTATCAGGTGTCAGAGTTATTCGGAACCGCCTTTCGGCCTCTGACGTGGTTTTAAATAAGTCGAATGTAAAAAAGTATTCATTCTTACCTCATTCACCAACTCTAAAACTTGTTCATAAACCGCATCCGAACATTTCTTCCTAACGCAATACTTCACAACCGCATCCAAAACGGCACAGCAATCCCTCGCATCATCATCCAACAACAAACACGGCTTTTTCAAAAAGAAATTCAGAAAAATCTTCATAAATTTCTCACAAAACTTGACACCGACAAATTCCTTCGACGCTTTTCCCTCCAAAAGCAAGCTTTTGACATTGAAACCTGTCACTTTGACAGCCACGGATAAGCAATCTGTCAAAAATGACAGTTCGGCGCCACTAGCGCCATCTACATACTTCCTCAACACATATTTCGGCCAAAATTGGAACTTTTCCATGACACTATGTAAATAAAATTCAGATATACCCAAATAAATATTTAACGCTTTAATATTAACAAAGTATGATTCTTCAATGTATATATCTTGCAACTGAGGTATAGCTAATTTTGTGATCCAGTCTTCAAAACTGTCATACAAAGATTTTGGATGGGTTTTTAGTATGTCTTTGTATGTAGATATACAATTTTTGAGACTGTTTTCGTGTTGTACGACTTGTTTTGGCGGTATGTTGCGCATTATATGTGCTAATAGATTCGTTGTTTTCTGAAAACAACAAAAAATATATGATATTTAGGTATGATAACTAAAATGCTTTTGTCTCGTTCTCTCACATTGAAATATCGATAGGATAGAAAAGGACAGATCATATGTTAGTTAAGAAAAGTTTCTTAAAGTTTTAAGTTTAACCTACCTACCTAAGTAGATAGTAACATTTTCGAAAAACCGATAATAGGACTTGTAATGATTTCTTATATTTTCGCGATTGTTACACACTGAACTAATTTAATATAATTTTTATCGCGTTTATTACTTACTAGCTTTTACCCGCAGCTCCGCCTGCATCATAAAGTAGCCTATGTTTGACCCCGGGTCTTCAACTATATTTATACCATATTTCATCAAAATCCGTTCAGCGGTTTGGCCCTGAAAGCGTAACAGACAGACAAGACTTTCGCATTTATAATATTAGTATGGATATATTCTTACCTCGTAACTAAATTCCAAAAGCAAGTCCGCATATTCCTTCAAAAAAAACAAAATGGCTTCCAGCACAAAAGCGACATCTACAGGAAACGTCAACTCAAGATTGAAAAAATCATCCAAAATTGATTTATCACAAAACGTAGTACTAATCAAACTCGAATCAACCTCGAATTTAAATCTCACGACAGCCAAAACATATATTTTTTTAAAGAAATTTATTTCTACCGAATCAACATTAAAAACAATTTCGAAAATCGAATCAATCGTCCCAGTTCTATTTGCTTTTTTGGCTAAATTAACACAGATATCAACTACACATCTGTAAGCTTTCATTTCATATTTCTCTACATCCCCGTCGACAATTAGACGTGTAAAAATTTTCTTCAAAAAACTATCTAAGTCGTCAAACAGAGCGACTTTATCGATGAGAAGTTTCGTCGATTTCCCGAATGTAGATATAGCTTCGAGTTGGTACATTTTTGAAAACATTACCAGAATATTTGGTAGGTGTGTTTTAATTAGACTATGGTTGTCCTCTATCAATGGTATTAATGTGTCTATGATATCGTAAGCGGCCAGTCTTGTGGTACCTGGAAAAAAATACAGTCTTATCATGGAGCAATTGCATAAAAGAGATGCCGTAATAAGCGTTTTGTAAGAAAGTATTTGTTCAGCTACACGGGGCGGAAGGCAGACGTGCGACATGCTTGGTTTCGGCCGTGGCTCCAACCATGGAGCACGAGCCATTGCTCCGCCCACTGCAGTGTCATCACATCACGGAGCCATTTCAAACGGCATCTCCTCTTTGTAATTGCACTATGAGTCTTACTACGAAAACGAAGTTAGACATTAATTCAACACGTGTTTACTTAAACACTGTCTAAACTGTTCGGCACCGACTGTTGGACAAAAAGTTAGACATCCGTTATACATGTGTCTAACAATGCTACAATAATACTACTTTTATCTATAGTCTAAAGTACTCTTAAACTACTGTTTAGTAAAGCTTAAAACAGTGTCTAACCGCAGAAATACGAGTTTGTCTCTGTGAGCGACGGCGACGGTCTAATTAGACAATAGGTAAACCTATGGTAAAATTTTTTGTATGCACAACAGATGTCTAACTTTTTTGTAGTGAGACGGAAAATATTTTTCCTCCGTAGTTTAGTGGTTTGCCTTATACCTAAAAGTCGTGGGTTCATATCCCAAGCATACTTTGTTTAGCTGTTTCCAGTTTGGTTAGGACATTGCAGGCTTGAATCACCTGATTGTCTGATAATAATGATGATTCCGTGATGAGGAAGGCACGAAAAGCGGAAGGGGGAGAAAGAATCCATACTAATATCATAAATGCGAAAGTCTGTCTGTCTGTCCGTCTGTCTGTCTGTTACACTTTAAGGGCCAAACTTTTGAACAGATTTTGAGAAAATTTGGTATGAATATAGTTGAGGAATATCATAAATGCGAAAATCTGTCTCTCTGTCTTTCTGTTTGTCTGTCTGTCTGTTACGCTTTCACGGCCAGATCGCTGAACGAATTTTGATGAAATTTGGTATGAATATAGTTGAAGACCCGGCGTCAGACATAGGCTACTTTTTAACGCAGGCGGAGCTGCGGGAAACCGCTAGTTTACTCTATTTCGCTTTTGAGGCCCATAATAAAAAAAAAATCAATTATTTCAATTTTCCACTCACCGCTCCCACCCATTATGTCTACGGCGCGACTTAAAGTGCTTGCCATCAAGTCGTCTGTCAAGATCGCTGGCAGACAATCGCACAGTATCTTCCTTACTCCTGGAGACTGTTCTTCAGCGATTAACTGTTAATTAAATAAATAAATTTAAATAAACTCCGTCCACCGAATTTCAAAAGCTTATAACCAATGCATTTAGACATATTTTGTGATTGGAAGTCTAGAAATTACACAAAAGAGACACAGCATTGCCATAAAATTTGCAATGCTGCCAGCCTTCTGGGCAACACGTTGGCGAAACTGAGAATATAGTAAAAAAAAAAGGAAAATGACAATAATTCAAAGTCGTATAATCAAAGGTGACAGGAAAAGTCGGTAAGGGCCGGCCTCGGAGAACATACTGCGACCAAATCGCAGACATATTAAAAAAGGGTGATGTCAGGAGTACCCGTAATCGACGAGCGTGTATGACGAGAGTGATGAGCGTAGAAGAAGCGAGGGAAGTCTGTAAGGATCGTAGCAAATGGAAATCCGTAGTCTCTGCCTACCCCGGAGGGAAAAAGGCGTGATGGTATGTACGTATAATTATTTTAATTTTTCCTTTGTTTTATATTTTTTTGTGTGGTAGGTATGTTTAATAATAAAATTGTTTAATACCTGTAAATAAATGAATTTACAGAGACAAATCACTGAGTTAGCTCCAAAGTAATCTCGAGACTTGTGTTATGGGATACCAACTCAACGGTACTGTGAAATAGGCTAGTTTCCTAAAAAAATATAATTAGTCCGTCAGTTAGATAATCAAAAAATATTGGAGACGTATTTTTTCTTTTGAAAATTAAACAAAGAATGGTAAAGATATGGCGCGTTAAAGTTCCGTGTGACGTCACAGTGTGCTACACTTTTTAGCAATTATGTGACGTCACGAGCCCCCACTCCTAAACTTTGATGCGATATATCTTTATAATTTATCGCTCAATTGACAAAAGAAAAAATACGTCACTAATATATTTTGATTCCCTAAATGACGGACTAATTTTAATGTTAGCCTTTTGACCCTGGAAACTAGCATATTGTGAATGAATGATTTATTTTTTTCAACAATATATTACAAAATAATAGTTTTAAATTGAATATACTGCAAGAAGTAAAACCTTTAGGGTCGGCAACGTGCTCGTGACATCTCCGGTGTTGCAGGCATTCATAGGCTACGGTAACCACTTACCATCAGGTGGGCCGTACGCCTGTTTGCCTAGTTAGTTATATAAAAAAAAATGATTTTTATTTGGTTCAAAAAACCAATCTTACACAAAAACATCAAAATATACATGAAACAGAGAAAAATACATGCTAATGTTATTTAATAATGTTGAGTAGTAAGAAGTAGGAAGAAGAGGGAATAGGAAGGGGTTAGAAGAAAAAGGGAAAAATGAATAAACATTTATTCATTTAACTTACACTAATCAGCTCCGTCGCATCGCAGTACATCACGGCCGTCTGTATGACGTCATTCGCGACATCGACCACTCCGCGCGACACGAGGCGACAAATCGCGACACATGTCGCCGACAGGCAAGAAACAAGTGTCGCGTCGCGTCGCGAACTCACTGTGTAAAGAGATGAAATTAAATTATTTTTTCTGCATCATACGCTTGACGGAATTTGTTACTCCAGTCGAGGTTGGGGGAAACAAGCTGAGGCATTCCTTTGCTACGCTTTGCTATTTTCCTTTGTTATTCTTTTTTATTTCTTCCTTCTTTTGCATGTTTATTGTAAAAACTTGTAATTGTGTGGCAATAAACAACATTTAAAAACAAAAAAAAAAAAAAACAATTTAATGAAATTTGGTATGAATATAGTTGAAGACTCAGGGTCAAACATAGGCTAGTATTTAGCGCAAGCGGAGCTGCGGAAAACAGCTAGTGTAAAAATTAATTAAACATTTATGAATAAACAAATTTTATTCCCCCCCCCCCATCCCCTCTTTGGGGTCCCGTTACTAAGACTCAGGTGTACGTCATTAGGAACCCTATTTTTGAAATGTATGACATATATGTCGAATGAAAATTGTTCGTCTCGCCGATTTTGCGTGACTCGCACACGTTTTCAAAAATAGCCCTCGAGGTATCTCATGGACTGCGATAGTTGGACAGTTGAAAATTTCACAGATGTATTTCTGTTGCCGCTACAGCATAAACTAAAACACGACACAAATATTCAAGGGGAGCTCCCATACAACATACATGATTTGTTTTTCGGTTTTATAGACATTTTTTTATATAATTACGGAACCCGGAGTCCGACTTGAAGTGCAAGTCGGACGCCGGTTATATTTTTTTATCAAATTTTTTACAATTATTTAAAAAAAAATTTTTTTTTTTTTCAAATTAATATTTATATAAATTTCAAAATGATAATTAAGGCTCACAACTAGCGCAGATAATCTTCAAAAGCTGCGTCAGAGCTTCAGAATCTTCTTCTCCAATCGCCAGTTGGAGAACCTCTTGTAAGTTTAACTGTTAAAATAATATTAAGGCCAAATAAGATAATAATTAGAATATATACATCGTGAAATTTTAGTCGTTTTGGACCCATCGTCCAGTGACTCCATTCATGCAACCGAACAAATTTCCCCAAGGAACATAGCTCGTAACATGAAAAACAAATTTGGACTTCCCATAGTAAGTTAGGTCACGTGATGAGACATTTTGTATGGGAGGTCCAAAAATTTACTCCATATTTCGACCCATGTATCTTGGGGAAAGTTGTTCGGTTGCATGAATGGAGTCACTGCACGATGGGTCCAAAACGACTAAAATTTCATGGTGTATATTATTTCTTATGTTGTTGAGGAGCTCGTTAGTCTCACGCTCGTCGCTATTTAGTGGCATTTTCTATATAGAGCTCCTCCGCGCTTCGGAAGGCACGTTAAGCCGTTGGTCCCGGTTGTTATCGATAGATAGCAGTCGTGAGGCTGTGTCAGATGCGTTAGGGCAGCCTGAAAATTTCTGACAGTGTTGGCCACTGACACACCTCGGGTCATGTTCCTGTTGGTCTGGATTCCCTGTAAAAAGGGTCACGGAGGTCAGACGGCAGTCGCTCCATTATAATAACCAGTTTCGCCAAATCTAGGACCATGACTTACAGCGTACCCTAGGTTTCGAAGCGTAAGCTGACGACCGACGCAACTAGGAGTACACGCTAGGATGATAAAAACCCCTGCATTGGCGTCGCTACTGATCGCCTTTAGGTGGCAACATGTTGTGTGTGCCATGTCAACAACTAAATTGCCAATATCATTTAATGCAATAGAAATCAATCCTTCGTTTTCATTCGCATCAAATATGATAACATCTTTTCTCTCATTACTATATATTATTTTTTACATTGATAAATATTTTTATTTGATAATCGCAAAATACACAACGTCCACTCCTGCCTCTTTTTGGCAGATGACATTGAGATGACGGAACGTTACTTGAATACCTAGTTGCCAGTAAAAGAAGTTAGTTCTAATATTTTTCCGCAACATGGCCAAGGCTGCTATTTTCCTGGTCGGGCTATTATTCAAAATCGTTCAAAATTAAAAAAAAAAAAAAATATTTACATTTTTTTTAATCAACATTCACATACCTTTATTCTGTCTGCTTCCAAATGAGGTATAGACAATGTTAGATTATCATTCAATTTCCCCGTGATCATAGACACTTCGTTATGATTATTGTTTATGTCAGTTTTAGCCCCGTATTTACCTTAAAAATTAAAAAAAACCACACAATTTTAAATGATTATTTGGTAACAACATTAAAAATAGCGCGATTGCTCTAAAGGATTGTCAAGTAATTTAAAACCAAGTATGATAATTTTTTTTATGTTTTCATGATTGTTACAAATTAAACTAATCTATTTTAATATGGTTTTTATCGCGTTTACCGGCGACCATGAACGCTGTAAATTGTTAGGTGTAAAGATGTTGAAGAGAGGTAGGACATTTTGTAAGGAGTAGTCCGTCTGGGGAAGTACCTCCACCCTACAGAAGACCGCAGCCAAATAACACTGTGATGCAGTGTTGTGTTCCTGCTGGTGAGTAGGGTCGCCAGGCTCCAGAGGGGACAGGTCGGCAACGCGCTCGTGACATCTCCGGCGTTGCAGGCGTTGATGGGCTACGGTAACCACTCACCATCAGGTGGGCCGTACGCCTGTTTGCCTACTTAGTTGTATAAAAAATAAATAAACAAGTAATAAACGCGATAAAAAACCGTATTAAAATAATGACAAAATATATTTACTCATTTCAACTTTATTGCACATAAAATCAATCAATCAATCAAAAAAAATGTGATAAATTCTCACCTAAAAACAAAATTAGATATCGCTGCAGTACGCGAGCGTCCTTGTCCGCCATATTGGTTCGATTTTGCAGTTTTTTCGCCAAACTTATTGCCTGTAAAAAATAATACATTTTTCTGCGTGTATTCTTGCTAAATTAATGATTTCATATGACAAAATTACAGTGGGATTTATGTAGAATAAATCCATTCCATACTAATATTATAAATGCGAAAGTCTGTCTGTTACGCTTTCACGGCCGAACCGTTGAACAGACTATGATCAAATTTGGTATGAATATATTTGAAGACCCGGGGTCAAACATAGGCTACTTTTAGACGCAGGCGGAGCTGCGGGATACAGCTATGTTTGACCCCGGGTCTTCAACTATATTCATACCAAATTTCATCAAAATCTGTTCAGCGGTTTGGCCGTGAAAGCGTAACAGACAGACAGACGGACAGACAGACAGACTTTCGCATTTATAATATTAGTATGGATTGTCAAAACTTTAACATTGTTTAAAATTAATAATAAATAAATATATAGTAAATATATAATGACAAATCACACAGACTAATCCCCTAATTCTCAAACGTTTCCTCAAACTCGACTCAACCTTACTCCAACTCATTGGTATGATTAGTCGTCACTAGCTTCCTTGACCTAAGGAGATTCCTTATTGGAGGTGAGTATCGAACTGTCAAATATAAGGTTGGTCGAGAGGTACCTTGAGGCGTCCTCGAAATGAAATAAAGTCAATATAAATCGGTTTTTACCACTTTTTGTCTAGGTATCCATTACTTTATTTTATATTTTACTCTATTCTTTTGTAATTTAAAATTTTTGTGTTTAGAATTGTTATTATAACCCGTGACGTTCCTCATTGGAGTTTGCTCAAGCAACCAACTTGAATATCGTTTTCAAGGAAAGTTCGAGGACTTCCTTGAGGCGCCCCTCCAATGAGTTTGAGTGAAGGTCGTTCTTAAGGTTATGTTTAAGAAAACGAGTGTGAGTTAGCCCCAAAGTAAAGTTGAGACTTGTGTTATGGGATACTTACACAAGGATACTATATTTTTTTTTACAATAGTGAATCATTAATAAACTTACTTTGCCAATCTCGACATTTTCGATACCTTCTTCGGCGTCACAGATTAAACTTTCAAGTTTTTTGACAGTTCTCAACAAAGTCGCATCTTCCACGTCCGTTCTTGAGAATATTATCTAAAAAAGTAACATTTTTTAATATTTTCGCGACATTTGCACATATCAAATCAAATCATTTATTTGCCAAAATACAGTACAGGAAGTTCTTTAAAACAGTTATGTCGCTCAATGTGTTTGACCTCATATTGAGGCATGCAAATGTCAACTAAATACCAAACCAACAATGAATAGGTAAAGATAAGTCCAACAATTATCAAATATACTCCAAGTCCAATTACTAATAAAATTAAAATGAATGCATTGAAAGACTGATGAAAGTATATCTAGTACCTACTTAGTCATTAAATAAAACTATTTTAATACGGTTTTCATCGATTTATTATACACACAGCCGCACTCAGAATCTAATCAAATAAATAAATAATAAAGCTAATTCTTCAAATTGGAATAAAAAATTCTCCGCTAGAGGGAGGATAGTTAAATTTACACTCATTAGTATAGATAAGATTAAGATAAGCAAGTTTAAAAATAGATTTGA
Organism: Euzophera pinguis; assembly: GCA_947363495.1. NCBI lineage: Eukaryota > Metazoa > Arthropoda > Insecta > Lepidoptera > Pyralidae > Euzophera > Euzophera pinguis. The sequence continues at coordinate 27,776,391 of OX376154.1, forward strand.
AAAATTATTAAAGTGAAGAATTTGCTTAAGTAGTCAATAACGACTTTATTGCGGCTTTTTGATTTTATTATTATTTTATGTTTTTTGAAAAGACCTACAATTTTAGCTCCTGTGAGCTTTTAAATTTACAGCGGGACAGTTTGAGGCGAGGGCTATTAACCACTCAGCCTTTTCCTAGTTGGGACGAACCTCAGCCATGGGCTTTGCTTTTGATCAAGCGAGCGATGCAAACTCGCGAGCGGTAGCAAACGCTCAATGCCATAAGGGCCGACACTATTGTGCCTGAAGGGCCTACTGAGAACCTATCGGTGGAGTGAAGCGCAATGGTACATTCCGGTACCAGTTTACCATTATATCCTAATGTTAGATAAGCTAGCAGTTCTGTGAACAGTAGACCTCGCGAACATCCTCAAAATAATTCCAAGAAATTGATTCATAAAACGCTACTACAAACTTTCTTTAACCCCCCCCCCCCTTGGTTTTTTTCCCCAGCATCCTGTAGGTAATACGACATATAATATTCCCTCCAAATATGATTGAAATCCGTTCACAGCTGAAGCGTTACTACAGCTAACTTTTCCCCTTTTTCATCCCCATTTATACCCCAATCAAAAGAGGTCCCGACATTAAATTTCAAACAAATCAAGGAACACGTGTCTCAAGTTTTGTAAGGATCAATTCAGAAATGCGACCTCTAGCATGGAACATACACATTTCCGCATAAAAGTAAAACTGGCCAGTCTCTAAATGGACACGCTTAGCTCGCTTGAACGTGAATTTTTAAAAGAGTTTGTACGCTTATAACATAATTATAACTAGCTGTTTCTCGCAGCTCGGCCTGCGTCAAAAAGTATCCTATGTTTGACTCCGGGTCTTAAACTATATTCACACCAAATTTCATCAAAATCCGTTCAGCGGTTTGGCCGTGAAAGCGTAACAGACAGACAGACTTTCGCATTTATAATATCAGTTTGGATTATACGAGTCGATTTCCAAAATTCTTTCTTTATGCAATAGCCTGATAATAATAATAATAATTATTATTATTATTGTAAATCTGAAGAATTTGTTTGTTTGTTTGTACGCAGTAATCTCAGAAACTTCTGGTCAGATTTGAAAAATTCTTTCAGTGTTAGATAGCCTATTTATCGGGGAAGGCTATAAGCTAAGACGAAATCGAGACGGGCTGCTAGTAGTGTATATAAAAGCTTACCTGTACAGCTTTAAGCACTTTTTCTGAAGCTGCACACGGCGGTGCGTGTAGTAACAACAGACAACACGCACACATTGACGCCTCGTCGCGAAAGTAATCAACGTTTATATACTGAAAATAGTACAATATTAAACTTTAGTATTTAAATGACTGACCAAAAATAATTGTGTTATGTTTTCTTTTTATTCATCATCATATCTAGTGGGTTTGTCGATTGGTACATACCATCATGCCTTTTTCCCGTAGGAGTAGGCAGAGACTACGGATTTCTATTTGCTACTTTCCTTACAGACTTCTTCTGCGCTCATCACTCTCGTCATACACGCTCATCGTTACGTGGATTAGTACCTTGGTAAAACATTATTAAGGACTAGCTGTTTCCCGCAGCTCCGCCTGCGTCAAAAAGTAGCCTATGTTTGACCCCGGGTCTTCAACTATATTCATACCAAATTTCATCAAAGCCCGTTCAGCGGTTTGGCCGTGAAAGCGTAACAGACAGACAGACAGACAGACAGAAAGACAGACAGACTTTCGCATTTATAATATTAGTATGTATTAAGTGCGTATATTGACTTTTGGCGGGAAGTTGTGAAGAGCAGTATCGGCGCTGTATTTTATTTAAAAAAAAATTGTGTTTTTCTCAGTGTTTGTGCATAATAATGGTGGATTATTGTTCGCAAAGTGTTCGATAACAAGCGTGAGTGTTGGGAAATGATACAGTGTTTGATTTATGTGATTTTCATGCTTGTTGCCAAAAGCTCCTAGTAATCACTAAGTGCATTTTTTCTTACACTTCACTTATTGACAGACTATACCTGATTCTTCTGACTAGACTTGGCGGCCTTATCGCTCAAGCAATCTCTTCCAGGCAACCTTAGGGTAGTTTGAAATATAAGAGAAAGGAGAGATACGGATATGGTGCATAAAGAACGGAACAACGCTAGGCAGAATAACAGAAGTACACTATACATAAACTACTTAAAATAAATACTAATATAACCATTACTGCAATAAAAAAAAAAAATACATCAAAAATATTGAAAATACTCATAAAGGGAAATTATTTAAAATATGAAATAATGCCGCGTCGTCATATACGCTTTTAAAACGACAATTTTTCTTAAAGAAATTAAAATTCTTTATTGTACAATCAACAGAAAAAACATCTTAAATATTTATGTACAATGGCGGACTTATCCCTATGAGGGATCTCTTCCAGCCAACCACTATAACAGAGGAAAGTCTGCGACTGTAGTAGAAGTACAGATTATCGGATCTTACTTACATGTACAATAAAAGCTATATTCAATTACTATTGTGACGTCGTGCCTTCATGCTGCCTGCTGCCTTTCCCCGCTTCCCCGCTTCCCCGCGCCGCATCACCCCGAGGGCCATATATAAGCCTGCGCGCGTCCACCAGAAGGCCTTCTCGGATCATCTCGTCATTTCGAAGTTAAGTGGCTGGCTATTTCATAGCGGCTGCCTGACTGGATCTCGTGCCTACTTCGATCTCACGACCCCTATCTATATTTCTTCGTATATCCTTAACAGTCTATATTTGTAAAGTAGAAATAATAAATAGTGTGCTATTCGCTGTAACTTGGATTTATCTTCTCTCCTCACACATACCTTAAGTAGTAATTATTAACTACGTTATACTATTAATACCTATAAGCGAGGGAAGTCTATATGGTAGCAAATGGAAATCAGTAGTCTCTGCCTACCCATACGGGAAAAAGGCGTGATGGTATGTATGGATAATATATATATATATATATATATATTAATACCTATTTATAATTCTTAATGATGATTAAATGCAGTGCAAACAAATCAACAAATCACTCCACGGACAATTTATAGATTTCTTTAATTTTTTCCTTGAATGATTTGAATTAATAAATAACTAAAATAAAAAATGGATTGGTCGCCATTTTAGTGGCATTTTCTATCACGAGCTTCTCCGTTCTTCTGAAGGCACGTTAAACCGTCATGTTCCTGTTGGCCTGTTTTCCCTGTAAAAAGGGTTGCGGAGGTCAGACGGCAGTCGCTCCATTGTAATTACCAGTTCCGCCAAATCTAGGACCATGACTTACAGCGTAACCCAGGCTCCAAAGCGGAAGCTGACGACGCAACTTAACTTAACAAAAAAACACTTACCGACCAAACATCATCAGCTAATCTCCCGCCATTTTTCAAAATGGCCGCGGCTAAGGACATAACCTCATTCGCGCGATATTCTCGTAATATGTCGCTTATAACTATTGACGGTAGTTCGTAAGATATATCTGCTACTGGTAGCGATAGAATGCTAGTCAGAGATAGTAGAGACGTTATTCTATCTCCTATCTGTAATTCAACATGATATATAGTACTTCTCGCGTCAAAAAAGTGTATTTTTTTGTGTTTTTCATACTAACTTTCACCCCCCAATTACAAACTCTTAAGAGGTTCATTTTTGAAAAAAGTAGCCTATATTCGACCTTGGGTCTTCGACTATATCCATACAAAATTTGACTAGAATCGGTTTAGCATTGCATACGAAACAATATGTACACTAAAAAGTAACCGATTCCGAAAACAACTACATTGGTTGTTAATTAAGGTAGTAATTGGATTTTAAAGTGTTTTTCAAGAAGAAAAGTGTAAGCGTGGCGGGGACGTCTTGCTATCTCTTTTGTACGCACGAAACCGAGTGGCAGTGACGTCACAGCTCACACAGTGCATCCTTTTCTTGCTTTTGACAGTTTCCCCTTTCACCGAATTTCAAAGGCTTATAACTTGCTTATTTAAGAACGGATTTAAAAAATCTTTCTGTTGCCAGTTTCTGGTAGTAAAATGTTTCATATGAATGATAAAAATTAATTGAATAGAATACCCAATTAAGATTCAAGCCACAATAGAAGACTCGGGGTCAAACATAACACTACATTCTCCAAAAATCTACCACCTGGGGGTTTAAATGGGTGGTGAAAGTTAATTCATTCATTCATTAAAAAAACTCACCTCCCCGCCGTCTTCCCTCCAATTCTCTAAAACGAACATCACATATTGCATAAACTCGCCCAAAGCGTTAGTTCTGTCTTGAATAGTACCGGCATCTACTAGTAAAGATTTCCAAACGTCCATGTAGTCTGTGTTATCTGTGAGTTGGCTACATTCTAACGCTAGGAAAGTTATGGATTCCTGTTGAAAAAAATATAAAAGGTAATAGACCGGTATTAAGTAGAGTGTCCATTTCTTCTCATAGACTTGCACCTTCTGGGAATTGACCTCTAGTACATCTCTTTGATTTGCTTGAGGCCATGCCTTGGATTGTGCTCCACCCCAATTATAGTAAACGTCTCACAAGGCCTCTACATGTTGGACCTGTGTCCCCATGCAAGCCTCAAAGGACCGGGCTACGGCCCGTGAATACCAAGGTATAGAGACAACATAATAATAATAAAATTTAAAAGGCCAAATTTGTGTTTGTCATGTACTTTTACGATTTTATTTATAACAAAAACTATTTTATAATTGATTTGTTCGCTCAAAGAAAACAAATCATATAAATGTAATAATTAATTATTTATATGTATTTTCGCGATTGTTACACATTAAATTAAACTATTTTATATGTCTGCCTGCAACCATGAACGCTATAGATAGATAGATAGATATTGTAGCAATCACAAAATTAAATTTAAAAGAAATTCATTTAGACAATTGAGTACAACTACTATCTACTACTTATCGCTATTGCAATTTCTTCCAGCCAACCTTAGGATAGACAGGATAAAAAGTGAAAACAAACAAAAGGCGGCACAGTAATAAAATACTAAAACTATCATACTTACATGACAGTCAATAAATAAACGTACAATCAATTAATACATACATTTTTTTTTTTCGACCGTACCTACAATTTTAGCTCCTGTGAGCTTTCAAATTTACAGCGGGACAGTTTGAGGCGAGGGCTATTAACCCTCAGCCTTTTCGGCAAATGCACAAGGGGCTCCCAGTTGGGACGAACCTCGGCCATGGGTTAATACATACAATACCTTTAAAGAATATATACATATCATATACCTGCATACAACATACAATAATAAAAATAAAAGAAGAGAAAAAAAGAGCAAGATCAGCTTCAATTGAAGAGAGATAATGTGTTCTCACTTGATTTTTGAAAGCTGTAAGTTTTTGAAACGTCAGATGTAAATAAATAAATAATAAACGCGACAAAAACCGTATTAAAATAGTTTAATTTAATATTTCTAATCTACGCTTACGGATTTTTAATACTGTGTATGTACATTAATAATCTTATATATGTATAAAAATCAATTGCTGTTCGTTAGTCTCGCTGAAACTCGAGAACGGCTGGACCGATTTGGCTATTTTCGGTTTTGAATTATTTGTGGAAGTCCAGGGAAGGTTTAAAAGGTGAATATTCGGAGGCGGTACGAAGTTTGCCGGGTCAGCTAGTTATTTAAAAAGTTACAAAAATTGACTGATTTTTAATAGAATTTTTGCGTTCAAATAAATAAAAATCATATACAAAACGTAATTTTTCATAGAAAAAAAGGCCAAAACTCACCTCACGAACATCCTTGTTAGACAAAATGGCCGCCGCGAGGTCATTGACCTTATTCGCGGGTAGATTCCTATAAAACAGTAACGCTGTTTGCGATAGACGCAAACTGTGGGATAGACCACTTCTTATGTACCATGTTATCTGTAACAAGACACAATTTAACTTCTAGCCACTGCCGTTGTAACACGGTTGAAACGTCGGAAGTATATAGGTATACGCAATTAGGGCCGATTTCACCAACATCGTTCCTATCCAAGAATAACTAATCTAAGCATAAATAATGTATGGCAGACATTTTTATTCTAGAAACATAATCCTTGTACTGGAATTATACGTGGATTAACAGTATATTCTCGGGTTAACTGTGGGGTAAAATTTAAACTTCATTATAGGATATTAAATTGCGTCATTATTTAGAACCATGACTTACAGCGTACCCTAGGCTCCGAAGCGTAAGCTGAAAACGTAAATACACGCTAGGATGATGAAGACATCTAAGAGAAGTAGGACATTATGTAAGGAGTAGTCCGTCTGGGGAAGCACCTCCACCCTACCGAAGACCGCAGCCAAATAACACTGTGATGCAGTGTTGTGTTCCTGCTGGTGAGTAGGGTCGCCAGGCTCCAGAGGGGACAGGTCGGCAACGCGCTCGTGACATCACCGGTGTTGCAGGCGTTCATAGGCTACGGTAACCACTTACTATCAGGTGGGCAGTACGCCTGTTTGCCTACTTAGTTGTATATAAAAAATAAAATATATAAAAAATAAAATATATAAAAAACTAGCTTTTTCCCGCAGCTCCGCCTGCGTCAAAATGTAGCCTATGTTTGACCCCAGCTCTTTAACTATATTCATACCAAATTTCATCAAAATCCGTTCAGCGGTTTGGCCGTGAAAGCGTAACAGACAGACAGACTTTCGCATTTATAATATTAGTATGGATTCTTACCAAATCAGCAGTAGAATAAGTGACTTCACCACATCGCAACTCAAATTCTAAGCTTTGGACGTCCACATAGCTTTCCAATTCAAATTCGGACCCACGACCTCTTAGTCTCGATAGTACCGTCAATGCTGGTAGTCTATTTGAGGTGGAGAGATGGGGCAGTATTTCTTGCTGTATTATTACCTAGAAATATGTTTAGAAACAAATAGTTTTACAATTACAAATATTTAAGCAGAGGCGGACTTACACCCATATTCTTAAACCTTCACTCAAACTCGACTCAACCTTACTCCACCTCATTTGAGATGATTCCTCATTGGAGGTGAGTATCGAACTGTCAAATATAAGGTTGGTCGAGAGGTACCTTGAGGCTGCCTCGAAAGTGGTTATAAATCAGTTTTTTGACACTTTTTGGCTAATTAACTACTTACTTTATTTATTTTTTACTCTATTCTTTCGTAATTAAAATTTTTGTGTTTAGAATTGTTATTATAACCTGTAACGTCCTCATTGAAGTTTGCTCAAGCAACAAACTAAGAATTTTTATTTCAAAAGTTCGATGACCTCCATAAAGCTTCCTCCAATGAGTTTGAGTAAAGGACGTTCTTGAGGTTATGTTTCTGAATACGGGTGTTATTGCTAGGCAATCGCTTCCAGTCAACCCTAAGTAAATATATTAAAAATATTATTAAATAGATTTTTATTATAAGGGGGGTTTGGACCAAAATAAAAGAGAGGATACCTTTGCGCAAAAGTGCGTCACAAAATAGCTTAAAAAATATTGAAATAACAATATAGAAATTAACATAAAATTTTGGTTATTAAATTTAATTATATGTTTAATTCATTCTACTTAAATTGTTATAATGGTTTCATATACACTTAATTGTTTTATCTATAAAAAAATCGGGATAAATTGTTGCCTAAATTTCTAAGTTGGACCTCTAGCAACAAAACTGTGGAAACCGCATTCAATTCTATGTATACAGTTCGCGTGATGCGATTACAAACATACAGACAGACAAAAATTCTAAAAATGATTGTTTGGGCTTCTGTCGGTCCAATATGAGGGGTCATATTGTTTTTTTCCTAAAAAATCTTCAATGTACAGACATCGAACCTGTTACAATTTTATTATATACTAGCTGTTTCCCGCAGCTCCGCCTGCGGTATATAGCCTATGTTACTCAGGGTGAATGTAGCTTTCCAATGGTGAAAGAATTTTTGACATCGGCACAGTCGTTTTTGAGTTTAATCATTACAAACATACACACAAAAATACAAATCTTTCCTCTTTATAATATTAGTGTAGATGTAGATGTAGATATCTGATATAACAATCCAAATTTGAAATATAACCTCACATTTTTAAGAGGTTAGAGTGTAGACATACATACACGATTGGATTAAAATTCATTGGCATCCTCTTAACCATCGACTATACCCATAGATTTATTGTAATCGTCAATTAGACATCGTCATTTCCATTTATTTATTACTTTACTTTATTCATGTACACAATAAAATGTAAAAGGATTATACATATGAGGAAAAGAAAGTACAAGGGAGCTGCTTATTTCTAAAGAAATTTCTTCCAGCAGACCCGAGAGAGGAAATGACAAGAAAAGGGTAATTAGCGTGTACAAAAATGAAAGGAAAACTGAAGACTATACCTAATTACCTAGGTAAAACTATTATAAAATCCTTATAATATAAAAATACATAAACATATATACACAAATACTATTACAAATAATACATACTTAATAAACTTACATATAAAATACATACATAAATACCTATTGTGCTAAGGACAGATAATACTCTTTAACTAGTTTTTTAAATATTGAGATAGTTTTCGAGTCTCGTATGTCAGCTGGCAATTAATTCCACAATCTTACCGCTTGGACTGAAAAGGAGCAAGTGTAGGAATCGGAATGATGGATGGGATATTAAAACCCGTCTAAACATGCATTAGACACTTTGATTACAGCAATATTTTTTTATTAAATCAATTTCGAATAATGCGTCGTTATGCTGAAGAAATAAATTAATGACAATGAATTCAAAGTATAGAAAGATAGGTAAAAAAAAATTGTGAAAACAAATACATACATTTGTACAGCGTAATAAATGAAATCAAATCTAATAACCCGACTGCTTTTCTGCGTCATTTGGAAATGAAAAACCCATAAAATCCGCGTCTTTGTTTTTATTTTGATATACTCAGTGTCACTCTCACAGTAAATACGGATCTAACGACACCTCTCAAGCTTAAATCCATCGAGCCGTTTAGAGCGTGTCAAACAAATAAACATACATACTCTCCTTGTGGCAGTCGGGTAAAAACAAATACTTATTTTCATACCTACCTTCATGTCATCTCTCCTAACTTCCGCGACGGCCTCGTAAACGCTCATCAAAGCGGAAGTGACGCCATCTTGTGTTGCCACGGACCACAAAATGGCGCGTGTTTTAGCATCTTCTGATACACGCTCTTTAAAAAGTGATGCGTGTTGGCGCAATATTGATATACATACTAAAACGCACAGTAAATTAAATTTAATACGGTCTTTAAAAAATATTATAAAAAGCACAGATTAAAGAAATTGATACAGATAGAGCCATCAAAAACTCTTTTTCTGTTTGTCGGGTTTTCCCATAAAAAAAAGGGTTGCCGAGGTCAGACGGCAGTCGTTCCATTGTAATAACCAGTGCCGCCAAATCAAGGACCATGACTTACAGCGTACCCTAGGCTCCGAAGCGTAAGCTGACGACGCAACTAGGAATACACGCTAGGATGAAGACACAGATCAAAGAAACTACAGATAGTCATCGAATACTGTTAATTGTAGACGTCACGTTGTGTTCTAAAAACATTACAACTTTGAGTTCAACTTGTATATAAAAGTTCAATCCAGGTCAAATAGTTCAAGTCCAGTGTATTATACCAACTTCAGTTCACGCTAACCAATAGTTCAAAACCACCAACCAACCTACAACCCGAGATGTTCAATATTACCCACAAACCAACACACGAATGCTAGTCCATGAATGTATCGAAATGACGAAAACTGCTTTTCTTGGCTGTCATCGAGTGAGAGGACAGGATAGCAGTATTGAAAGTAATGAGAGATATAATCAGGTTAACAATCAATTAAAATTAAGATCTTATTAAATTGGACAGAGGGCAGGTTCGTCCCGATAGAGGGACGGTATCCCAAATCATGGTTAAAGCAGACGCACACGACTCCCCGCGTCATACGATGATCCATAACCAATAGTCTACCTGGATCTCTCCCATGCTAACAATTAGGAGACAACTCATCAAGTTAAACAAGGATACTGCATCGAAGTGCACCTCACCGAGTCAGAGCCATGACTGGCTAAGACTCAGACTGACGATTCATTTTATTTATTTATTTATTTTTTGGCCGGACCTACAATTTAGCTCATGTGAGCTTTTAAATTTACAGCGGGACAGTTTGAGGTGAGGGCTGTTAACCACTCAGCCTTTTCGGCAAATGCACAAGGCTCCCACTTGGGACGACACTCGGCCATGGGTTTTGCCTTTGATCAAGCGAGCATTGTAAACTCGCGAGCGGTAGCAAGACGATTAAGTTCTTTTTTTTTTGAACGGACCTACAATTTTAGCTCCTGTGAGCTTTTAAATTTACAGCGGGACAGTTTGAGGCGAGGGCTGTTAACCACTCAGCCTTTTCGGCAAATGCACAAGGCTCCCACTTGGGACGAACCTCGGCCATGGGCTTTGCCTTTGATCAAGCGAGCGATGCAAACTCGCGAGCGGTAGCAAACGCTCAATGCCATAAGGGCCGACACTATTGTGCCTGAAGGGCCTACTGAGAACCTATCGGTGGCGTAGACGATTCAGTCTTTGTGCGATCGATTTATACCCGCTGCAAAAGAAGGGGCAACAGTAGGGATAAGGGTGGAGGTGGTAGGCACACGTGTTGCTTTAAAACGACGCGCCACACCCCGCTTATTTTACTTTCTATATTAAATTAAAAAATAGGTTAGTCATATGTCGACAAATGCCATTTAGTGTTTGTATTATTGTTATAAATAAAGTTAAAAAAAAGGTGTATTTGTCAGACAACCTATGTAATTATGTAAATGGTGCAATAAGGTATTAATTAATTCATTCATTCACATAATAATAAACAACAACAGCATAGTAATGTTATTTTCTGTGTACTAAAGATTATGTTACGTATAATATAAATGCTGAGAACATGAAAAAATTTAAATAATAACCAAATTTAAAATGCTCACCGTTTCTGCATCTTGAATGCAATCGTACCATAGTGTCGTAAAACTCCCACAGCTCGCTGATTTGTAGATTTCTACCGAAATTGGTTATTAAACCTGATATACCTTCCAACACTGACGATAAGAACTTATCCTGTTATTTAAAAACAAAAAAAAAAATTTATTTTCAGTTAACAAGGGTCCATATTAAATTAACGTAATGACAAAGAATGAATTCTTGAGCGATGTTAGTAATAAATCAAATAAAATAATTTTCAAAAATTATGTTATGGAGTGGGTTTCAAAATAATTTAATTTAATTTATTATTTATGAATAGGCTACTTCGATGAATTTTGAGTCCGTGAATTATTAAACTGAAAGAATTTGATGAATCCGTTCAATATAAAATAATATAATAAACTGTCAAGAAACAAGAAAAGGACGCACTTAATGGTGCAGTGACGTCACTGCCACTTGATTTCGTGCGTACAAAAGAGATAGCAAGACGTCCCCGCCACGCTCCCACTTTTCTTCATTAGAAAACTTTAAATGCTAATTACAGCTTTCATTAATTACCAATTGTGTTGTTGTTTTAGGTATCGGTTACATTTTAGTGTATGTACACACAGTCAAGTAGCCTGTTGAATTATTTATTTAACCTTCATTGTACACATTACAAACTTTAAAGCAAAATAGGCGGACTTAATTCTAAATGCTAAAATCTATCAGTGAACTTTTAATTTTAACAATTAAAAATAAATTAATCTTTGCTTACAGGCAACTGTGTGTGTACATAGTTGATAACAATAATCGTGTCTCATTAACAACGTATAGTCACTTAAAAATAATATTAAAAAAACAAAATTGAGCGAGCGAAAGTCTCCATTTCAAGATTGGTAAGTTTTGCTTTTGTGAAGAAATATGTATGTTCCGGGCTAGAGGTCGCATTTCTTAACGGATCCTTACAAAACTTGGCACACGTGTTCCTTGATATTTTTTTTACGTCAGGAGCTTTTTAGGGTTCCGTACAGTATAAAATAAATATTTAAGGGGCCCCCATACAACAGTTTGTTTGTTCGTTTGTAATATCTTTATTGTACAAAAAGAAAAAACAAATAATTTACATACACAAGCATGGAAAAACAATAATTACAATGGCGGACTTATCCCACTTAGTCACAAATTTTTGTGGTTTTTATAGACAATCGTACGGAACCCTTAAAGCGCGAGTCCAACTCGCACTTGACCAGTTTTATTATATAAATATGTATAGCCCGACCAGGAAAATAAAAACCCTGCATTGGCGTCGCTACTGATCGCCTTTAGGTGGCAACATGTTGTATGTGTCATGTCAACAACTGAATTGACAATGTCATTTAATAAAATAGAAATCAATCCTTCGTTTTCATTCGCATCAAATATGATAACATCTTTTATATATTATTTTTACCATTTTGATAAATCTTTTTATTTGATAATTACAAAATACACAACGTCTTCGTCTCTTTATGGCAGATGACATTGAGATGAGGGAATGTTACTTGAATACCTAGTTGCCAGTAAAAGAAGTTAGTTCTAATATTTTTCCGCAAAATGGCCAAGGCTGCTATTTTCCTGGTCGGGCTATATATACCTAGAAAATTGTTCAAAAAAAATATATTAAAAAAACCACATGTAGTCCTTACCGTCAATCCACTGGAACTAAGAAAACTAAGGTAAGTTCTCCATATTCTATTGGCTCGGTTCTCCAAAACTTCCGGATGGTATTCACATAGAGTACCTGAAAATCAATATATAAATAATCATCATTTCATATTTAATATTACATCTAAAGACATTTCATTCATTAATATACTTATAAAATCCATACTATTTGCGAAAGTCTGTCTGTCTTTCTTTCTGTTACGCTTTCGCGGCCAAATCGAACGGATTTGGATGAAATTTGGTATGAATATAGTTGAAGACCCGGGGTCAAACATAAGCTACTTTTTGACGCGGCTACTTAGGTTTGGTCTGGCCAAGACCTTGAGGTCGTGGGTTCGAGTATTCTTTGTTCAGTTGTCTCCAGTTTGGTTAGGACATTGTAGGCTTGAATCACCTGATTGTCTGATAACAATGATTCCGTGCTTAGGAAGGCATGTTGTCCTGACTGCCATCTGGTGGACGTTAAAAGAACTGCGACAGAGACCGAAAGGCGGTTCCGAAAAACTCTGACACTAGTTTGTACAGGATTGCCTACCTATTCTTCTTCTTTGCGAGTCGAAATGACTTTTATATGTGTTTATGTATGTATGTCTACCGCGGAGCAATTACAAAGAGGAGATGCTGTAATAAGCGTTTTGTAAGAAAGTATTTGTGAGGCTACACGGGGCGGAAGGCAGACGTGCGGGGTGCTTGGTTTCGGCCGTGGCTCCAACCATAATGATATCCATCTTACGGAGAGTAGCAGTACTAAGTTATTTACAAATTATCAAGTACTTGTCAACAGATGTCACTGGCACGTTGAAGTTCCAATCTTAAAAACATGGCGACATTTCATAAATGATGAACGTTTTAAATATTAGGTATAACTTTTAGAGCCGTAAATATATCTTAATTAACAGAAACAAATTATTCAATGCTAAATTTGTTAAAAAACGCCGTAGAAAGTTGTGATGCACTTAAGAGCTCGCGATCTGTTTCTCGTAGTGACCAGCTCCGCCCACTTTTGTGAGCGGCGAGGCGCCAATGATCACATCACTGCGCCATTTCAAACGGCATCACCTCTTAGTAAATGCTCCGTGATGTCTGCCAATGAGTAACTCACCAACCAAAAGTGCCAGTTCAGTCTTACAAGTTGTAGCGTTCTCGAGCTCTGTGGCGAATCTTCCAGCGTCAGCCGCTGCCTGCGGAGTAACCTTACACAGCTCTGACAGGCAGAGCAACGCTGAACGTCTAACGTTTGGTAAATGGGGGAGGTGGCATATCTGTATATAAATAAATATGTAGCAAAAAATGTCACATATTGATGTTATTACGTGAAGCTATTAAAATTAACAAATAAACTGATTAAGTGTGTTCACACGTGAACAGAAAACGATGACATCTGCGACACACTTAAGATGCGGTTAAAGTACAAGCCGCATCGGCACCAAATATACATCACTGCAACCTACTTCAGATGCGAGCGAATTGCATGCTGCATCGGCATTTACACCGACGGCACACCAGTACCAGACAATAAATGTGTATAGTCTCTTAATTTTGTATATATAGTAATATTTTTTGTAATAAAGTTAGTGTTCATTTGCGATTGGAGTTGTTATTTTCTCTCCTCATCGTACCCCACTGCGGCCAAGACACCCTAAGCCGTCACTCTGATCGGTCCTGTGAGCCTGCAGGATCGGCAGTGGGTTCTCCAGTACACTCCGGAGGTGGTGTGACAGTACACCAGAGTAACCTCTGTACCAGCCCCCAGTACCACTGGTGGCGCCATTCATCACTTGAGACCATGTGACGTCGTGCCTCCATCAACGGCTGCCTTTCCCCGCTTCCCCGCGCCGCATCACCCCGAGGGCCATATATAAGCCTGCGCGCGTCCACCAGAAGGCCTGCTCGGATCATCTCGTCATCTCTAAGTTAAGTGGCTGGCTATTTCATAGCGGCTGCTTGACTGGATCTCGTGCCTACTTCGATCTCACGACCCCTATCTATATTTCTTCGTACATCCTTAACAGTCTATATTTGTAAAGTAGAACTAATAAATAGTGTGCTATTCGCTGTAACTTGGATTTATCTTCTCTCCTCACACATACCTTTAGTAGTAAATATTAACTACGTTATACTGGCGCCCAACGTGGGGCACTTTCACTAAGTAAAAAAAACTTTACGCACCTTTTGAACTGGGAAAAAAAAACACACAGAAAATACACAGTAAATTAGGGCTTACACTTACCAGACCTCGTGCCTAGCCTTTTTTTTGATGGGCGCCAGTATAACGTCAAAGTATTACAGTCTAAATTCGAGAAAAATCTATTTTCTAGAACTAATTCTATTCTTAACCACGTTTTTTATAGGCTATCTCGTATTGATTTTGCTTCACTAGACGATAAAAAATCCCTTAACCTAGTATGGAACGACTTTCACGCAAATCATAAAACCCTATCACTATTGTCTAAACCGGTGTCGTCGGACGGAGTCGAGCCACAGAACATTCCCGAACCTTCTTCTGATTCATTTCTTTGCGATCGTAAATTGTTTGCGGAATTAAGTAAATTTAAATTCAATGGTAAAACTTGTGTGCGTTCATTCATTCAGAGAGTAAATGAATTTATGTCGAGTAGGAATATACCTGAAACTAAAATACTTTCTTTTGCTTTCGAAATATTTTCACATGATGCATTGCATTGGTACCGTGCTATTAAAGATAGTGTTGAATCTTGGTTCGATCTTTGTCGTTTACTTAAACGTGATTTTAGTCCGCATAATTATGACTATAAACTCACATCGGAAATAAGGCTTCGTACACAGGGGGAAAAGGAGAACATAACCTTATATATCGCTAAAATGCAAGGATTATTTTCTCTTTTAGACGTACCTATGAACGAGTCTTCCAAACTAGAAATTCTATTAAATAACATTCGGCCCTGCTATACGAATGCTCTTCTAACAGCTGATGTTGTGGATATTTCTTCCTTGGTTAGCGTCTGTAGGGACTTCGAAAGATATGACAGTCGTAGCCGAGAATTTTCTGAACCACCCAAGGTTACTTCCAACACTTTGGCTCCCGAATTGGCTTACAGCACTTCAAATAAAACTTTCAATAAAAATTATAATTTTTATAAAAATAATAAATACCCTCAAAATTTTTATAAAAATTATAACACCGAGCCATCACCTATTAACGAAGTCGAGTTGGATCAACAAGTTTGTGTTGTTGAAAATGCTTCGAATCGCAATAATTCTAAACAATATTGCCCGAGATGTCGTACGGATTCGCATTCTTTAGGTACTTGTCGGCAACCTCGTTATCTTATCTGTTTTAAATGTGGTTCGAAGGGCTTTAAGTCCATTAATTGTCCTAAATGTAATAATAATAAACTTCAAAAAAACTCGTAAAGGCCGGCTAAAGGAAATTCTGGTCTAACGGGGGGGGTGTGTGACGTCGTGCCTCCATCAACGGCTGCCTTTCCCCGCTTCCCCGCGCCGCATCACCCCGAGGGCCATATATAAGCCTGCGCGCGTCCACCAGAAGGCCTGCTCGGATCATCTCGTCATCTCTAAGTTAAGTGGCTGGCTATTTCATAGCGGCTGCTTGACTGGATCTCGTGCCTACTTCGATCTCACGACCCCTATCTATATTTCTTCGTACATCCTTAACAGTCTATATTTGTAAAGTAGAACTAATAAATAGTGTGCTATTCGCTGTAACTTGGATTTATCTTCTCTCCTCACACATACCTTTAGTAGTAAATATTAACTACGTTATAACCATTGGAGGCTCTCACCCCTTCCTGAGCCTCCCCTTGCTCTGAACGTACGGATTCAGTAGTGAGGTGGACATCTCCAGTTACAGCATCCCCCCACTGCGGCCAAGACTACCTTAAGCCGTCATCCTGATCGGTCCCGTGAGTGGGAACTCATTTCCTGTGTACATTGCACTACGTACACAACACCCTTTCCCTACCCCCTATCCGTCTGTAACCGTAGGTCGCATGGTTACAGATATCCTGCACTATCTATATATTTATCTACTACACTGTATGGTTAGGGCTAGGGTTAGGATATACATACATACACACATATCCACTTACACATTATACATTTTCTACATCCACAAGGGTGTTAGTAGGAATAGGAGGAAACCTTAGGGTTTTGTACGTATAACGTCGAGTATTGCGAAAAGACTAGCTCGGCATTATACAAAGTGCGAGTCAGCTCGCAAACAGGCGTACGGCCCACGTGATGGTAAGTGGTTACCGTAGCCTATGAACGCCTGCAACACCGGAGATGTCACGAGCGCGTTGCCGACCTGTCCCCTCTAGAGCCTGGCGACCCTACTCACCAGCAGGAACACAACCCTGCATCACAGTGTTATTTGGCTGCGGTCTTCTGAAGGGTGGAGGTACTTCCCCAGACGGACTACTCCTTACAAAATGTCCTACCTCTCTTGAAGGGTGAAGGGTATCATAACATTATCTTTAAATATTTATTTTAAATTTATTTATTCTAAAATTATTTATTTTTATAGTGAATATATAACTTAATACTCTGTGAATATTTCGAATGTCTACTCATAGACTTTATCAAATATACTCCACACAACAGCGGCGAGCACGATACGTGTATGACTATTAAGACTTGGTTGCGTACGCACGTGTGTCAATGTGTGTGTAACTTGTAGTGTTGGTTATTTACCGTATCGGTACTCATACTTCTGCTGCATACTCTAAATCTTTCACTGTACAAGCAGCTCGTCTCTGGAACGCTTTGCCTGAAGATATTCGTACTGCTCAGACAACCAGTTTCAAGAGTCGCTTGAGAGAATACTACCTCTCACTTTGACTTGATACTGCTGTTATTTCCGTTTTGATATTCATATAGTACGTATGAATGTTACATTATGTAAGTTATTTATGTATGTTTATTTTATATGCAATATTTGTGTATGTTTATAATTTTCAACTATATCTGTTGCTGTACCCACTCTGACTTGACTGTTTCTCTGTCACCTCGTCATGGTTGACTGGAAGAGATTGCCTAGCAATAAGTCCGCCTTTGCTTATATTATGTTGAAGTCTGTGTAAATGACAAATTATTTATAACTGTATGTGGGTAATAAATATATTTTGTATTGTATTGTATCTGCGTCATACTCGTCGCAGCGGCCGGGCTGTCGAAGCGTCATCCTTGCATTATTTTACTCTCAATTTTTACCCTAAATCATTGTGCTCAGGTGCGGTATCTGTTTCAGTGTGAATGCCCCTTCTGTATGTTAGAATTAATAAATCTGTGCCAGTACGTAAGCTTTTGTGACCATTAGTTAGGTCTTGGTTTAATAAGACTTACTTTAACGAGATTTTCAAAATACGGGTCCAAAACCAACTGGTACTTCGCAGCAATAGATCCAATCAGCTTAAAAGCCTCGGAGATAGCGTTAGACCACAATTCCTCTGTGTAATGACTTAATACGGTCTTGAGGAGCTCTACGGGCGATTGCAGGAGAGTTTCGAATAGTCTTTCTGTAAAAAAGTATGCAAAAAATTGATTTGCACATATCCAGTTATAACGTAACGTTAATCTTTATTTTAGAATTTTTACGGACTGGAGAGAAATAAAAGATTTCAAGCGAAGTTATAATTTAGCTGTTTAAAAAACCGATACAGCACTAGTTAGCAAAAATGGTTACCTATAATAAAGTCGTTTAATTTAATGAATAAACAATTGTACAGGAAATAGAGTTACTGAAAAAAACTTAGACAAGTAGATAGTTGTACAGTCAGTAACAACATTTGGCGGGAAGCTGTGAAGAGCAGTACTGCTGTATTAAATTTTCTAAATTTGTGTTTTTTTGTGTGTTTGTGCATAATAATGGTGGATTATTATTCACAAAGTATTTGATAACAAGCATGAGTGTTGGGAAGTGATGCAGTGTTTGATTTATGTGACTTTCATGCTTATTGCCAAAAGATCCTAGTAATTGCTAAGTGCAGTTTCTCTACCACTTCATGCCTGATTTTGACTAGACTTGACTACCGACTAGACTAGACTGGACTAGACTGAAGAAGATAGAAAAATTAAGAACGGCTTTAAAGGACTTTATCCATGGCCATAATACCCATCAATAAAAAAAAATAAAAACAGTCAGTAACATTATCAATGTTATGCATAAGACATCAATAGTCATCATATCAAGTGAGTTATATGGTCAATCGATCTTCTGGTGTCCGGGTTGAATTACAACTTTAAAACAGAAATATACACATAAGTTTAAAGTGTAAATTACTTTTAAATACCTGTTTCAAAGTCTGCCAAATCCTGCTTGAGCACATCGGCCGCAGTTTGCAAAGCTTTGACAAACATCCGAGGGTTCGGAGCCGCCTGTAGGCCCTGGATTTGGTTCTCCCACTTGTCCATGATGAACTGTTAAAGCGCGTACGTTTTTATTGAGATATTTTACTTATTACTGAAGCAGGGCACTTCAAACTAACTTTTTTTGAAATTATAGAATGATGAATCGGTATTGATATTAAAGTTTTATTCGAAAATCACTTAGTTGTTTACAAAACTGTGAAACAAAACGAAACTTCTTTTGCGATGAGGTCAGCTCAGCAAGTTAACCGGCCGGCCATCGGGCAAATATGTATGACAGTCGACAGACAAACGCTATGACAAATATGGCCAATTAGGTTTTTCCCATAGGCTTTTCGCACTATGATCGCACTCTAGATTTTGTCCCCGGTACCACAGATTTATTAATATGCCGGTGGGACTAAAGGATTTCGGGTGGTATTCTAAACATAACCGCAAGAAGGACAATTTATGGACATTCTCACAGACGTTAATCAAACAAGATTTCTTGGACTTGTGCTTGACAAACATGTTAATTGGAAAGCACATGTCGATCAAGTTTGTAAAAAACTCAATCGGTTTGTGTATGTACTATATAAGTTGGCAACAATATCAAATCAAAGTACAACCTTGTCTGCTTATCATGGATACGTTTGTTCGACCCTTAGATATGGACTTATTTTGTGGGGTAATTCTATTAAGGTTAATAAGGTATTCATAGTCCAAAAGAAGTGCATTCGAGCCATGTGTAGAGTAACACCATGGACTTCTTGCAGACCTCTGTTCAAAAAGCTTGGTCTTCTTTCTCTGCCCTGTTTGTATATTTTTGAAGTGAGTAAATTTGTGAAATTGCTTCCAAAGCTATTTCTAACAGCTAAAGAAATATATCCTAGAAATACTAGAAATCCAGATAGGATAGTCCTACCAAAAAAACCTCGCACAGCACTATATGCCAAAAACTGCTATGCAATGTGTGGAAAGGTATTTAATGCGCTACCTGAAGCAATGAAAACACTTCCAGATGATGAATTTTATACGTGTTTAAAAGATTGGCTTAAGAATAAATGCTTCTACTCAGTGACTGAATTTCTAAATAGGACAAATGACAAATAACTTTTGTAATTGATTCTTTTATTGACATTATAATTGTAATTTTAATTTTTAATAATTCAAAAATGTTGACATAAATAATTATATTATTTTGCATGCCATGTATGGTGAAATATGTAGATCCAAATTAAACTGTAACATGTAACATCCCTGTAACCATATTTTATGCAAATAAAATTATTCTAACGTTCTTCACTCAAACTTACGGGAAGACGCCTAATGGAAGTCCTCAATTTTTTCTTGAAAATTATATTCTTAGTTGGTTGCTTGAGCAAACTCCAATGAGGAACGACACAAGCTATAATAACAATCGAAATACAAAAATTGAAAAACACACAAGAATATAGTAGATATAAAAAGTGGCAAACTGATTAATAACTACTTTATTTCATTTCGAGGAAGCCTCAACTCAAAGTTCTTCTTGACCAATCTTATATTGGACATTTAGATACTCACCTCCAATGAGGAATCTTTTCAAGTCAAGGAAGCTAGTGTCAACTATTCGTACCAATGAGTTGGAGTGAGGTTGAGTCGAGTTTGAGGTAACGTTTGAAAGTATGGGTGTAAGTTCCATGAGCTCTATTTTTTTAAATGTATAACATATATGTCACATCAATATAGTTCGATATTGAACAAAAACCTTTCGTTAACGAACGAAAATCATTCGATATCGAACAAAAATTATTGGACTCACCGATTTTGCGTGAGTCACACTTTTCAAAAATAGCACTCCTGTTTTACTTTACTGTCAAAGTGTTCGCTTGTGCTTATATCAGAGCTGGAGCTTTAACCGTGACCTCTTACTGCTTTTCTTCATCTGAGTTGAACGATTTTCATTAGTGGACTCAGAATGTTTGTACTCCTAACCTATTAGAATACAAACGTGCTTAAAATACCAAGATGTGTTGGTAAACCCTTACATACATACCAATTATAATGTATACAGGATGTGAGCTGGACATGTAACAGAATTTTCATTAAATATGAAACCCACTAGAAAGAAATATTTTAGTTTCAGTCATTCAAATATTTGCACCAACTTAATAAATGATGAGCCACGCTTGCATAGAAAAGAAACGTTTTAAGAGTGACGGTTACTTGGCTCCTCGGGAAATGATTAACTTTGTTTCCTCTTTCAATATTTTGATGCCTACCTTTTTCAATATTTTGAACCAGAAATGCCGGCCAGTAACATAGATGACAAGATGTGTATCGGTATCTGGCTATCCTCTTTCGCCGCACCAAGAACATACTAAAATAGTATTTGCTGCATAGTTTGTGCAACGGACGCTTCCTTCCTGTCGCAGTCTCCGCCTGAAGTCTCCTCCAGTCTCCCCATGAATTAGAAGATAAATCCAGGATCTTACTATCATCTTCTAATTCCATCGGAGTAAGCAAAATGTCGCTGTCCTTACCTTACACACCGTATTGCACAATGTCGCTTCCTCTAGAAATTATAATTAGCCCCTGTCATTTAATTCGGGGACAATACACAGATGCCGCTTTTTGAGAGGACTACATGAATTTTGTGTTTGCCTGCTCCAGTAGTCTACTCGACTTGTCTATGTCAAAGAAAGTATCACTTAGTTTCGTTTGTTTTGTTTTCAATTTTAAAGTTATTCAAATTTCACAGTGAAATAGTTTTGTTTGCTTGCTTTCTTTCGCTCGTTTTTAAGTTTCAAATAGTTATAATTAAATATGATTAACAACCGTCAATGCAAAGTCAAATATCACATTAACATAGATTGTTAGTTACAACGGTAAGTTTTACAAACTTATGTTTACAACAAAATAACAAGCCCGACGTACTAGGATATGGCTTGTCGACCACTGACAGACTATCCTTGATATTAAACGAACTACGGAACCCTAAAAAGCTTGTAAGTATACGGAACGGAATATACCTACTACACGGCCTATGGATGTAAGAAATTTACGGACGGCGCGCCTTAAAGTTGTAAAGTGAAGCTGACAAACGAGTGTCGATTTATTTAAATATCTTACCAGTCAAACCCGATTTCAGTACAAACTAGTTTGGCCTGGGCTAAACTAGTTCTTCCTATACGCGATAGCATTAACTGGTATAGCCTAGACCAAACTAGTTTGTCCCGAGTTCCATAGGATAGGGATAGATAGGATAGTTTAGGCCAGTCTAAACTAGATCAGAATAAACTAATACAACCTAGTCTAGAGTATCATTGCTTTCTTCACTTGCATCTCTTTATGGAACATTTTTTGCGCCACCTGCATCCTCTACAATTCATCAAGGCACACCATGTAAAAATAAATAATTTATTTTTAACATGACAGCGTCTAATAACTCGATACTACACAGGCTGCATGCACGAAAAAGATGACGTCATTGTCCCGTTATGCTCATTGTCGAGAACGCAGCACGAACGAGAGAGAGGCATGATCATGTGTATTAAACTACTGTAATGTTTGACATTGTCACATCAAACTACTGTCCGTAAACCGACTTTAAAGACAACCAATTTTTTTTATTAATTAGTTTTCCAATAACAGAGCATTTTATTTATATATTTTGGCTTTCTAGGGATTCTATAATTGTTTAGAATAGGTCTTACTATATACCTGGAATGTGCGCATTTATGTCAGGATCAACTAGTTTGGCCTTTATTTTTTTTTTTTTTTGTTAACGGAGGGGAAATGCATTTACGCACAATGTGTGGGACTCGCCGGGCTGCTAGTCAGCCCGGAATACCCACTAAAACCCCTCCGGCGTTTCCGCACCGGCTGTTGAGGGCGTCATGGGGTCGCGTTAGCATTCTACCACGACGCCCTCCAGCCATGGCCTTGCGGCCCCCTCATTTGGCCTTTCGGCCCCCTCCCCAAATCGGACGTGGCCCATAAATGGACCACGCCCGTCCCCCAGACCCACATCCATTCGCCGTCTCATCATAGACGGCGGTGGAGTGGGCATTTGGCAGAAATTGGCCGACAGTCAACAAGACCCCGACTACCAGGGAGTTATTAACTGTCACCCAGGGTGCACCGTCCCGAATCCCTTGTCAGCCCGCCCTCTCACCGGATCCTTGGGATCAAGTGAGAATGCAAAGCTTTCAAAGGACCGGGCACTCGAGGAGGTTCTCTGCCCTGCACCCCAACTAGTTTGGCCTAGCCTATCCTATCGAGCTTAGGACAAACTAGTTTGGTCTAGGCTATACCAGTTAATCCTATCGCATATAGGAAGAACTAGGTACTTTAGCTTAGGCCAAACTAGTTTGTCCTGAAATCGGGTTTGGCCAGTAACATATATATCTTGAACACACTAACAGTTTTTTAGCTTATGTGTGTGTGCATCTTGAAGTTAATGACTACTTTAAGCAAATCAATAGAGTTTCTATATTCTTTACTTATCTAAAAATTGTCCCTCTAATGGAGGTTTCCTTGACTTTAAAGAATTCTTTTAATGGGCTTTAGCAACTCGTTTAATGCTGTAAATTAACTCTTCTTTTTTTTCAGATACGCAACAGCATATTTGACAATGGAGCTGCAGGTCAACCCAAACAGTTATAAATGTGCCATATGCAACAGCACCTTCAACTCTAACAAAGAACTTATCGGACACAAATCGACCCACGCCAACGAAAACAGAACATTTTCATGCATAAAATGCTCAAAATCATTTAAAGACCATTGCGAGTTCTTCCTGCACGAAGTATCGCACTTACATTTTTCACAGGGAAGTAATTGCCTTGAGTGTGGCGTTTATAAAAAAAAAACTTCATTATTGTCACATATTTTAACACATTACAAGCAAAGAAAGCATTCCTGTGATGTGTGCGGTATTGTTTTGTCGAACGAAAAGATGAAGTCGCATGCTAAAAAGCATAGTGTTTTCAATGCAAAGTTTGAGTGTAACATATGCGGAAAAAGTATACTTATATCGTATCGAGATCTGCATATCGCAAATCATGAAAAAGAACCAAAAACGTACCCATGCAAATATTGTTATAAGGTATACAAATCAAAATATGATTTGAAGCTACATGTTAGCCAACACGAAGGAGATATACCTTCAGAAGTTTGTAACAATTGCAATTTTCAATGTTACAATCCAAAAACGTTGAGATACCATAAACGCAAACATTTATTAACAAATGAGAAGTACGAGTGTGATTATTGTCATAAAATTATGTTTAATAAGAGAACTTTGTATGCACATATAAGGAGACATGTAAGAGGCTATAAGTGTAGATATAGGAAGTGTAGTTTTTATGCGAAAAGCACGATGGATTTGAAAGAACATCGGACAAATACTCATTACTTTTGTAAGGTTTGCCGTGAAGCGTTTGACGGAGCAAATAAATTTAAGAGACATTTAGTCACTTATAGACACAAAGATAATAAAAAAGCGAAATAATAAAATAAATAAAAATTAGCTAGTTAGAAAACTATGATGGATAATCATAATGTCTTGTTTTCACAATCGATTTAAACTATTTCAATAAGGTTTTTATCGCATTTATTATTTTACACATGTTTCAACCACATTAGCTTACCGGTCAATTTAGAAGCTCGATAGTCTAGCGCGACGCGCGTATCGGTAGCGAATGCGCGAGTCAAGCGACGGCGTGACACGACCACTATTGGATTGGTCTCCATTTAGTGGCGTTTTCTATCTTGAGTTCCTCCGTGCTTCGGAAGGCACATTAGGTTGTTGGTCCCGGTTTATCGATAGACGGCAGTCGTGAGGCTGTGTCAGATGAGTTTGGGCACCCTGAAAGTGTTGGCCACTAACACACCTCGGGTCATGTTCCTTTTAGTCGAGTTTCCCTGTAAAAAGGGTTAGGGAGGTCGGACGGCAATCGCTCCATTGTAATAGCCAGTTCTGCCAAATCGGAGACCATGACTTACAGCGTACCCTAAGCGTCCGGCTCCGAAGCGTCTGCTGACGACGCAACTACGCTAGGATGTACGAAGCTTACCGGTCAATTAAATAGAATCTCAAACTCGACAGAAGACTGCAAGACCCATGGATACTGTGAGCCAATACTGCGTGAATCGTAACAGTCTACACTAATATTATAAAGAGAAAAGATTTGTATTTTTGTGTGTATGTTTGTAATGAATAAAACTCAAAAACTACTGTGCCGATTTCAAAAATTCTTTCACCATTGGAAAAGCTACATTCACCCTGAGTAACATAGGCTATATACCACAGGCGGAGCTGCGGGAAACAGATAGTTTTCAATAAAATTACAACCGGTAGTTTTGTATTGTTATGACGTCACAGACAAATGTTAACTTAGTCTGCCTGCGACCATGAACGCTGTAATGTGTTTAAAACGTTCGGTGAAATAAATGTGTAACAAACGAGTTAAAAACAGTTTTTAAATATTTTAATTTTATTAAATGATTAATTGATTAGTGAATTATTAAAAAAAATATATAAAACTTTTAATTTTCATTATTTTCGATTAAAGTCGATACTAAAGTTCCTAAAAATGGAATATAATTTGTTAATTATAACTTGAGAATTACAAAAGTTTGTTATTTAGTTCATAATCTATTAAAAAATAAAAATCGTACAATAACTATCAATTTTTTTATTATCTTACACATTATATATTACAAGAACATACATCAGTCATTTATAAAACCTATCTAGGCATTTGATGCTGAAATTCGAAACTAAACATCGGCGTGTCAAATGATTTTATTTAAACTTGCAAATTCACCAAAATATAACACATCTATGAATTTATATGGATGTCCACAAAAATTTTCGATTCAAGGTCAAATAATAATTATTGGAACTAAATGTGTTTAAAATGCACGTAAGAGCCAAAATATAATTTCACAAAAAAGGGTAGAATACTTTTTCCGGGATGAAGGGTACTCTATGACCTCAGTACTCCTGACTATGTGTATGCGAAATTTCATGAAGATTGGTTCAGTAGATGAAGCGTGAAGAGCGAACAAACAAATATACAAAGTCACTTTTGCTTTTATAATACGTTAGTAATATTATACGCGCGAAAGTCTTGTCTGTTACGCTTTCACGGCCAAACCGATGAACGGATTTTGATGGAAATTTGGTATGAATATAGTTAAAGACCCGGGGTCAAACTTTGGCAATTTTTTTGCTATGTAATTTTGTGATAATAGAATTAACACTAATCAAAATCATTTGACAGACCGATATCGTGCGAGTAACATTTTTTGAAAAAAGACCTTAAGGGACCATTTTTGCATTTTAACATATCGATTATAACATCTTTACATATTTTTATAAAAATTAAACTATTTCAAATCATATATTTGTTACATTTTGAGTCTACCAATATGCTAGTTTCCAGGGTCAAAAGACTATCATTAAAATTAGTCCGTCATTTAGGGAATCAAAATATATTAGTGACTTATTTTACATTTTGGCAATTGAGCGATAAATTATAAAGATATAACGCATCAAAGTTTAGGAGTGCGGGCTCGTGACGTCACATATTGCGAAAAAGTGTAGCACACTGTGACGTCACACGGAACTTTAACGCGCCATATCTTTACCATTCTTTGTTTAATTTTCAAAAGAACAAATACGTCTCCAATAATTTTTGATTATCTAACTGACCGACTAATTATATATTTTTTAGGAAACTAGCCTATTATTGAGCAACTTTGTAATTTCTAATATTTTTTTTAAATACAAGTATTCACTTATTTATACACTCGTCTCGAGCTCGATAGCCGAGTCGGGCATGTGAGTTTCTAAAGATAAGTGAGAACTCAATAAACACAAACAGATTAGAAAATGAACTA